>JAHLJS010000008.1:18919536-19464464 GCA_038502445.1 Eremochloa ophiuroides | reverse complement strand
TAATTCCAGGATACCGAATAGGACAACTAACTTTATTAGTTGGACGACTTGATAACAAACTAGGCTTTACGTTTGTGTTGTAAAAGTGGGATAATGACCTTTTGAGCATATTCAACATGTATTGACAAGGTATTATAGATTCATTTGTTCCTGTCTCTTGTTTGTAATTGCCTACTGTGTTTCTTACATTGCAGGTGAAAGAAAGCGAGGCAGCCCCTTTGATGTCAGACTCTTTGAGCAAAGTTGAAAACGGGGGTGGTGGTGTTGATGACGAGCCTTTGAAGGTACCCATGTGGAGCTCAAAGTACTCGCGGGAGTGAAAATTTCTACCTCTTGACGATGGCATCATACAGGATTCAATTTAGTAGGCAGATAGTAGGGTTGGAAGCCAACCCAGAGTGTAATGAACATTCCAGTTACATTTTTGGGCTTCTTTAGTGTCGCAGTCTACTAGCGGTTAAAGGATCTGTTTCTTGGGAGGATCATACCTTGAGGGATCTCAGACCTACCTTGAAACTAGACAGCAGATATTGTATGATTGTATCTGGATATGCTCCAAATCCTCTTACTGTAACTTCCAACTGGGACATGGCATGCCTATATCCAAAGATAGACTTCATTCTATTTGTATCAAAAAGATCCGGATAAGAAGACTCGTGCAAGATGTGCAGCACTTAGCTGAAGTTTGTGGCTGTCAGTCATGTTCGCTTTAAAACTATTATAAGTTTCGTAAATTAGAAGTCAATTAAGAAAGCGCCCATTTTTCCTCCTTCCATTTAAGGCTACACGCTAGAGATTATGATTCCTTCATGATCGATACAATGGTTTGCAACTAGACGTGAAGCACAAACAAAATCTTGTGGGAATTTAGGCATTATAAGGTGATCACACCAATTTTGTACTTTCCTAATCTAACTTGAGCGGAGAGCAGCAAGGCAAATCATACAGGTTAACATTTTCACTACAGATTCTACAAAACCAAAAACCTACTTCAGTCCCAAATTCTCACTCTGCAGAGATAGTATGTACCAAAACTCCGGTCTGGAAGTGAAATTATGCAAGGATCTGATGCTTCATCTTTCTCCACTTTCACCATATAAGCAAAGTTGGTTTCAGAGCGTGCAAAAGAGATAATCAAATAAACCACTAGCTCTTCGTATGTATGCTGCTCTGTTGTATTACATGTTACGCAGCCAAGAAACTTGACTGTTGCGAATCTCTTGAGGTTCTGATCAGTGTAGAAATTAGTGGGCAATATGACAACTCATTGTAGTCTTGTAGACAGGTCATCACTCAACCTTTGCAACTCCTCCCTCTGGGAGGCTACTATCTGCAACTGCTTCTCGCACAAACCTGCAAAGGAATGGCATGGTATCAATGTCAACACATACATTTTCATCAAGTTCTTTCATCCAACAGAATCAAGTTTCTTGCTCATAAAACATGATAAAAATGGAAGATCACAATGGAATTAAATTTAAATAAACTAGCTAAAATATTTTCAACCTTGCTATCTTGACAAGCCCCAGATTCATAGGTGTGCTTATATCTGCCTGACTCTTAAAGTAGTTTTACATACGGGGTTATTTGGACAGGATGTTGGATACAAATCTCCAGCATTTAGTTCAACTCACAATAACTTTGTATTCACATTATATAATCCCATAAATAAACTAAATGTGGCAGCATTGTACCTTGTCAACTTCTCTTGAGATGACTGTAGGACATATATTGCAAGGATGAAGGACAAAACAAGACCTGCATGTGTGAAAGCTGTAGTAATTAGGACCTGAAGATTTACGCCCTTGCTATATCAAAACAAACAACACCATAAATTGTTTGGTCACTTGTCCATGGGGTACGGCAGGCTCCAATTCCAAAGGTAAGAGAGAAACTAAAAGCAACACAAATTAAATACACAAACTATCTGAATGAGCCAATGAACTCACCAGATCCAAATAACACGTAAAATCCTCCAGCAACATCTATCTCTGATTGCTCCTCCCTGAATATGAATTCAAGTGTTAACAGTATTCTTCAAAGCTGGTAATGTTTACTGCAGAAGGCTACTCATTCACAAATAGTACAGATAAAATTTGTACCATGTATATCTAACAAGAACATATTTTGGCCAATTCTGTGGATCCCAGAAATTCTTCTTTATGTCAGGATGAACTTCCACGTCTGCCAGTGAATGAAATGGTCAGTGACTACTAAATTGGTCATGCAAGACACATCACATGTATATCATAACATCTTAATATAAAATTTACTGCTCACATAGGTCAAAGAGGAAAGAGAGGGAAACAAGTGTAGTAAACAAGATGATGTTCATTATGATCATATGATGTTTGCAAACCTTGGAAGTTGACATGTCTATAGCATATTGGAGTTTAAAACATGCGCAGTAGACATCATATAAGGCTCAGGAATTGTTAAAGCAAGCCAATCATATTCTTGATTGACTAAGGGAATTCATGTGCGTTTAGTGAATATTCTCAAATATGCTAGCGCACACAGCGGGTTAACTGTAGTAAAAAAAGTATTCAAATGCAGCAACACATGACAATGATGTAAGTCCTCATCACTAGCTTTTTAGTTGGCTGGCTGGCTGGATTGTACGACTGGCTGGCTGATTGTTGTGAGAGAAAAACACTGTTGTACGGCTGGCTGATGCTGGCTAATAAGTTCAAGCGAACAGAGAACCTAGACGTAATTTTGCAGATGAAATCATTGGAACACGGGAATTTCACATGGATCAGTTCATTTTCAAAAGAAAAACATAAGAAACAGGAAAAATTCCTACATTTCAAAGGGACCTAAACAAGTATAAATGGCATGATCCAAAGATAAATGCAACAGGACATACAGTACATTACGTACAGTGGTGAGGCATGTCCACAACTTTAGCTGTTACCCCAAGTAGATCGTTTCCAGAGTACTTCTGTGAAATCCACAGCAGATGCTATTAAACAAAAAGAAGCCAAAAGACCACTAGGATTGTGTATTCAAAAAGTCAAGCAAGGAGTGTATTCCTCACCAAATGGAAATCGATCAGTGGAACTTCAGCGGTTTTGCGATTTATAACATAAAGCCAAGGAACATGGAACTTTTCATGTCCAATTTGAAATGTTCTGCATAGTTATAAGGTAAGACAAACATACTTCTGCAAAGATAGCCTCATCAAAAAATAATAATTGAACAAAAAGCAAACAAAGTGGTGCAACCTTATCACATCTCATTGTCATTTGAGCAAAATGCACCACAGCCCCCTCACCTTTGGCCGGTGTGTCATTTAGGTCCATCACCTTTGAAAGTGCAGTTTTAGGTCCCTAACCTTTGTTCTGTGTGTCATCTAGGTCCATCACCTTTCAAAGTGCAGTTTTAGGTTCCTAACCTTTGCATGCAGTTCACCGGTAGTCTATTTATATTGTAGCAGTGACATCACATTTTTGTTTTCTCCAAATTTCTCCCAAATTTGTGTAATAACTTGAAAAACTCCCAAAATAAAAGTTGTTCCAAATTTTATGCTCTACAACTTTGCTTTTTAAACTATTTTCAGATTCTATCTATTTTTTGAAATTTTGAATTGAGGCTAAATTGGTCTTTTGAATTGAGGTTTGCAATTCAAATTTTTATTTAACAACTTAAAAATCACCAAATATAAAAGTTTCTCAAAATAATGAGATCTACAACTTTCATTAAAAATTTGAATTGCAAACCTCAATTCAAATGACCAATTTAGCCCCGATTCAAAATTTCAAAAACTAGATAGAATCTAAAAATAGTTTAAAAAGCAAAGTTGTAGAGCATAAAATTTGGAACAATTTTTATTTTGGGACCTTTTCAAGTTATTATACAAATTTAGGAGAAATTTGGAGAAAACAAAAAGGTGACGTCACTGCTACAGTAGAAAATGGACTGCCGGTGAACTGCATGCAAAGGTTAGGGACCTAAAACTGCACTTTGAAAGGTGATGGACCTAGATGACACACAAAGCAAAGGTTAGGGACCTAAAACTGCATTTTCAAAGGTGATGGACCTAAATGACACACCGGCTAAAGGTGAGGGGCCTGTGGTGCATTTTGCTCTTGTCATTTCTCTTATCAAATTCAGTACATTTCAAGCTAAGTGTAGTACATAATATAATCTGTACTACACAAAACGAGCATCATATCACACTTTACTCAGAGGGATATTGCGGATTTTCTCTAGAACATGCCAAGTTCTAGAATGTGCAATTTCTAAGGAGTGATAACCTTTATAGGCCTCTGCATTGGATGAAGGATTCATAAGGTATAGTTATATGTTGCAAATCCTTTCTATCACATCCTAACCATCTTTGTGAATATTTACTCACAAGCACAGCACATGTACAATCATGCTATCATTGAGAAAGAACAAGATGAAACTTCATTTCTCATCCAGAGAAAAAACACTTGTACAACATAAGTCAACTTGGCAAGACCTAAACAACCCTGATAAAATTGAACAATTCACACAACCACATTAATCGTATGATACTAATGCATAACTCAGAAGCTGCAGTCTCAGACATGTTCATATACTGCAATATCTAGAGGGATGTTACTTACATCTTGTACGGATCAGCACCAGTGAAGCCCGTTGGCTTTGGGATCGGCATCAGCACCTGCACGGAAACCTCAATCAAATCATCAAAATTCCCCACAAGAAGAAAGGCCAGACATGGAACCTTCGATCTGTTCCATGAAAGCCTCACCTCTCGGTTGACCGCGAAGGCTGGGCAGTGGCGGCCCACCACGTCGTACCACACGGACCTCGACTGCAAAACCACGCCAAAAAAAAAAAAAAAACCGCACAGATCAGACACAAACGAACCAGAATAGCTCCATACTTGCGGCCTTGAGTAAGGGCTGAGGTTGATTGGATTACGGCGTGGTACTGGCCCGAGCGAAGCATCGGGACGATATCGCCTGGGCGGTATGCGGCGGCGAGGGAAGGGAGGAACGAGCAGAGGATGAGAAGGAGGGCGGGGAGGAGGCCGCGCCGGGTGGGGCTGGTCCTCCGGCGAGCGGCCATGGTGGGGGCGTGGCAGTCGCCGGAGTTGGGAGTGGGGACAGTCGAGACCCACGAATGGAGATGGGCGTCAGATCTGGCGAAACTTGTTGGGCTTTGTTCGACTATAATCGTGCGGGGCCCAGCCACTTTGGGCCTTCCAAGTTTCAGCCCAATTTAGAATATGAAACCCATAGTGACCGGATTCCAAGTTCAGCCCAATATATATAAAATACTTGAACAACAAGAACAAACCCTATGCTCCCGTGGAACAAACTCCTGTGCCCTCAAGGCTATACATGTAACGACCACTTTTAGTAAAGGGTTTGAGGTTTGAGGTTCCCAGGATCACTGATCGCTCTACAAGAGGCACGACCACTTTTAGTAGAGGGTTCGAGGTTTAAGGTTCTGAGGATCACTGATCGCTCTACAATAGGGCTGCAGTGGCTATGACATGGGATAGGTTCGTTGGAAATAATAGCAATTTAGCGATGCACAAATTAATTTCGACAATGAGAAAAAGACCAACATCATGTAAATCATATTTGAGATCTAACACTAGCACTACGATCTAAGACAAATTCACGCCATCTAGTGCTAGCAACAGAAAGGATGCGAGAACGAACAACAGAGAGAGAGCGGACATCCTTACAGTGGGGTTGTCTGTGCTAACAGCGCAAAAGAAGACGAAGCAGAACGTCGATGGAGATCAGCGAACACCGGGTGTAGAGGGAAGAAGACGTCCAGCGAGCAGTCGCGACGGCGCTTCCCAAAAACCTGATACGCCCCCTACCCCGTGTAGGGACACGAGAGGACGTCGGCTTCGGAGCCTGCTCTCCCGACGTCGATGGCACGCCGACGGCGGGATGGGGAAGACGGCGGCAGCGCAGCAAAGTGGAATGGGGAGAGATGAATTCTCGGTGTACTGAGGACGACGTCTCGCCCTCTATTTATACACGCGCACGCGTCGCAGCAAATCGGAAACCAATTAGCCGCTCAATCATAGTCATTATGATAATTAACATGCCGTTTGTGTAATTACCATAATACGAGAATAATTGCTTACCAAATAGGCCAACGCAATTTTCTCTATGCATGCAAAAATTTCGAGTGGCAAAAGGAAGCCGCGCACCCGCAAGGGTTGGAGCGGGGAATCGCCGGACCATTCACGCGCATGTCATGCGCTGCGCGCCCATTAGCCCCGCCCTGCTCGGCGAGGCGAGGCGAGCGAGCGCGCGCGTGTGTTTCTTCCTTTTCCCTCTCTCACATAGTTTTAACTAGATGGAGATAGCCCACACTTTTAAGTTTGGTTCACTCCATTTAGACTAGCAAGGTGGGACTAAAATCCCCCACCATGTCATATATGCATGCATGTGTGAGTGGGCCTTTGTGATTTCTATGGAGATATTGGGGCCATAGCCCAAATCTTATAGCAATCCCCCACCATATCCCAAGGGCACGCGAGTCATACTCCCTGTACCACAGTACTGTTTATATACCAGCTATTCAGTGGAGACCGGTTAAGGTTGAACATCCACCTAGAACAACAATATAGACCCACCCACAACTACACAATGGACTACACATTGAATTGGCAGTTTAGTGTGAATAGGCTTTTCTTGAAGTCTTGACTGATACTAGGCTGCCATAGCCAACCCCGCGAGTGGAGCGTATAAGTCATACTCCTATCTCATTTCATGAGCTTCTTAAAGAATTCTCAATTCTTATAAACTGCGACTAACAGTTGGGCTCACATAGGTGTGTTCTTACAGGGATACTCTGTAGGACAGTATCTCGCTATAAAGCCTCAGAACACATTAAGACAAAGTCAACCTGTCTTACAGAAATGAGAGTACTGCATCTCCAGCGGAGTGGGTTAAAATAGAATTGTACTCTCCCGTCAACCAACAGCTTGTTCTTTCCATATCCTAATTCACGGGATCTCCGATCACATAGGCTGGGTTACTACTGAGGTTAACTCACTTGGGGTCTCAATCCCATCTCCTTCGATGCATGTCAATCACGGTACGTGATAGTCCCTTCGTAAAGGGATCTGCCAGGTTCTTAGCTGTCTGGATATAATCCACAGCTATTACTCCGGAGCTCCTCAATTTCCTGACAGACTTCAGTCTACGCTTTACATGTTTGCTGGACTTCGCATTATCCTGACTACTCTTCACCTTTGTGATCACTGTTTGATTATCACAATTAATAAGAATAGCAAGAATTGGTTTCTCAACCACTGGTAAGTCCATCAACAGTTCTCGTAACCATTCAGCTTCAGTAGAAGCTGTATCTAGAGCTGTGAGCTCTGCCTCCATTGTAGACTTTGTAAGTATTGTCTGCTTACAAGACCTCCAAGAGACAGCGCCACCACCCGAAGTGAATATGTATCCACTAGTGTCATCAGCTTCTGTAATCCAATTTGAATCACTATATCCTTCGAGTACCCCTAGGTACCCAGAATAGTGAATTGCATAACTCATAGTACCCTTTAGATAGCGCATTACTCGATCAATACCACTGCCAATGATCAGTTTCTGGATTAGAGGAAAATCTGCTCAACTTGCTTACAGCAAATGAGATATCAGGGCGGGTCGCGCTAGCTAGGTACATCAGAGCACCAAATATTTGGGAGTATCTCAAATGATCCTTATCTAGCCCCTTATTCTTTCAAAGTATTAGGCTAGGATCATAAGGTGTTGGGTAAGGTTTGCTATCCATATAGCCAAAACGGCTCAAAACCTTTTCCACATAATGAGACTACAAAAGAGTAATCCCATTCTCATCCTTGTTAAGTTTAATATTGAGAATCACATCCGCTTCCCCCAAATCTTTCATGTCAAAGTTTTGGGATAAGAATGACTTTACATCATTAATCTCGTCGATACTTGTCCCAAAGATTAGTATGCCATCAACATACAAGCACAGGATTACTCCTTTGCCCCACCATAGCGGTAGTACATACAAGTGTCGGCTTCATTTACTGCAAACCCAGCAGAGGTCAGAGTCTTATCAAACTTCTCATGCCACTGCTTGGGTGCCTGCTTTAAGCCGTACAAGGATTTGAGTAACCTGCACACCTTGCCCTTTTGTCCTTGTGCTATAAATCCATCGGGCTGATCCATATAAATTTCTTCCTTAGCTCTCCATTCAGGAAAGCCCTCTTCACGTCCATCTGATGAACGAGAAGACCATGGGTAGCAGCCAAGGATAATAGCACTCAGATTGTAGTTAATCTGGCAACCGGTAAGTAGGTATCAAAATAATCCTCGCCTTCCTTTTGTGTATAACCTTTAGCAACAAGCCTGGCCTTGTACTTTTCAATAGTACCATCAGGCCTAAGCTTCTTCATAAATACCCATTTACAGCCAATCAATTTGCAACCCACAGGTCTATCTATTACTTCCCATGTACCATTTGCAGTAATTGAGTCCATTTCACTTCGGACGGCATCTTTCCAATATTCTGCATCTAGTGATGCATATGCCTCTGCAATGGTAGTGAGTGTATCATCCACGAGATACACAGTGAAGTCTTCACCAAAGGATTTTACAACCCTTTATCTCTTACTCCGTCTAGAAGCTACAACACTGTTATCCTCTTTGTTACCATGTGGAGTTATAATTGGTTCAACTATGGGCATTGGTTCAGGAATAAATTCATTTGATGAACTGGGCAAAGAGTAAACATCTTTCATCGGAAATATATTTTTAAAGAATGTAACAACCCGTGACTCCAAAAGTGAATCAACTAAAATATCAGGCGTTTCTGATTTATCACTAAGAACTTATACGCTGTGCTGTGATGCGCGTATCCCAAAAGGATACAATCAACTGTCTTTGGTCCGAGCTTGCGCTTCTTATTAATTGGTATACTAACCATGGCCAAACAGCCCCAAGTGCGCAAGTAGTGGAGAGATGGTTTCCTCCCTTTCCATCCTTCATACAGAGTCACATCACTATTTTTAGTAGGAACTCTATTTAGAACGTGACATGCTGTCAAAACAGCCTCCCCCCACCATGCCTTAACCATACCGGATGTTCCTAACATGGCGTTCACCAAGTCTATTAACGTCCGGTTCTTTCTTTCGGCAACCCCATTAGATTGAAGCAAATATGGAGGTGTCCGTTCATGAATTATTCCATTCTCCGCACAGAAAAGATCAAATTCATTGGAGAAATAATCTCCGCCGCGATCAGACCTAACACGTTTGATTTTCTTTTCCAATTGATTCTCTACCTCAACTTTATAAGTCTTAAAACATTCTAGCGCCTCATCTTTAGTTTTTAGAAGAAATACATAACAATACTTAGTAGCATCATCAATTAAAGTCATGAAATATCTTTTTCCTCCTTTTGTCAACACACCATTCATTTCACAAATATCAGAATGTATGAGCTCTAATAATGTCGTGCATCTCTCGTCTACAGCCTTATGTGGCTTACGAGGTTGATTTGTTTGCACACATGCTTGATACTTAGAGCCTTTGACAGTAGAAAAATTCAGAATTAAACTCATACTGGATAGACGCGACATACAACCAAAATTAATGTGACACAAACGTGAATGCATATATCAGCCATCGAATTGTTTGAATCACATGCATGGTTCACAACTTTATTACAAAAATCGGAGAGTGAAAAGCGGAACAAGCCTCTGCTATCATAGCCTTTGCCAATGAACTGGCCATATATCGAAATGACTACTTTATTAGACTCGAACACCAGCTTGAACCCATCTCGACATAAGAGGGATCCACTAACGAGGTTCTTCTTTATTGAAGGGGCATGCTACACGTTCTTCAGCCGCGACGATCTTTCCCGAAGTAAACTTCAGATCGACTGAACCAACACCAAGAACAGTGGCATGCGACCCGTTTCCCATCATGACGGTTGAACCTCAGATGTCTTGATAAGATGAAAACATAGAGATATCAGTACAAACATGAATATTGGCTCCTGTATCTATCCACCAATCATTAAATTGACATACAGAAAATACGTTAGGTAAAGAATTACCATACCTAGATCCGTTAGGATCGCCAATAGTCACGTTGGCAAATTTCTGCCCTTGCTGATTCTTCTTGCCTTTGCGGTTCTTGCACTTCTTGGCGAAGTGTCCCGTCTCACCATAAACGAAGCACACAACTGAAAGGTCCTTGTTTGGTTTTGGTAATTGAGTGACAACTTAAGTGGACTAATATGTGTTTAAGTGTTGATTACACAGGTGATTAGTCCACAGGTACATGTGTGTGAGCATCTATGCCATGGAGGTGAAAATGGCTTGGAGATGATGCTTAGCTCACACATATGGTATGAAGGAGCTAAACGCATGAGACATGACATGGAGTCATGTGGCTAGGTGAAGAAGATTAAGACAAGGCTTCGCGTCGATGGACCGGTTGCAAGTGTGAAGGGCAAGTCGGGTGATGGCTTGGCGCCGATGGACCAACGCAACGGTGAAGAGCAAGCAAGTCAAGGATCGATGAACCAAAAGCCACGTGATGATATGAAGTGGATCATATCATTCATGAGGTGTTGGTGCATGTGTTGCATCGGCATCGATGGCGTCGGAGACGGTGATGAAGACGGTGATCGAAATGGAAAGCGCAAGGCAAAGGTATAACTTAGGGCATTTCCATTTCACTAGTCTAAGGTTGAGTAGAGAAGTGCTTGACCGGATTTAGGATAGATGGCCGTACTATCAAGAGGGGAAAACTTGTTTGCATATCGGTCATCTAGTGCCATTTGAGCGATCTAACTTGCATACGTTGTTAGGATCGAGTGGCGTGGTGAAAAGAGAGAAAAACCTTTGAGAAAATGTTTGTGAAAAGCTAACACACATGCACTTGAAGTTGATCACTTGTGGTGTTAGCACTTTTGCAAAGGTGAAAGTGTTTGGAGGTGGTGTTGTGAGGTAGAGAGGGTGTGGTTCTCTCTCTTCCTCCTGCCGAGCTTGCGAGGCAGGATTCGGAGGTTTTCGGCGAAGTTGCAAGAGCGTCGGACGCTAAGGCCAGGGGGCGTCGGACCATGGGTTCGGTCCGACGGCCTGCCCTTGTCTTCTGTGCTGTGGTGCGAGCGTCGGACGCTGTCTGCAGTGACAGCGTCGGACCATCCTCGTGCGTCCGACGGTGTTTGGCCTGTGAGCGTCGGACGCTGAAGTTTGTGGGCGTCGGACTTTTTGTCCGAGCGTCCGACGGTGCAGATCGTGCGAGAGCTGACAAGTGGCGAGCTCTGAGAGCGTCGGACTCTTGGGTTTAGTCCGACGGCGAGCGTCGGACGATCGTCCGACGGTTTTCAGCCCTCGGGGAGCTCTCTGGAAGCGTCGGACCGTGGAGTTCGTTGGTTCAACGGTGTTCCGTCCGACGGTGAGCTGAAGCACGGGAAGTTAGCCGTTGTGATCCAACGTTCGACTTCAAACGGCTAGTGACACGTGGCGGCTATCGGGAGCGTCGGACCGTAGACATTGGTCCGACGGTGGCGCGGCTGAGCGTCCGACGCTCAGTCCGACGGCCGGTTTGAGAGGGCAACGACTCTATTCGCTTGAGGGCTATAAATCCAAGCACTTGGCGGCCTTGGCCGACAAGCTGAGCACCCTTGGGCCTGTGTGGCTTGTGTAGGTGTGCTTGGAAGCCCTCCCACTCACTCACTTGCTTAGTGCACATCCGATTGATTGATAGTGAGTGATTCTAGTGCGTTGCATTGTGAGATTGCATCGAGTGGCACTAGGTGATCGTGTTGCAAGCCGGTGGTGCTTGTTACTCTTGGAGGTTGCCACCTCCTAGACGGCTTGGTGGCTTGTGGCTCCGTGAAGCAAGCAAGAAGATTGTGCTTAGCTCCGGAGAAGCTTTGTGAGGGGTTAGAGCTCACCACGCGGGAGATCGCAAAGAGCATCGCTAGTAGAGCGAGACGTGAAGAGCGACAAGTGGTCCGGCCGAGTCAAGTGCTAGAGCTTGTGGTAAGCACTCCACGTGGGAGAGTGTGACTTGCGGGTCACCACTAGCAAGAGGACCGGCGGCAATCTTGGAGCTTGTCTCAACGGAGGACGTAGCTTGTGGCGACAAGTGAACCTCCGGGAAATAAATCACCGCGTCAACATCTTCCCATCCTTTGTGGTGGTTTGCTCCCTTCTACACAAGTTATTTATATTGTGCATTACTTTATTTGTGTAGTTGTAGTTGCTCTTGTGAGACCGGTTAGCTTGTGTAGCTTGCCACTCACCTTCTTAGCTTGTGTAGCTTAGAAGTAGTTCTCACTTAGTTTGTGTAGCTAAAGTGAGTTGCGCTCTTTGATTTGGATTGTGTATCCTTGTCATTGAGCAAGTAGTGAGCTTAGGTGCTTAGTGCGTTTTTGCTTGCTAGTTAATAGGAGTTTCCCCGGTGCTTAAAGTACTAGCGCTTAGGTTTGTGTGATCTTGCGCTATAACGGTTTAGGGAAGCTCAAGCTAGACTTGCACCTTTGCTTCTCGCTAGGATCTTTGGCAAGGTGTTTAGAGTCTTAGTTAGAGGGGTGAATTGTCGCTAGAACCGATTAGGTTTTATTCCGCTGCGATTAGTTATTATAAATGACTATTCACCCCCCTCTAGTCCGCCATCTCGACCCTACAACAACTTCATCCATGTTCATCATCTTCTTCTTGAATTGAGTAGTCTGAATAGTCCTTTTGCTTGTTCTTGCCAGCGTGCTGCATTACATTAGCGCTGGACTGCCCTTCAGGTTCTTTTGGTGGAGCATCCTTTGCCCGAGCCTTCTCTTCAACATCAAGACCAGCCAACAAATCCTCAACGGAGATTTTCTGTCTTTTATGTTTTAGAGCCATGGCAAAGTTCCTCCATAACGGAGGTAATTTGGCAATAATTCCACCGGCCACAAACTTATCAGGCAAAGCATGACCGAACTGTTCAAGTTCCCTCACAATAAGTTGAAACTCATGAGCCTGTTCCACGACCGAACGGTTTTTAACCATTTTGTAGTCGTGATACTTCTCCATCACGTACAGCTCGTGCCCAGCATCTGCAGCACCGAACTTGTGTTCGAGTGCCTCCCACAGTTCAGCAGCACTCTTGATGTTCATGTAAACATCACACAACTGGTCAGAGAGAACGCTAAGAACGCATCCGACGAAAATCGTTGTAGCCGCAGTAAACTCCTGCACCTCTTTCTCAGATCCGAGAGGCAGTGCGGGAGGATTACTCATGACCCAAAACACGCCCATAGCCGTCAGCCATAACTAAGCCCTCGTCTGCCATCTCTTGAAATTCACACCAATGAACTTCTCCAGTTTCATCGCATCAGAGTATCCCTTAGTCATCGCTAAATGCATATCAGGTTTTTGGATTGTTGGAAATAATAGCAATTTAGCGATGCACAAATTAATTCTGACAATGAGAAAAAGACCAACAGTATGTAAATCATATTTGAGATCTAACACTAGCACTACGATCTGAGACAAATTCACGCTATCTAGTGCTAGCTAACAGAAAGGATGCAAGAACAAACAACAGAGAGAGCGGACATCCTTACAGTGGGGTTGTCGGCGCTAACAGCGCAAAAGAAGACGAAGCAGACCGTTGATGGAGATCAGCGAACACCGGGCGTAGAGGGAAGAAGACGTCCAGCGAGCAGTCGCGACGGCGCTTCCCAAAAACCTGATACGCTCCCCTACCCTGTGCAGGGACACGAGAGGACATCGGCTTCGGAGCCTGCTCTCCCGACGTCGATGGCACGCCGACGGCGGGATGGGGGAGATGGCGGCAGCGCAGCAAAGTGGAATGGGGAGAGATGAATTCTCGGTGTACTGAGGACGACGTCTCGCCGTCTATTTATACACGCGCACGCGTCGCAGCAAATCGGAAACCAATTAGCCGCTCAATCACAGTCATTATGATAATTACCCTGCCGTTTGTGTAATTACCATAATACGAGAATAATTGCTTACCAAATAGGCCAGCGTAATTTTCTCCATGCATGCAAAAATTTCGAGTGGCAAAAGAAAGCCGCGCACCCGCAAGGGTTGGAGTGGGAAATCGCCGGACCATTCACGCGCATGTCGTGCGTGCGCGCCCATTAGCCCCGCCCCGCCCGGCGAGGCGAGGCGAGGCGAGCGAGCGCGCGCGTGTGTTTCTTCCTTTTCCCTCTCTCACATAGCTTCAACTAGATGGAGATAGCCCACACTTTTAAGTTGGCTTCACTCCATTTAGACTAGCAAGGTGGTACTAAAGTCCCCCACCATGTCACATATGTATGCATGTGTGAGTGGGCCTTTAGGATTTCTATGGAGATATTTGGGCCATAGCCCAAATCATCTAACAAGGTTGAGGCTCGGTTGTGTAACGTGGCGTCAAAGCTGCAGGTTTAGAGTGGTCATAGATGGCCTATGATTATTTGGGGGGGGGGGATCTTTTTTTTGACTTGCTTCTATTAAGCTCAGCTGGCCGAAGGCTCAGACAATACAAGATCATGTACACACGCTGGAGTTACATGCCACCTCTCCAAGCAATGTGTATCAGTGACCTGCTTAGCTATTACATGAGCTATTCTATTACATCTTCTCCAAGCAATGTGCAACGTGGCAGTGTGGTTGGCGTCAAAGCTAGAGTGGACATAGGTGTCCCTATGATTATTTTGGGGGGGGGGGGGGGGGAGGGGTCTGAGACATCAATAATATGAGGCAAAAAGGGGTGATGAGGCGGTTGGAGTTGCCTACCGCCGGTGATAGAAGAGATAGACAGGGATGATGGAGAAGGAGCGCACGAGGGAGAGATGGGGCAGATGCTAGGTGGAGGAGCCACGTACTAGCCGAAGTCATGATGAGTTGCACATTGACCTCTCCTCATTTGTTTTGCACCAATGATGAATGACCTTATTGCTACTCTGTGAACCTTTACGTCCTTGACATAAAACAATAATGAAACTATGGTAGATGGCTAGGAAATGTTGGTTTGTGGGCATGTGGCAAAATCTGATTACCCCAACATATAATTTGTGTTGACCTAATTTGTCCATCATTCACTTCTCACTAGTGGTTGATTTGAAAAGGGATTATATCACATATGTTATTTTTAGATAGGTGCAACAAATCGCTTAAGTTTTGGAAATGTATTCCATTAAACTCTAATGTAATTCCACTTTGTTATTTTCATTAGAAGAGATGTTAATTATGAGCAAAACAAATATGATTATGACTAACCACAACTTATGAGCTAGCTTGGTAATGTCAACGAAGATTTTCATGACTTTATGATCACATCATAGAATTCAGCATGATATGGATAGTTAGTATTGGTAAGAAAACTGATATGGTCAATTCAGTACTTTTTTCGCGGTTATACTGTATAATGTAGACATTCATAACCTATGTATACCTACCCCTATGAACTCATCCAAACACTACTTGTATGAATATCATCGAAAATTGAGTCGGCAAATCCTCATAATTGATAAAGTCATCAGAGATACCTCACTGTCGATGAGAACGTCGCGTGCCATTAAAAGCATAACGCCTTGAATACTCAAATATTTGCTTCCACGGAGAGTCAGGATCGACAAATCCACAAGATTAATAATGTCACTATATACGTCTCGTTGTCGACGGAAACATTACATGCCACCGAAAGCAGAACCCCTTAAATCTTCAAATATCCGATTCCACAAAGTCAAATTTAGGACCTGAGATGGATATAAATCCTTTCTTTGTATTTTACTTTCTTGATTAATGACAAAGTTTCAGATTCATTAAGTGTTTGTGGCAGGTCGATGATGAATATTAAATAATGCAAAAAAACTGCAAAGAAAGAGAAAAAAAAGAATGTCGTGTGCGATATTTTCCCCCGAAGACTTTATTATATAAAAACACAAGAAAAAAGGCCAAAGATACTAAGCATTATCCAAAAGGAAAATACTGAACTATCGAGAAACTTTTATGCTGAACACGTCAATTCACTTCATACCATGCCAGAAAAAAAGAGAGAGGTTGTATTCGGATATTTTACGGCCAGAAAAATGTTAAAATAAATAGGAAATGGGAAAGGCTCTAAAAATAAATAAAACCCCTCCACTACTCTCCCTCCCTCTCTCTTCTTTCCCCTTCCAATGGAATCCTGTAGCTTCCGCGCCGCAACAGCGCCTTCTCCCTTCCCCTCCGCGCCGTCCTCCTCATCCTCATCCCCGAGCGCCCCATGCCCCATACTCCGATTTCCCGTAGGCAGCTTCCTCCTCCGCTTGTATAACCCTAATTTGTCGGGCTCTTTTTTTTTTTTTTTTGGTTCTCGAATTTTTCTGATTGTTTGGATGTTATAATATGCAGAGACCAAGACAAGGGAGGCAGATTGGGGTGCGGAGGAGGGCGTCCGAATTTGATGCCTTCCCGCCCCTCCCCGGCAAGGTCTTCGTCGATGAGGTGCTTTCTATATTCTTTTGTTTGCCCTGTTTTGATTTCATGGACAAAGAAATGCATTTTTCGTGGGCTGTGTTCGAATGTGTCAAGGTCTCAAGAAATCTGTCCTGCTCTAGGTGCAACAAATGTGTCAAATCAATCGCGGTAGTACAGTTGGTGTCGAATTAGCTCCGTTCGAGACTGCGAGCTCTGAAATACAATTTGTGCTGCTATTTTGAAAATCAGTACCGTTGTAATGTTCTTCGGTGGAAGATGGTACTAGCTACCTCTGATTATTTGAAGCGTCTTCAGATTAGATCCTTTCTTTCGTTCCAGCACGTTAGTTATTAGCAAAGTAAAAGGTGTGGTATATTGGATATAAGAGAGTTGGTGCCTTCCAGGTGAATTCTTTTCAGTAGATGTGACTCATGTTTGGTTTCATGTATCCTACCCCAAACTTCGTTTGGGACTAAAAGGCTTTGTTGGTATGTTTTCTTAGGCTTGTGTGAGCGGCCTATTGATTAAATCTTAGCCCTGTTTGGAGCATATGCATTTCTCTTAGGAATCAAGCTGTTGCATGTAAATCTCCTGCATTCCAAACTAGCACTTACTTTTATATAAATTTGCGCTGGAGCAGTTACTTAGACTCTGACTGTGTAACCGGTTAGCTGCTGGAGGGCTCATAGTTGGTACTTAGTAATTTTTTTCCCCTGAGCTCCTTGTTTGTTGTGTTGCATGGGTATTCTCCATAACTTAATTAGTAATGTGCTGTAAAATTGAAAACACCTAAAGCCACGTCCAATATTGGCCCATGCTGTTTTTTTAGGGTAGGGATTTCGCTATCATTTTTAAAATTACAGTTTAAAGAATATTCTTTTCCTCCCTTTTATATGCTTAATTAGGCAATCGGAGCAGAATACGGGGAGGGCTTTGAAACATTTCGGATGGATGGACCACTCAAGGTTGATGTGGTAAGTATATATCATCATAAGTTGGATTCCCATATCAAATATATCTATTTGGTCCTGGTAACATCTCTGTAATGTTAACTTTTGTTATAAATTTTCTCCATGTTTCAGGATTATCTGAATGAAAAATTGCAAGAATGCTTCCTTCAAAGGATAAGGCATGCTATGAAACCAGATGAGGCGTTTGGTCTAATTTTTTCATGGGACAATGTTATTGTAAGTTTTGTTATGGTATTAGTGTATCAAATGTTAGGGTTCCAATTTCTAAATGGCATCCTGGAGTTGTTTCCTACAATTTTGGACTATAAAGATAAAGCAAACAATGTCTAGCTTACACTGTTCATTTCAACTCTTTGGTTTGATGCACCTCTGGGTGTTATTGGCAGTTTTTTCTGTGCATGCTCATATGTATAACTTGGAAAATATCTTTAAATATGTTGCGCCATTGACTGACTGAGATGTGATGTCTGTCTTTATTCTCTTAGGCTGATACAGACTCGCTAAAGTTGAATGCTTGGAGACAGCTTGCTCTGGAGGAAGGTATGTTTAATTAAGCAAAGCCTTGTATTTCTGTAGGATACTACTGCTATATGACCAATCTAGCGACGTGTTGCAACAATGGAAACTGCAGGGACCATTTTCTATTTGCATGGATATATTATGTCTCCTTTTTCATATTCTCAGTAATGGTATCGTCTAGTATAAGCACATAAAAAGTTCTCTCTCTTTTGGACTGAAATTTTGGGATGGAAGGAAGGGCTGTTGTATGAACAACACCTGTTTGTTTGTCATCTTAATGGTTAATTGGGTTTCAACCATTTTTGCACTAAAAAATGATCCATGCTATCAATCAGAGGTAGTCATCCTTAGATGGATTTGGTTATGCCCTGCAAATCTATTTTGCCCTACAAGGGCTCAGTTCTCACCTTGGCTTTCCTACAATGTTGATCAAAGGGAAAACACTTCAGGTTGGAGTTAGGTTGGATTCATGAATATTTTAAGTTTATCTGCACTTGTGGGCATCTACTTGAGCTTACTGCACCAGAAAAACAAAAATTCTCTTGTAAACTTCTCAGAAGTCATTGAATTGATGTTTATTTCAATGTTCCTGGATGCTACCTTTATATATGTAAAGGTTCTTTGTTTTGTGCAGGTAAGGATATCCCAAGTGCTGCTCATGTCCGGAAGAGCATCCTTCATGGTGCTGCTGACCATGTTCTTAGAAAGGTATGAGTTTGTTGCATCGACCATACCATGTATCACTGAATTTGCCACCATTCCTGCATGATCAATTGATGTATATTTTTGCAACTCGAATTTTCTACCTAATTTCTCAATAGAAAATTTTGTGGGGGGAAAAAAAAAATACATGCTCTCTCACTTGGTATCTCCATTTCATTTTGTTTGGCACTCACTAGCAATTCTAAATTGCCCATCCAGGTTTTATACTGGGCAAAAGAGGAAGATAAAATGGAAAAATTGAAGGCACGCCTTATTGAGTTGTACTATGAGAACCTGTTCAAAGTAAGTTCTGTGCTGTTTTCTTGTAAATTGTGCTGCTTAATTTAACATATTATCACTTACACTTTTCTCACACATAAACCGTAAGATGACCTATTCTCAAATGCCAACTTTCTCTTCTCATTTCATTCAGCTTGATACACCTATAGAAGGATTGAGAGAATGGCTGGATGCTGTTCAGACAGCAGGGATACCTTGTGCTGTCGCATCATCCCTTGACAGGAGATGCATGATCGAAGCTTTGGATCGGATGACACTAAGCAAATATTTCAAGGTGATTTGAGCTACTGTTTGAGCTTTTTAAGTTTACTGAATTACTGTTGCCTGAAAAGCATGCTGTTTAGCGAAGTTCATTTGATTCACTTGAGTTGTTGACTACAGGCGATTGTGACCGACGAAGATGATATGGACTCGATAGCAAATAGGTTTCTTTCAGCTGCTATGAAGGCATGCTCCTGCCCCACTACTAGCTGTTGTACATTATGTTATGATATATAACTCATACTTTTGCCATTCTTTTTTCCCCTTGCCCACAGTTGGATCGTAAACCCTCAAAGTGTGTGGTGTTCGAGGACGACCCAAGGGGCGTCACAGCCGCCCACAACTGTACTATGATGGCAGTTGCATTGATTGGTGCTCATCCAGCGTATGGATCTGTTTGTTGAAACTCTCGTCTCCCCGATCCTCACATCTTTAGCTGACACTCTCTAATCACTTGCAGGTATGAGTTGGTACAGGCCGACCTTGCCATTGCAAAATACAGCGAGCTCTCAGTGATCAACCTCAGAAGGCTGTTTGCGAACAAGGGAATCAGCTTCATGGACTTGCAGAAGCAGATAATCGAGAAGTCACCTCCCAAAAGGAGGCTGACAGTAGACACCATTTTCTGATGGATATACTTTTATTTGGTGTCTGCCTGTTGTTCTTGAGTAGCTAACCACCTTCGACATTGTGCGTTGGCGTTGTATATAAAAGATAGTGCTGATGTTAGTTGATCTGCTGTGCCCCTCTTTGTGAATGCAATGGAGTAGTTCCATCAATGTACCGTGAAGAAGACTGCTGCAACAATGTTGCTGTTGTTGTAGCTGATATTATTCAAATTTATTCAAATTTTATAGTCGAGATCTGGCTCACTGACATCTAGGGCCTGTTTTTGGGAAAAGAGGGTGAAAAGTGCAATGTATCACGCGAGGAATCTTCTCCAATAAGTGTTCAATTATGACACAAGTAGACTCAAAAGATTCGTCTCGAGAAAGCCAAGTAAAAAGTAGAAACATGCCACTCTATGCATGTGTAAAGGACAATCGATGTGATGGGGAAAGAGAAAAAATTCTGTGAACTAAACAGGGCCCTAGTCTGACCAGGCCTGCCTCCACTGCAGAGCCAAATACCCAGTCAGGAAAACCTTTTTTTTTCTTTTTTTTTTGGGGGGGGGGGGGGGTGTCCTTGAAGCTTGAATTATTGTTGGAATCTAGGTTTTGTTCTTCAACTCTAAAATTAGATAAATTATCTTCCTCAACTCTCAAAACCACTTAAATTGCATCCCTATGATGTTATAAGGCAGTTTACCTTTTAGTTAAAAATACATAAAACATCTGGTAAGGTTTTTAAATCATAAAAAACCCTAAGATTTCAAAAAAATTAGAGAGAAAAATCTAAAAAGAGATCAAAACACGTGAAATCCAAATAAAACATTTAATCTCATAAAACTATATCTAGACGCTTATAGAAATTAGACTCATCTCCAAGAAAATGGCAATAGAAAAAAAGATGAAAAATTCCCAAAGTGTTCTTATGGACATCTAAAGATGCTCTAAAAGCTTTCCCAAATAACATACTCCATTTGAAATTATAAGTTTTTCTAGCTTTTCCAAATACATAGTTGTATTGTAAAAGTTATCTAGCCGTATTATAAAAGTTATGTACTCAAAAAAGTCAGATTGACTTACCATTTGCAATGAAGGGAGCACATTTATACTGAATGCATTTATTTTGACCAATGAACTGTAATCAACAAGATTTGATTGTGTCCTCTCACACACCTAGTCACGTTAAAAGACTTGGTAAAAAAGACGAAGAAGAGGGAAATAGAGCATGGGCAACATCTAGGCTGAAAGCCCTAGTTTGATTTTGATAATTGATGACACCCTAAGAACTAACCTACTTGCTAAGTGATGGCTAAAGTGTACGGTTGTCCTAACCATGGATTGTGGAAGCCTACAAGTTGTTGGTGATGATCAAGAGGGCTCATCCATGGACTTAGTGAAGATAAAGTGAAGATGATCAAGTGTAGAAAGAAAAGATCTTATTGAAGTGAAAGAAAAGCTTGAAGGCAAAGGTATAACCCAATAGGGCTTATTGGTGATCAAGACAACTAGTGGGTATGATCACTTTTAGGATAGATAGCCAACTATCAGGTGGAGAAGAACGAACTCAAATCGGTTATTAAGTGCTCTAGAATTGCATTGCATTGGCATTCACACTTAGGATTCTAGAACACACTAACTAGCCCTTCAAAGTGCTTTGAAAAAATAGCTAACACACGTGCCTTTGTGTTTGAAACACTTGGGTGTTAGCACTTGAGAGAAGGGGCTGGAAACTAGACTTGAAAAAGTGCTTAATGTAGCACCAGACGCTACACCGGACTCTGGCCGGAGTGTCTGGTGACTAACCCTAACAGTGGCGCAGAGGTACAGAGTGCACCGGACGCTGGGAGCGTCTGGATGGCTTGCACCGGACGCGTCCGATGCAGTTTGGAGCTTTCTGGAATCTCTCTGGTGACGCACCGGACGCTGGATCAGTTTTCTCCAGTGCATCCGGTGGTGTTTTTTTCGCGTCCGGTGAGAAATTGTGTAAACTGACTCTGAGAGAGCACCAGACACTGGGGTTGTCTGGTGGTCAGGCAGCGGACGCGTCCGGTGCAACTGGGAGCTCTCTGGATGCTCTCTGGTCACGCACCAGACACGGACGGCGGAGCGTTCGGTGTGAACTTAACAGTTTCAACGGATGTTTTGACCGTTGGGATCCGACGACTGCGTTTGAGCGGAGCGATACGTGGCATTGATCTATGCACAGGACACTGCCACTGAACGTCGAGCGTCCGGTTCTCCCACGTCCGGTGCCCCCTAGAAAACAGCAACAAGCAAATCTTTGTGAGGGGAGTATAAGTAGTGTTTGGGCTGACTTGGAGACTAACTCTTGCGCATTGAAAACCTTCCTAATGTCTTGTGAGCTCAGCCTAAGACCTCCACACACATCTCACACACTTTGACTCAAATTCTTGTGAGATAGTGTTGATACAAGTGCTTGATTGTTTGAGTGTTGCATCATATCCTAGTGCACTTGGTGGTGATTTGCTTCGAGTTTCTCATTCTCTTGGGGCTTTGCCGAGTCCCTAGATGGCTGAGGAAGCAAAGGAGGAGGTGTAAGCTTGATTGGTGATTGTTCAAGGCTACACTGGATTGATTGTGAGGGGTTCTTGCGGTTATTCCCCAGCGGAGTGCCAAAATCGACTTTAGTGGATTGCTCGTGGTGAAAAACCACTTCTCTTGTGTTGGTGAGCAGCTCCTGGTGAGGGATTGACATGTGAATCCTAGCTCGCAATCCACCAAGGAGGACCGGTGCCACAACGAGGAGTCGTGTGACGGAAATCACGTGAACCTCGGTAAAAAATCGAGTGTTCTGTCTCTACTCCACCATCGAATGGATTTCTTGGTTTATCACATGGCTTTCTTATTGATTGTCTTCACTTGGTGATTGGATCAACCTCTACTCTTCTCGGTGGTATAGCATTCTCGATCTTACCTCCCGCGTTACTTTCTTGTTTTGGTACTGTCACCTTAGGTTCGAGGTGTGAGCTTCTTGGCGGTTGTGTGCTTGACTTGTTTAGCATATTGTGTTAGGTGGCTTGCATAGAGTAGCCTAGAGCTAGCACTTAGCAAACGCTTTATTAATTGCTAATATTATTGTGTAGTGCTTTTGTAGATTTTTATAGGACTATTCACCCCCCTCTAGCCTGTCGGGACCTTTCATAGGCCTAGTTTAAATTCATACGTGCCTGCATTGATTATAATTTGTAAGGGCATCTCCAACTAGGACTCCGAGCTAGTTAGGAAGCCTATGTGGAGGAGAGAGAGTGCAAGAAAACTAGTTGCCAGCGTCTCCCATCCGGCTAGGATTCGCATAGATGAATTGCATGTCTCTGGTTTCTTGTCTCACCCTTGCGATTGGTATTGTTTGTGATTTTTTAATTTCTATACCACACCAGCTAATCCGGCAATTTCCCCTGCTTATTGTGGAAGCCCTAAGTGTAAAAGGAGGGGGACCCAATCAAATGACCTTAACAAAAAGTAATAACTCCTGTAAGACTAATGACGTGGTCGAGCAAACAGACATGCCAAGCAAGTAGTATACCACCAATCGCGCATTCGCGCCAGTCGAAGGGAGGTACGTAGAAATAGTCAAAGTCCAATTTCATTGTATCTATAATAATGGAAGGAGTTACATACATGCAACTTTGGTTTTCTGAAGAGCATATTAAGAGCATCCACATTCCACAACAATATAGCCTACTCTCTACAAAAGCATCAATGTAGGATATAGAGAGTAATACATATTATCTTTAGTACAATTCCCTAAATCATTATGAGGTTCGCATGCTCTTGTATCTCTGTCAGATGGTCACGAGCTCAAAGCCAAATTGCTTACGAAGGAGCTTGACACCCTGGTTGTCTTGGTTGCTTGAGCCTATGGAGGGCGCATAACAACTAGATATTCCGTTGCTCCACTTAGTAACTGGTTGCCCTCTCATAGACAAATTTGGAGGATGTGTCTACTTGGGCATGTGTTGCCTTCAAGAACCTCCTGCCTCTCTTTTGACATTGTGGTTCACTTTGATTCATGGGATCCCTCTTACCCCTTGTTATTTTTCGTTTCATGTATGTCAATGATATTGACCCCTATGTGGCTAGGCATGATCATAGAAATAGGTGGTTCGAGCCAACAACTCAAAGTCCTACATCTATAAATGGTTTCCCCACCAACGTGCTACACACGACATAGGTGAAGAGACTTGCGAAGAAGTCCCAATCAACGAAACCCTTATGACCGAATTAGCAACTGAAGCAACACCAACTGAATTTCAAGGCAGGGTCCTAAGCATCTTAACACTTTTTTAAGATTGAATAATGTGACTAAAGGTTAAGTGAATACGTGCTATGTTACAATATGACTAGGTAACCTAAAGTACAAATTGAGCCTCAATACCTTATGATTGATCCCTATGCCTTGTACTATGCTTGTTTACTTTTAATTATCACACAATCCATGCTTAGCTTGCTTACATGATAGTCAAGAAGTTGATGGGGTTCTCATCTCTTGAATGTGTAGGAGTTCTTTGTCCACTAAGAAACATAAGATGGCACAAACCAAGGTCATAATGAGAGATTGGATACAGAGCTAGTGAGGGGTTGGACCATGGAAAGACAAGATATAATGGGGTAGATCTCTGGACCGATTAAGGACAATATATCCATGGTAGTAAGACATGAGCACTTTTGTACAAACAAGTTGCCATATACTCCCTCCGTCCTGTTTTAATCGTCGTTCGAGTGACAGTATCCTGTCTCAAAATATTCGGCGTTGGCTACGAACCTGCTAGGCCATAGCTGTATGCCCGTACCGGGTCAAGTTAGTATCCTTTCCCTCCCCTCGCTCGCAGCGTCCCGCACCGCACCACACAAAATTTTTGGGCTAAAAAAAGAAAAAAAAAACCCTTATCCCCAACATCCATGACCTAACGCCGATCCCCAATCTCGTAGGGGTGGCCCGCCGTGACTCCCTTCCACCGCCCATCGCCTCCATTAACCGCGCCCTCTCCCCATCTTCCATCTTCCTCTTCCTCTTCTCCATCATGAAGGGATCTTCTCCATCCATGAAGGGAAAGGGCTCCGTCGTGAAGAGTGGTTCCCGCCGCCGCCGCCCTTTGCACACCCGGTGGAGCTAGGCCCCGCGGGTGAGGCGCTACACGCACGTTGGGGCGAAGCTGGCCAGCGACAGCAGCAGCGATGGGAGCCCCGAGCACCCATTTAAGGTGGTGGTCGTTGGTCGCGATGCAGGCGGCGGTGATCAGAGTCCCGTTTGTGTCCCTATGTTCTCAAGATCAAGCGACAACATTGGAGAAAGCGGCTCGAGCTCGGCGCCTCTCCCCAAGATGTGTGCTGGTGCTGGAAGGAGGGACGCCCCACTGAAGTTGGGAGCCAGCGGCGCAGTTTGTGTCCCTGTGTTTGGGGTCGGTGACCAAGTCCCCAAATCCAGCGGCAACATTGGAGAAAGCTGCTCGAGCTCGGCACCTCTCCCCAAGATGTGAGTTGCTGGTGGGAAGAGGAATGAACATCGTGTATGACATTGTCCAAGGTATCTTCTTCTTGCAAGGCAATGTTGTCACCTCCTATAAAAAATATACATGGTGTGCTGATTGTCAATAAATAGATTATCAAACTTTTTGATATGGACAATTATTGTTGCAACTTGCAAACATGACTGAGGGAAATAATCACCTGCATGCAGGTTATCTTGTCCTTCCAGTGTGTCATTTAAATCAAATGCATGGTCGGCATTGCCACCTGGTATAGAAGCAAGCTGATCATTAAAAGACTACATTGTCACCCATATATGTGAGTTATTCTCCCCCTCTCAATACAACAGTTCATACCAGTTTAGAATAGAGACAATAAACACTAAAAATAGATGATGTTCTGTTTGTCAGTAAATAAATTATGAAACTTTTTGACATGGACAATTATTGTTGCATGGCCGCCATTGTAACCTGGTATAGAAGCAAGTTGATCATTATAAGAATGTATTGTCACCTACACATCTGATGGCCTCTTCCCTCTCAGTACATCAGTTCTTACTAGTTTAGAACAGAGAGGATACATAGCAGCCCTGCTGTAATAGAGTTTTAGGTGACATAAGCACTAACGTTTCCTAGATGTTGGTAGTGATTTCAGTAGGGAGGAAGTAAACCAGCACATAATGACTCAGGGGATAGAGAGTGAGGCTAGAGAGAACTGCTTCATAAAATATTATAAAACCTTTTGACATGGACAATTATTGTTGCAAACATGACGTGAGGGAAATAATCACCTGCATGCAGATTTTGTTCTTCTTCCTGTGGATAATCAAATGGATGGCCAGCACACCTGGTACAGAAGCAAGCTGATGATTACTCCAATTTAATATTGAACTTGAAGCACATATGAGCTGTATGCCTTACACATAAAAATAACTAATGTTGCTTGCGATTTTATGAGACAGAGACTTGCACCAGTTGATACTAACTTTAGAACAGAGAGAGGATACAAAGGAGCCCTGCTACAAAAGATGTGACAGGTATGTACACTAAAAATTCCTAGTTGTTCCTTGTGATTATAGCAGATAGTAACTAAAGCATCATATGCTAATTTAGGAGAGAAAGAGAGAGACTATAGAGAACACCTAGTACGCATGAGTTTCTGATGAGAAAATAGTAGTAATAGCTAAGTTCCATGATGTTGTTTTTGTTCTTAGGAGAGAGAAATAAACTAGCATTCTAATATTTTAGGGTGGAGAGAGAGAGAGAGAGAGAGAGAGAGAGGGGTTGCAAGTAGTGCACTTAGTTTTGGATAGAAACAGATGTGCTCACCTTGATGAATTTCTGCTTGTTCGTCATTCTGATCAGATGGAGACCAAAGTGATCAGCTCCCCCAACTCCATCTGCATCCACTACATGTTGATCCACTTCATGGTTGGCAGGTGTTGGCGTGAAATCTGGTCCACGCTCAGCACACCAGAGAAGCCGGAACGGTTTTAAGGAGCATAGAGCAAGCAGACCCAGCTAGCTGCAACAATTGTCATAGATGAGCACCGATGACTCCAAGCGTGCCAGTCAATTTGACCTGCAATTGACAAGGGAGAAAAGGGTTAATCAGTAACACAATGTGGAACCATTGGTGTGTCCTGAATGGTTCCAGATATCTGGCCCAATGGGCCTTCTCATTTGGTCATCAGCTAAAGAGCCGATACTTGATCGCATGAATCGATTGTAGGAATCTAATGGAAACATTCGATACGTATTTAACCGATTCAACGATAGCATGAATGAAAGCAAGTTATATCAAACAGATCTAAATCATATATTGCCTTATGCACTAATACATGTCTCAATCTATCACATCCATTAATTAAGATTGACCAGAGTCGCTATAGCTAACAATACACTTGAATCGATCTCAACATGATTGGAACACAAGACAACATATAAAAGAGATCGGGAAAATACAACGTGTAGCAAGCAAGCACAAACAGACTCGGCTTGAACTAGCCGATCTGATAAAAGTATAGGCAACATACAAGCCTATAAAGTAAACGATGTTTTGACCCTTTAACCAATTTACCTAACCCGTTGCTTACATCAAGGGGATCGACCAAATCGTTATGGCCCATGACGTAAGCTAATGATTAGATCTATTAATTAAAGACTCTCAACACAACTTACTTTATTACTTGAGTGCAACCTATACACAATCAAGATCTGAATTAACCGGCTAATGACAAACAAATTTACTTCGCCTAAACATGATATTCAATTAATGTTTATTTAAGCAAGATAGACATACAGGATTTAAGCCGACAAGAAACAGATCAAGATTGGGCAATTGCTGATGCTTAAAATAAATAAATAATAAATAATCATAAATAACATCGGTAACTTAATGAATCTAACTAAATATGCCAATTTAGTTAGAGCCGATAACTAACCCTCAATTCAATTTAAGCAAGGCTCAGATCAAACGAGGATCGATAACTACTCGAATCTACCTAGCAGTGGGGTAGAAGACAGAATTGTACAAACCATACATGATAAACACGAACGTGACGGTACTTACAGCAAGCCTAGCGTCCACCGGATGACACCTAACTTGTCGAAGAACTCGCCGGTTCTACGTTACTCCTAATCCTAGGGTTTTTGGACGATGGCCGGAAAAAGGAACTGTTGTTGTATTGATATGTGTGTTCTGTTACAATGCACCTGAGCTTATATTTATACTCAGCAGGCTAGAGAGAAATCTCAACCGAATGAAAACCCTATCTAAAATAAGGAAAATAACAATCTTTCCTAATTCTAACATAAATCAGAGCCCTCCTTTCCATTCTTGTGGGCCCTCTTCTTGACTGCTCCTTAGTTGGCGCACCCGCATGCTTTGGTCCATACATGCCAATTTACACGGTTGCAATGCACCTTCATGATGTCAGCACACTTCCGATCTTGTTCTCACCTCTGCTCGTTTTATTCGATCCAGTTCTCCGATCAGCTAATCTGTATGCAACTGATCTTCTGGGCATCATCCAAATTCTGGTGTAAATACATGCCCCCCAATTTTGGGATGAAATTGATTTCTTTCTAAAATTTCAAATCTTTCCTTCGCTTATCAATCTTTTCACTCCGATCATTGATATCCTTACTTAGACGCTTTGTCTTCCGTGCGCTGCATCCGGATTTATACCACTCTGTTCAATCGGGTGTATACTCGAAGCGTCGTCTCGCCCTTCGAGGAAACCGCCTCTGCCTATAAACCAATGCCAAAGAAACCCAGTATACCATGCATACTTTCAAACCTCCAGTCACTTCAGCAATCCTTTCTGCTTCTCATGTCTCCCTTCCCCTCTCATCACCAAGAGATCCGATGGCCAGCAGCGGAGACCATGGCAAGCATCCGGACGGCGGCCCTACCGAGGGAGATGAGGGAAACCAGCCAGTTCCTGTCCGAGGCACTCACGCCTTCGTGCCTTCAGCTTGTAAATCTAATTCAACAAGTGTCTTTGTCAAATCTTCTCCCTTCTCTTTCATCTGAATTTGAGTCATGCATATGTTCCAGCCAGGGCAGAGTTCTTCGTCCAGAAACCACCACCGAAGCCCCGGCCGGGGGCGCCTCGTCTTCCTCCTCCTCGTCTACCTCCACTTGCATCTGGAGGCATCCCAGGAGATCGAGCATTTGTGGGGTAACCTGGCCGCACAGTCAGCCTGCCCTTGATGTGGCTGAATCCGAACTCATAGCCATGCGAGCCCGCCTTTCTGAGGCCGACGCCGCTATAGCAGATATACTTCATCATCGCTTCTTTTTTGTTCTTCGTTTTGTCTTGACTCCCAACATTCTTGATGTAGCCCTAACGGCGCAGTCGGAGAACCTCCGCCAAGTCACCAATGAATGCCGCTGACTTCATCGGCGCGCACGGCAGGATGGTGGAGCTCCGCCTGCAGGACATTCAACGCTGCATTGGTGAAGCAGTCACCAGTTAGCCTTGCAGCCGCCGTGGCCCGCACTAGGTACCATCTGTTGGCCATCGAGCCTGGATTCCCAGAAGAAGACCTAGGGGAGCACGAGCATCTCATGGAAGCCTTCGAGGATCGTGCCGAAGAAATAACGGTGACCATCCCTGCCAGTGGCATTATCGAAGAGACTCGTAACAACCAGTAGTTTGTACTAGGTGCGAACTGCTTAATAAAAATCTCTTGTATAATTTGCCTGTCTCTTCTTCTCTGTTTTTGTTCTGAAGGCGATGTATTTTACATCGGCTGTGCCACCCCGTCGCGGGTTCATTTTTGATCTTAAGGCGATTCTTATTCTAGAATCGGCTATTGCGCAGTCACGATGATCATTCTCTGCTCTCTCCCAAATGCGACCTCTGTAGGAATCAGCTACCTCATTCCATCAAGAACTTGTGCACTATTTCATCAGTTTTTTTTATCTCTAAAGGCGATTTCTGAACTAAATTGGTTGTTGACCTTTATCTGTTCTGGTCATTTTGCTCAAGCCCCGATTGGGACACTAGGGTAGTACTTCTTCAAATACTTACCATTGATGGTTCTAGCAAATTCATTCCCTTCCAGATCCTGTAAAATGTATGCATTACCAGGCGCACACTGTATAACCCGGAACGGGCCTTCCCAATTAGGTGACCATTTACCGAATCGGCTATCTTTAGTACTAACAGGCAATACTACTTTCTAGACTAGCTCTGATTCAGTGAACTGCTTGTGCTTCACCTTCTTGTTGTAGTATTTGGCAACCCTCTGTTTGTTCGCCTCAATATTTTCTAAAGCTTTCAGCCGATGACAATTTAGATCCTCTAAACTGTCCATCATGATGTCCTTATATTCATCGGCTGTGAGCTGATTCTGCAACGTGACCCGTCGTGACCCAGATTGCATCTCCCATGGTAACACGGCAGCATGCCCGTACACTAACCCATAAGGAGTAGACTTAGTCGAACCATGCTGAGACATCCGATAAGGCCACAATGCTTCATTTAAGGTCAAATACCACTTCCTTGGATATTGCTCAATTTTCTTCTTTATAACCTTAATCAAAATTTAATTTGATGCCTCTGCCTGGCCATTTGCTTGTGCATAATAGGGAGAGGAATTGTACAACTTGATCCCCATGTTATCTGAAAACTCCCTGAATTCTTCTGAAGTGAACATGGTGCCTTGATTGGTTGTTATGGTCTGAAGGATACCAAACTGATAAATAATATGCTCTTTAACAAACTCAACCATGTTTCTAGACGTGACGGTTGTTGGTATTTTTAAGTGCACACAGATAAATCCGCAAGCACACGGATACCGTTGTAGCTTTCACCCGGAGGGTTTTAAATATCGTATCCACAGGGAAACGGGCTTGGTTAACTACAATCTAACTTAGCAAGGGGTAGTCAATAAGTAAAGGTAAAAACTAGGTTAGAGGTGGTAGTCAATGATGGGTGTAGTGATGCAAATAAAGATGGTGGTGCTGTAACTAAGGTGATGGCTACTAGGTGTAAAACTAATCAAGGGTGTAGATAATATGGCTATGGTGATCTAGGTTGTAGATAATAGGAGTGTAGAGAGGATAACTAGGGGTTTCTTCTTCTGACTTGGGCAAGCTTTTGTCTTCTACTGTCTATCTGGGGAAATCACTATAGGGAAAGATATCAACAGAGGATGTTTCCCTTAGCAAAGCTATCCTACTCTTCCTTCTGACGGGAGGTGGACTACAAAGGACTCAACAAGGTTAGGTCACCCTCGCGATCTACCACCGATCCGGCCAGACATGATGCATTTACGAGTAACTATAGCCTAGGCATCACGCCTACACTACAGATTACCACTCTATTCCCCCTAGGAACAGGAATAAAGCACTGAAAAGAGAGACATAAACCAGATAAATAATATGAACATAGACTTACGTGAATCAGAAGTTGGTTGCCCGAGACATCTTAAGAGCTAGCTCTAGTAGAGCTAGATCCTATCGAAGTACAAGCCGTAGAGGGATCACCGACAGGCCGGCAACTCCTCCTAACTCTTCCCTCGGTCTCCATCTCTCTACTATCTAGTCCCTAGATCCTAATGAGAAGTTATCCTTTCATGGGACACCTCTCGATTAGGGTTTATATGTATTGATATGAATTGGTATGAAACCCTGGGGGGTCTGGGGCTCTATTTATAGGCCAGTGGGATGAACCGTAGCCCTTGGATCAAACCGACTTCGGCGGACGGTGGAGATTGCGTAAAATTTCGGGATGTAGGGTCCATGTCAAAGTAGAGGCGGTTTCGTGACACTGACAGGTCGGCCGACCAAGGGGGGAGGTCGGCCGACCCACTTCGGAGTCCAAACCCATCCCGTCTTCTCTGGTGAGTCTCTGGTGTCTTCTAGATTCTTCCTGATTTCCTTTCACGGTGGAATTTGATGTTTTAGTCCGACATGTGGGTCTCCTTTGGTTCTTTTCTGATTACACCCTACAGAAACATAGATTCACCAAAACTCGTGGAATTCTGTCAGCTCAACCCCTAAACCTATGTTGGTGTTTTCTTTTATACCCTTTTCATGTTTAATTGACGGGTAAAATCATACAATAACTACCAGTCAACAAGCTCCTCCATACTTAACCTTTGCTAGTCGCTTAGCAAAGCCAAACTTAGCAATGGATACAGGAGTTCATTAGAATTTTTAAATATAGTAGCAACTCCTCAAAAGCACACCTGTATTCAAGCAAGAATTCTCCTCAGGATTAGAGCAAACTATTCTGACTTTCAAACTTACCTTTATTACCTTTAACTATGGAGCTTGTAGCCTTCTCTTGGGTCTTGGGTAATTGAAGGACAGAATGTTTAAGTCAAGCACTAACGCTCAAGCTCTTTTGCTCAACTCTTATCCTAGAGTTTTTGCAAGTTTTTCAAAATAAAACTCAGAGATTCCTTTGCATGATTCTCTCAAGACTCTCAATATGTGGTATTTGTGGATCCTTACCAAGACAAGTAGTGATGTATGCCTTCTCTCTCTCACCCTATGACTAATGGCTTATGTGGAGCTTATGGGTAAGAAGTCAGGCTCATACATACTTGCAGTGCATATATTGTAAAGTCAAACAATGGATCTAGAGAAAACAAGTCATGCAATTAAATCAAGATGTGCATGTGTATGGATATGTGGTGGTAGGTGTATGTATGGTGGCTAACCTAATTCTACTTTTGCTCCTTGAAAACATTTCTCTCTCTCTTCTTCTTTTTCAACAATAGGGAGTTGCGCTACAGGACAACATGGGCTATCTTTCTCTTTTTTTTTCAAGCGGGCATCGGAGTACCCATTGTTTTGATAATTCGGACACTTGTCCATTTTTACCTCTCAGGCGGGCATCTTTGTACCCATTGTTTTCTCTCATTTCACACTTTTGCATAGCCACATGCCTCTTCTCTGCAATAATACTTCCCTCTCTTCTTTTCTTTTTGAGAGATAGTAACAAGAACTTGGAGCATTTATTTGGGGATATCTTATAGGATATTTTTTTGGTGTTTACTCCCAGTGTAGGAGTAGAACATTTTCAGGTGGATATGGAAGACATGTTTTTGCGTAACTCCTTGTGTAGGAGCAGCAGGTGTATGTGGTGTGCACGTGATCTTGATTTTAAAAGCATGACAAGTTTCTAAGGTATCAATAAAGTTTGACAACACTCAATGCAAAGCAAGTAGCATATAAATGTGTGCGTTTTCCTATTCTAGCATGTATGGCTGCAGGTGGGAATTTAAGCTCTGTCATTCAGGAACTCATCATGTGGTTTTAAGGATTTTCAAAAAAAAAATCTCCTAGGACTCAAGTATCACTAGGAACAAGATAAATAGCACCTCAAAACTTTCCATATCATATCCGTCAATCACCTAGACTTAGATCCAAGCATTTGCTACCCACAAGTTTTAGGTTCAAAGTAAATCTTCATGTCAAAATAGTTGTATCTAAAACTTGGGATAATTCAAGGTTGAACACTAGGTAACAAAAGGGATTCTAGTGAAGTGGTAATTATCAATTCCATGCATGATGTTGATCTATGGAGTTCATTTTATCTGGGCAAAAACTTCTGTAAGCATTTTATTCAAACCTAAGCAAACTCACTAAAACTAAACTAAGCAAACCTGATCAAGCTAAGCAAATCTTTATTTGGTTTTCAAATTTTATTTCACTAGCTAACACACTCAAAAAGCAATATAGTACAGTAATAGGACGGGAAGCTTATACTTAGCTGGATTAAGTAGAGGATGCTCTCCCCCAAGCTAGATGATCGTGTGGTCTTTGATGTTGCAAGTTGAGTGATCCTTCATAGAGCAGGTGTACCGGCAGCGTAAGGGCGTTAGGTTAACTAGCTCTTCGATCATATATTGTCCTGTAAAACTCAATTGCCAACAAGAATACCAACTCTCATGGAGGGGGTTAGGATAATACCGCTCCATGGTTAGTGGCAAAATTTCCAGCAGAAAGCTCCCTTAATGAGTGGACCTTCATGTGCCCACATATTTTTGGATTTTTTCATAAAAGGTGTGGACCTTCATGTGCCCACATATTTTTGGTGTTTTAAGTTTATGAATGCAGAAAGTAAATATGATGCAAAAGTCTATCCTATATGCATGCAAATTATTTTTGTGCCACCACATTGAATAGTCTTTATGAGCTATGCCACAAGATTAGTCACCTGGGGCTTTCAGATTTTATTATGCATAGCAATAAATATTTTTATTTTCTTTTTAATGTAGGAAAAGTAAATATGCAACTACTAAGATGCTAATGAAATTCCTGAAATGGATATATGGATAAGTACCAAGTTTACCTTTTGGCGAAGGACTCGGTGGTTTGTAGTCCTCTGAACAGGACTTCTTGTCTTGTTCATTCCTCACTTGGTGCATCGTCGGGTTGAGATGGTGACCTTGGTTGCACCTCTGATGATGTGCTGGAAGGTGACTCCTCCTCCCTCCATTCCTTTCTGGTTGGTGAAGTTAATGTTGATGTTGAGGTCTCATCTCTCCTTATAACTTCTCCTTCATAGTCTGCCTAACCATCCTTGGTGGTTGGCTCTTCAAACGTTGGGATGAATGACGTCTTCTCCTTAATTTATTCTTCTTTGGCTGCTAATAAGTTATATAGCTGTTGAAGTAGTGGCGCTTCTTTTCTGTGTGGAATTGGAAGTGGACCTTTCCTGATCTCTTATAGATGATTGCTCGTGTGGTGCTAAGGAACGGTCTTCCAAGTATACTCTTCCTCTCCCATATCTAGGACCAAGAAGTCAGAGATGACATAGTGATTTTGAATTCTCTCTGGGAACCTGAACGTCTGGTCTGCCATCTTTTCCATTATGTTGACGTTCGATCCAGTGTTGCAGAAGGTCTTGTGGAAGACTCTCTGATGCACTCGATCGTTGGCACAACTGCATCGTCTAGCTTTGGCAGGTGTGGTGATGCAAGGAAGTGATCGTATTCAGCCCAAACCGAGTTGATCATCCTCACTGCTTCAGTATGTGTCTACTTGGGCAGTAGTTTGTAGTGTCTTGTTCATGAGGGCTTGTCTCCTATGACATCCTTTTGTTCTCGTGTTTGGTCCTTTTGCTTCTCTCATTGTTCTATTCCTGCAAAGCATTAGTGGACAACACATACCCGAAGGAATATACAAGTATTGACAGGAATAGTGTTGTCATAAAGTGAGGACACTTTCTATGATGTAGAGAAGTTATTTGAACATTAACATAGAACATTTATGATTCACCATTACTTCTTCTTTGGAGGATTGATTTTATGTTGTCTTTAGTTTGATTTTTATATACGGCATTTGTAGAACTAATCAAACTTATAAAAGTAAGGTAATGGTGAGTAGAGGGATTGCAAACCAGCGTGCCTGAGCGATGGGAGCTTGAGAGAAGGAAGACTATAATCAGATCATCTTTGGTGGAATTTGGTCTTCCTTCCTTATGCTTCAATCGGACAGCGATGGCTCCTGGTTCTTGGGTCCGTTGAGCAAGACCTGTCCCTTACCTTGAATGTTCTTTTTATCATCCCATTCAGTAGTTCTGTCTTCCTTGTGCAATGTTGTTGGAGTTTATGTCTTGTTTCATCTCCAATGTGAGTTCATCTCTAGACTTTCCCAGATTGGTTTGAGAATTTCCTGCAGGGGTTAGTCTAACAAAATATCTAGTATCTACTACAGCATACTATCAGCTCAAAAATCAACCTAGACACCACGTCTAATTTGATTCAGGAAGGCATTTTAACCTAAGCACCACGCTTAATTTAAAAGCCTTTGAAGTAAAATCAACACACCCTTTTGGTTCAAGAATTATACTAAACACCATGTTTAATTTAAATCTGGAAAACAAGTTAAACTAAGCACCATGCCTAATTTAAAAGGTGTATGAGACTACTCCAAACCTTAGCATACTATAACAGATAAAGGTAGCATGATAGCACTAAGGAGATTTACTTAAGTGGAGATGAAAAAGCATGATGGCTGACAGGTAGAGACAACCAATGTAAATTTGCAACATGGTATAGAATTTTTCAGAAAAGTCCATCCCCCAAGCTTGAATTTTGCGAGGCAAAAATCAAGTCTGGATGGATGTGATCAATGTTGCATGATTGTTGGTTGGAAATACCTTGCAGTCGTCATCCTTTATCCTTTTTGCTTTAGTCCTGAAATGGTTAGTGACAATAATACCCGAAGGAATATTTTCATAATTATGTTTCTATGCTACAAGGACATCACAGCAAAAATGGTGCAAGTTTGTTCTTTGGGAAACCTTTTAATTGCACTCATGTTGGTGAAGTGGTTTCCCCTCCAACACCAATCTCTATATACCTACCTCAAGATTCATACATCGAGATTTGCAATGTTTATGATAAACATATGCATCTATGTTGGCGCTTCTTAGCGTCAGCAGAAAATGTCAGCAAGCGCATGGAAGTACCGTTGTAGCCTTCACCCGGAAGTATTCAGGGTATCGTAATTTCTCAGAGGAACGGTCTTTATACTTAGTCTCTTAAACTAGTTTACTCAGAAAAGACGGAAGGGATAGCTTGGGTAGAGAGGTTCTTCTAAGGTCAAACGCATATAAGCGATGGAAACTTCCCCACTACTTGCTTGCTTTAGACCCACTGACGCACCTGATCTGCCAGGCGATACCAGTATCAGTGCTATTCCGCGTCCGAACGTGGGGGGATGCTGGTACGAGTGGACAGGGCTGTCACCACCTGCCACCTACCCCTGTGCCCGTGGGCGCGCGCAACATACGAAGGTAGACTCCGACCTAGACGCCATGTCTACGAAGGCGACTACTACTCTAGCGGCGTACAGGAACATCCGTCTCTATCAGGAGTCCTCTTACTAGAGCATCCGTCCAAAGGACGAACTGACGATCCCACAAACAAGTAGCTTTATGGAAGTAACATGTTAATGAATCAAACCAAAGTTGAACATGAACTTCTTACTTCAAGTAGCAAGACGATCACAGAGGTAGAAGTTGGATCGAGAAGCCGACAAGCCCGGCACTTCATCCACCCAGAGGCAGAACTGCTTCGACTCCGCTCTTTCTCCAGCTCTTGTCCCTCTCTCACTCCCTATACTAAATTAGCTATAAGCTAATGAAATGGAGCTTGCTCTTCCTCTCTACATTGTGACCTCTTGTGTTGATGAATCAATTGATGAATAGGTGTAGAGAGGAGGCCTCCTTTTATAGCTTGAGAGGAGGGGGTTCTATGCAAAAGGATCATCCCCACATGGAAGGACCCAAACCGACCTCCAAAGGGCGGTTTCCACTTTCCATCTGTGTTGATCGTAGGTGGGACCGTCCTTGGGGAACCGCTCTACAACCTGCCAGAAGAAAACTGGGCCCGAGAGGCCCCACCAGGGGGCGGCCGCCCCTGGGACCGGTCGGTCCCCTGGTGGGCCCGTTTGGCCACCGGCTTCGCGTGGTTGGTTCTCCTCTGGGCCTAGATCTCTCCTATGGTTACGAATGGGCCCAGATTTGTAATAAAGGTGGGCTTCTTTGTTATTCTTGGTTGCGCATTCTCTAAATTCACATTTCTCCTTTACGCTTTCCAATTGGTGTTGTGCACTTCCACTTGTTTCACCATAAATCCTGCAAAAACATAAACACTAGGGGTATGAGTGGAACTCTGTTAATAGCATATGTCTATGTGTTAAAGTATGATAATTTCTCTCCCTTTAGGCATAAGTTGGCGGTTAAAAATGATCTATAAGGACCGCCAACAAGACCCCCAAGCTTAACCTTTGCTCGTCCCGAGCAAATAGCTAAGTATGGTTGTTGATCAGGAGTTGCTACAATGTCGATCATATTTCAAATGTACCAAGTTTATAATAAAGTTTTCCACCATAATTTGAATAAATCAGCATGCTATCCACCCTGCTATTATCTTGAAACAAATGGGGCCTTTTGGCCATCTCAAGTCTTGGGTGATTGCAAGACCGAACAGATTCATAGACATTGCTTATCATTCATCCCAGATGAACCATCTTTTCGGAGGTTTTGAAAATTTTTGCAAAGAAATATAAGTTCCTCAAATGATTTTTTCGATCGCTCAAAGTGTATGAATACCTCACCAAAGGCATTGTAATGTTGCCTTTCATAACCTATCACTAAGGCTTATGAGTGGAGTTTTGGGCAGGTATAAAGGTGGGCATACTTGCATCACATATATTGCTAAGTCAAAAACCGAACCACAAGGAGATACAAGTCATATACTTTGATTGAGATGTGCAAGTGTGTGGAGTATGAAGATGGTGGAATCCTAATTTCTAAATATATTGGCACTCCATGTATCATGAATTTCTCCTTTATTGGATGGAATGAAGCTTTTTTGAGGGATATGGGCTATAAGATCATATATCCATATTATTATATTTTTTTTCTTCTTCTTCTTTTTTTTGAACGGGTACCTTTTTTTCCGTTTGTTTATTGCATGCCCCTTGGCATGTTTTTTTTAAGCGTAACCCATATCTCTTGTTAGTATTTGAAGAACTTTGGCTGGAGAGATGTCATGATGGAATGCGAGGAGTAATTATATGGTGAAAAATGAATGTGTGGCTTCTCAGGGTAAGAGTCGGCATTTTTATTTGGTGGATAACAAATGCGCGGCTCTCAAGGTAAGAGTCGGCATTTTTATTTGGTTGAAGAGTGCGCAACTCTCAGGGTAAGAGTTGGCATATTTTTGGTGGATGGATGGGTGCATGTTGTGCGCAACTCTCGGGGTGAGAGTTGGCTTTATTTGGTGGGTGCATGTGAATCTCAATCATGGGTGCATGACCATAATCTCACTTAGGTCACAACAATTTGACCTAACTCAATGTTCCACAAGCAACATATGGCTAAAAGGTTTGCATAATTGAAACATGTCATATGGCCTTGGTAGGTATTTCATAATTATTGAGGAACTTTTGTTTTTGAAAGTTTTCGAAAATAAAACTCTGGATGTCAAGTTTCTCTCAGAACAAAGTCATAGCACAACCCATGTCACCATATCATATCAGGCAATAACTTAGACAAGATTAAGCATGTGCAACCCATTAGTCCAAGTTTTTAGGATGAGACATTTTTAGCTGATAAATCCAAACCTTAGAGAAAGCTTGATTATAAAATGGGTATAGGTGAAACATAAGACAGAACAACTGTTCATCATTTCAACAAGGGTAGAAACTAACACATCTTAACACATATGAGAGAGGAGAACATATCTCACCATTTTTTTTAAGTTGGAGAATTTTAAAAAGAAATGTGAGATACAAGTTACCTTTGTGGGAGCCCTCCCCCAAGCTTGATTTTGACTTACCAATGTGGTTCACCTGGGGGTGCCGCTAATTGGTGGTGCCTCAGCTTGATGTGCAGTTCGTGGCCTCTCTTGAGCGTGCTAGGAAGCTCCCCCCCAAGCTTGTTTTTATGGTGGTATTAAGATAACAAGACAACAAAACTGGGGGTTGAAAGATAAATTACTCTTTTTCTTCAAGATTTTATTTATCATTATATATTTTTTTGTTTTCAGGGTTCACCTAAGAAATACTTGTCTCTGCTGTCATCTCAAAGACTTACCCTCATGGAGTTGATAAATTTCTGCAAGGGGTTAGTCCATAAGATTAATCAAAATCTATACTAGCAGCTTTGGTTCCAAGATCAAACTAGACACCACGTCTAATTTGTCAATGTAGGCTTTAAGAATCTAAGCACCATGCTTACATTAAAAATCCTATAGAGGCATGATCTCACATTCTAGCTTCAAACTAAACACCAGTGCTTAGTTAAAAAGATGTAGGACCAACACTTCCAAACCAAAACTTACTAGCATAGAGAAAGGAAATATGACAAGATAACCAAGATTCATTCAACGGAGACAGATTTTTGAACAAAGGAACCTAGTTAGAAGTTTGCTCAGTCAATCTATTCAAACTCAAACAAGGCTAGGATAAGAGAGCAAAGAAAGGCATGCCTTGCTTCATCTTCAACATGAATTTCTTCCATTATTCATGATAACAACTCAAAGTTCATTAATCAAAATGCAACACCATATCACAATTTTGATTAAAGAAGGCTAGTTTAACCTAAGCACCATGCTTAAATTAAAAAGCCTATGGATGTACCACAAGTGTACTCATGTGAATACACCCAAACTCAGAGCATATGGCATGAACAGAGGAAGAGCATGATATTATATTTTCATGGAGACAAATATGAGTGAATGAGTTGGTCAACATTACCTTGACATACCTGAATGTGTGTACCAACAGCATGTATGGATGAAGCATCAGAGTTGTCACTGTGGTGGCTAGGTTTCCATCTCAGGTTACTACCAAGGCGTGAGTTGGAGTCCATCACTTTTAGTAGCATGTCATCGTGTAGCAAGTCCTTTATTGGTAACTCCTGCATATTAGTGACTCGCATACACGACAAATGTAGGAGGAACAACTCATGCAAGCTTCTAACTAAAAGGAATATTGCGACCATGACTCCTCTTTGTTGTTTTTTTAGAATCTTTAAACGAAGTGTGATCTAAGATATGCATGGAGTCATGGTTGGTCAAAAGGAGTGAGAGAGGTATTGCACAAACCACCGTTGAAGATGAAGGAGGTTATGGAAGTCATGTGTCTTGTCCTTGTTGCGTGATGAGTCACTCGGTGTTGTGCAACGTGCAGGGGAGATCTTAAAGGTGTGTTAGGTATGCTTGAGAGATCTCCCTCACACTTATTCTTGTACCTGCTTTATTTTGATAAAAAGAAACAAAACAAGAGCAACAACAACAACAAGCAAGGATTCTATTGGCTATAAGACCAGAGAGCAAGAAAGATTTTATTATTATTTCTTTATTAGTTTTATTGAAAACTTGTTCACCCAACTTTTTAAAAACAAGGCCAAGATAAAGATGCAGAGAAAGATATGCCTTGGTTTATCTCCATATCAGATTACTTTCATTGATTATGTCAACAACTCAAAGTTCATTGATCAAATGAAGACAGTTATAAGAAGTTGGTGAACATTTATTTACCTTTGCATACCTGAGTATATGTACTGGTAACATATATGTATGAGGCGTTGAAGTTGTTGTTGCGGCTAGCATGATGGTTCTGCTCAGGTGATCTCTGAAGCCAGGCCACACACACATCAATGCGCATGGGCCATGGGCCTTGATGATACTAGCAAAGGTTCAGAAGAGGGAGACTCCCAATCTTTTTTTTCATAGTTCTCTTTCTTCTTCTTTTTTAGTCTCTCCTCATCTCTCTTCTTTTTTTTCTTTCATTCATTTTTTCTTCTCTTTTTTTAAGGCGAGGCTGACATCTTCATCATCATTTTTTTAATGACCCTTTGGTGTGCATGGAACTTGGGTTTCTCACCGTCCTCCCTCACACTTGGACTTTTGCATAAAAGTCAAGTGCAGAGTTAGGGCCTTCTTACGAGTGTGTTCCATTACCTAAGAGTGCATCAAGCTTTTGTAGTTGATGTCGTTCCATGTCAGTCAAGCATCATATGACCCGAGTTCTTCTTAATCTTTCCTGAAATGGTTAGCGACATACCCGAAGGTGCATACTAACTTGACAACATGCCCTCACCATTCAAAGAAGATATATATATTGAAAATAAAAATAATAATAATAATAATATATATATTTTTAAGGATAATCCGGGGTATCTCCTGGCAGTGCTTAAGTTATGGTCTTAAGCTTGACCGTGGGAACTTCTTCTTGCAGCAATCAATGGTGGTGTAGTTCCTAGCTTTACCACCAATCATAGGCATTAAAATTCAAGCTGCAAGGTGCGCACCATCGTACTACTATGGGATTTGCAATGTTCATGACAAACATAAGCATTCACAACCATTCTCTCAAAAAGTTGAACAACTAGAATCAAGAGATGGTTGCGAGATCCTCGTAGAAGCAGGTGGTCCGAAGCGAAACAAACTCTGGAGACCTTGAGCATGAAACTGTGAGGGACCTCAAAACCATGCTTGTTAGCGGGCCCCTTCTTGGCTCTAGAGTTGTTGCTTCGGGCATGTCCGTGGCATGGAAGTTTTCATTCTCAAAAGATATATCATGGAGGATGATCACTTAACCTTGACCATTATCGAGAACAATGTTCTTGATGGCCAGAGGGACATGCATCTTGTTTGAGCAAGGGCGCAGGAGAAGGATTCGCATGCTCGAACAAGTAGCTTTGCTTCACCTTTAGGATTTTCGAGCAAGTGCTATGGCTGGCAGAAGCAAAACTTTCAAACTTCTCATCGGGGCTCCCTTCTTTTTTTTATATATATAAATGAGATTTTCAAGAGGGTGCCCTATGAGAAGATCAAAATCGAGGATGGCATAGATGAGGAAGTATAAGAAACTTCAGTTCCGTTAATTTACAATGGCACTAACCTAACAATTCCCACAAAACTCAAAGATGAGTCCGGATGGACTTCTGAAAAGTTTCTCGGTCGGGACTAGCGGCATATCGCCCTAAAAGGGTTTCTGCTGGAATGAAAGTAGTCCCAACTGTGAGGTTGTGTAGGGCTTTCACAGAAGTCCCCTTTAATGAGCAAGACATGGTTGTGGGAGGTGAAAGAATCTGAATTTCTTCAGAAGAATGTTTCACTTCCAACAAGCAAAAACCGTACTTTTGATGACTCCGCATTTGGCGAGACTTCCTAAGAAATGTCAGAATTTTGTGCCAAGAAATGTTTCAAAGTTTTGCCATAATCCTCGAATTTTGATAGTGAATTCTGAAGGATAAAACATTCCTTCCTTCGGTGTTCATTGTTCGGGTGAGGGCTCAACAGACGAATCGAAGGGTGGCAAGGGAAAAGATTCGGCTGCTGAGGGCTCTTCAGAACTTGACATGCCCTTGTATGTAGGGGTTTGGGTATGATGACGGGAGAAGCGTGCTTCTCTAGGATGTAAACAAGGATTTTCCTCTATTCCGTCATGGTTTTTATGAAAACGGCCCTCCAACGGTTATGTCAAAGCATAGGGCAGCATCTATGTCTAGATCCGAACAAAGGATATGCAAAAGCACATTGTCGGATAAAGACAAGTCTAGGTCAGCATGTATAAACATTGTAAACCTAGCCTAGGCTGTACCTATGGACTCCTTCTCATTTTGCTCAAAGTCAAGGTTTGCCCTTGGTAGAGCGGCGATATGAAACATGGGTAAGAATGCAAGATAAAACTTGATCTTAAGTTCATCCCATTCTCTATTCGCACTTTCTACGGCATCAATGTACCGTTGTTTTGCCTCCCGTTGAGGGAGAACAGAAACATCTTCCACTTAAGAATTTCTTGTGTCATGTCAGGAATGCTTAGGCATGAACACAATTCCTCGAATTTTTGCAAATGGTCAAAAGAATTTTCATTGTCGTGACCAAAGAAGGGTTTTGTCCGAACCATAGCTTTGAATCTCGGGTGGAGTTCACAACTGGATGGAAATTTTGGTTTTGAAAAAGAATGTGGTTCAAAGAACTCCCCCTTTGAAGCAGAAGAATTTTGAATTTGGAGCTGGCTTCATGGTGAAGGGATCAGATAAAAAGGAATATTTTGTTTTTATAAAAAAAAAGATAAAAGATTTTTTTTGATAAAACAAAAGGATACACGGGTGAACTAGGTTCGGAGATAAATACGACAACCGTTCCATGGCAACGGCGCCAGAAAGCTCGTTGGCCCTTCTTAGCGTCAGCAGAAAAGTCCGCAAGCGCACGGAAGTACCGTTGTAGCCTTCACCCGGAAGTATTCAGGGTATCGTAATTTCCCAGAGGAACGGTCTTTGTACTTAGTCTCTTAAACTAGTTTACTCAGAAGAGACGGAAGGGATAGCTTGGGTAGAGAGGTTCTTCTAAGGTCAAACGCATATAAGCGATGGAAACTTCCCCACTACTTGCTTGCTTCAGGCCCACTGACGCAACTGGTCTGCCAGGCGATACCAGTATCAGTGCCATTTCGCGTCCGAACGTGGGGGGATGCTGGTACGAGTGGACAGGGCTATCACCACCTGCCACCTACCCCACTGCCCATAGGCGCGCGCAACATACGAAGGTAGACTCTGACCTAGACACTATGTCTACGAAGGTGACTACTATTCTAGCGGCGTACAGGAACATCCGTCTCTATCAGGAGTCCTCTTACTAGAGCATCCGTCCAAAGGACGAACGGCGATCCCACAAACAAGTAGCTTTATGGAAGTAACATGCTTAATGAATCAAACCAAAGTTGAACACGAACTTCTTGCTTCAAGTAGCAAGACGATCGTAGAGGTACAAGTTGGATCGAGAGCCGACAAGCCCGACACTTCGTCCACCCGGAGGCAGAACTGCTTCGACTCCGCTCTTTCTCCAGCTCTTGTCCCTCTCTCACTCCCTATACTAAATTAGCTATAAGCTAATGGAATGGAGCTTGCTCTTCCTCTCTACATTGTGACCTCTTGTGTTGATGAATCAATTGATGAATAGGTGTAGACAAGAGGCCTCCTTTTATAGCTTGAGAGGAGGGGGTTCTATGCAAAAGGATCATCCCCACATGGAAGGACCCAAACCGACCTCCAAAGGGCGGTTTCCACTTTCCATCTGTGTTGATCGTAGGTGGGACCGTCCTTGGGGAACCGCCCTACAACCGCCAAAAGAAAACTGGGCTTGAGAGGCCCCACCAGTGGGGCGGCCGCCCCCGGGACCGGTCGGTCCCCTGGTGGGCCCGTTTGGCCATTGCCTTCGCGTGGTTGGTTCTCCTCTGGGCCTAAACCTCTCCTATGGTTACGAATGGGCCCAGATTTGTAATAAAGGTGGGCTTCTTTGTTATTCTTGGTTGCGCAATCTCTGAATTCACATTTCTCCTTTACGCTTTCCAATTGGTGTTGTGCACTTCCACTTGTTTCACCATAAATCCTGCAAAAACATAAACACTAGGGGTACAAGTGAAACTCTGTTAATAGCATATGTCTATGTGTTAAAGTATGATAGTTTCTCTCCCTTTAGGCATAAGTTGGCGGTTAAAAATGATCTATAAGGACCGCCAACAAGACCCCCAAGCTTAACCTTTGCTCGTCCTGAGCAAATAGCTAAGTATGGTTGTTGATCAGGAGTTGCAACAATGTCGATCATATTTCAAATGTACCAAGTTTATAACTAAGTTTTCCACCATAATTTGAATAAATTAGCATGCTATCCACCCTGCTATTATCTTGAAACAAATGGGGCCTTTTAGCCATCTCAAGTCTTGGGTGCATTTCTTAACGTCGTTACAAAAGATAGACTAAAAGTCCATCCCCGGCAACGGCGCCAGAAATGCTTGTTGGCGTTTCTTAGCATCACTACTAAAGATAGACTATGAGTCTGTCCTTAATAATAATACTAGAAACGTAAGTTGACATTCCCATCCACCATTATTTTAGAAAGGTAATCCTTGGCCCTTAATGGCGCCGGCCTAGGTAATGCAGTCTGGTAATAGCAGTTAGAAGTGCCGGATTGGCCTTCCTAACCGTCATTACTTACGATATGCAAAACCGTGACACGACGCCGTGAGGTGCACAAGAATTACAATCCTTAAGTAATGGTATTTAGGTACGCCAATCGATAGCTCAGTAAGAAGTAAGATTACTCTGCAAGCGTATAGAACTATCATTGTAGCATTTCAACCCGTGAGTATTCAAGGGTGTCGTATTTATTATTTCCCGTAGGAGGGCAATATGCATCAAGCGTGGTGTAAACATGATCACTTATTGAGTGCAATGGTAGGCATAGAGTAAACAGGAATAAAACATGATTTCAAAATAGTGGACACACTACATTTTGGAGTCATCTACCTCACACCTCTTACTTGTATCTTTAGAGTAGTATTAGTAGTGAGCAAGGCAAGGGCTATCAAGGAGAGCTTGTCTCCTTGGAAGAAAAGGATCATCTTGGTATGAATACAATTCGGTATTCTTCCATGAGCAAGTTCTTATCTTATTTATATGATCATGCATATGAACTAGAGCAAAATTATGATCTTGTTATGAGCATAATATATAGACTAGAATATAGTTTATGTGTCTTGTTCTTGACTTGTTCATCATCGTTCTTCATTGTTCATCGAATTAGTATGAATAGAGGAAGAACTAGGAATGAGGTGATGGTTCGTCATGCCTTTTTGGTTGCTCTTAACCTAGCCTGTCAATCCGAAGGGTTGGGGTCCGCGGAGGTTAGGAGTTAGTCTTGTTGGCGGTCCTTATAGATCATTTTTAACCGCCAACTTATGCCTAAAGGGAGAGAAACTATCATACTTTAACACATAGACATATGCTATTAACAGAGTTCCACTCGTACCCCTAGTGTTTATGTTTTTGCAGGATTTATGGTGAAACAAGTAGAAGTGCACAACACCAATTGGAAAGCGTAAAGGAGAAATGTGAATTCAGAGAATGCGCAACCAAGAATAACAATGAAGCCCACCTTTATTACAAATCTGGGCCCATTCGTAACCATAGGAGAGGTCTAGGCCCAGAGGAGAACCAACCACGCGAAGGCGGTGGCAAAACGGACCCACCAGGGGACCGACCGGTCCCGGGGGTGGCCGCCCCCTTGGTGGGGCCTCTCGGGCCCAGTTTTCTTCTGGCGGTTGTAGGGCGGTTCCCCAAGGACGGTCTCACCTACGATCAACACAAATGGAAAGTGGAAACCGCCCTTTGGAGGTCGGTTTGGGTCCTTCCATGTGGGGATGATCCTTTTGCATAGAACCCCCTCCTCTCAAGCTATAAAAGGAGGCCTCCTCTCTACACCTATTCATCAATTGATTCATCAACACAAGAGGTCACAATGTAGAGAGGAAGAGCAAGCTCCATTCCATTAGCTTATAGCTAATTTAGTATAGGGAGTGAGAGAGGGACAAGAGCTGGAGAAAGAGTGGAGTCGAAGCAGTTTTGCCTCCGGGTGGACGAAGTGCCGGGCTTGTCGACTCTCAATCCAACTTGTACCTCTACGGTCGTCTTGCTACTTGAAGTAAGAAGTTCGTGTTCAACTTTGGTTTGATTCATTAAGCATGTTACTTCCATAAAGCTACTTGTTTGTGGGATCGTCGTTCGTCCTTTGGACGGATGCTCTAGTAAGAGGACTCCTGATAGAGACGGATGTTCCTGTACGCCGCTATAGTAGTAGTCGTCTTCGTAGACGTGGTGTCTAGGTCGGAGTCTACCTTCGTATGTTGCGCGCGCCCACGGGCAGGGGGGTAGGTGGCAGGTGGTGATAGCCCTGTCCACTCGTACCAGCATCCCCTCACGTTCGGACGCGGAATAGCGCTGATACTGGTATCGCCTGGCAGACCAGGTGCGTCAGTGGGCCTGAAGCAAGCAAGTAGTGGGGAAGTTTCCATCGCTTATATGCGTTTGACCTTAGAAGAACCTCTCTACCCAAGCTATCCTTTCCGTCTCTTCTGAGTAAACTAGTTTAAGAGACTAAGTACAAAGACCGTTCCTCTGGGAAATTACAATACCCTGAATACTTCCGGGTGAAGGCTACAACGGTACTTCCGTGCGCTTGCGGACTTTTCTGCTGACGCTAAGAAGCGCCAACAATCTACAACCACCCTTTGCAAGATTCTATGGACAGGTAAAGTGAGGGGGTTGGAGATCTCATGAATGGCAATGCTAGAGAGACCTATTGATTTAGCAGTTTGCTCTTGTGAGCAAGGATTTAATGAAGTGCTCATGAAATAACTTCCATGCTCACCGATGTCATCATCTGTCTCAATCTCATGAATGTCTATAGGAAAAAGTATTGTCTCTTTCATTCCGTGCCTAAGACAGTCATTGGACATGTCATTGTCCAATATCTCCTTTGAATGGTTGTCTCTCAGGTTGATCTCGCCTAGGGCCTCCATACTTGGATGAGTTATAAGTTCATCATTTGGATCTGAACCAAGTATGGATTCCATCCATAAGGCTTCGTATCTGTCCATCCATTCAACACATTCCTGCCATTGTTGTAGCTCTTCTTGATCTTCCTTGTGGCCTTGATGACTCCTATGCTTTGGATGTCTGAGCGGGTTTCTAGGATCATCATGAGTTTTAGGAAAAAGAGCACAAGAGGATTCATCGGGGTTAAGGATGGGTCCACCGCTAGGGTTCAGATAAGTCATCTACTATGGGCATAGAAGGGGAGAAGATAGGATTGACTTCTAAATGGCTTGGCTCTCCTATGGCATCACTAGACATGCCATCCTCGAATTCCTCCCAATGTCCTATGTAAGGACGCTTTATAAGAGACTCTTCCATAAGAGGATTTGAAATATGATCACTTCTTATGCGGACGAGAGTTATTTGCTCTCCCAGAATCAATGAGGTTACCCTCAAATTCAAAAGGAGTTTCCAAAGGTGGAATTCCTTTTTCTTTTGGGGAATTTTGGGGTATTGATGAGATAGCCAAATATTAGGATCGGAATGGTTCTGATTTGGCTATCGGAACTTCCTCTCTTTGATCAGGAGATGGTTCCTCCTTCTCGAGGAGTGTAGGATGAAAGCTAGAGCAATAGGTCACTCCAGTAAATATATTAAGCACAGACCTTGCTTCAATAGCAGTCAAATGGGAAAATGATCCGCCAGAGCAATAATTAAGGTCTTGTTTATCATCCTTGCTAAGACCCATATAAAAATGTTGAAGAAATATATGGTCTTGAAGAGTAAGGTCTGGGCCAGTGAGTATAAGATCATTGAAACACTCCCAGGATTCTGCAAGAGACTCATCATTGCCTTGTTTGAAGAATAAAATTTCCTTTTGAAGGCTGACTACCATAGAGATGGGAAAGAATTTTGAATAAAATTTAGAGCAAAGTGTTTCCCAATCTCCCTGCATACTACCTACAGTCTGGTTGTACCAATGTCTAGCTTTTCCAGTCAAAGAGAATGGAAAGAGCTTCCATTGTAAAGCTTCCTCTGGCATGCCAGCAATGCGCAAGCATGCATAGATGCGGTAGAACTCACGTAGGTGTGAGTATGGGTTTTCAACACTTTCTCCCGAGAAGGGTTGTTTTTGGATAAACTCTATAAGACACGGGCTCAGCTCGTAGCTAGGTGCTAGGATAGGAATTGAAGATTCTGGTGGCATGAAGCTAGAGCTCGTGGGGTTAGCATATTGATAGATAGGAGTGGAATCCATGCTAATGATAAAAAGGCTAAGCTAGGCTTGTAGCTAATTCAGCAACCGTTTCCCCGGCAACGGCGCTAGAAAGCTTGTTGGTATTTTTAAGTGCACATAGATAAATCCACAAGCGCACGGATACCGTTGTAGCTTTCACCCGGAGGGTTTTAAATATCGTATCCACAGGGAAATGGGCTTGGTTAACTACAATCTAACTTAGCCAGGGGTAGTCAATAAGTAAAGGTAAAAACTAGGTTAGAGGTGGTAGTCAATGATGGGTGTGGTCATGCAAATAAAGATGGTGGTGTTGTAACTAAGGTGATGGCTACTAGGTGTAAAACTAATCAAGGGTGTAGATAATATGGCTATGGTGATCTAGGTTGTAGATAATAGGAGTATAGAGAGGATAACTAGGGGTTTCTAATTCTGACGTGGGCAAGCTTTTGTCTTCTACTGTCTATCTGGGGAAATCACTATAGGGAAAGATATCAACAGAGAATGTTTCCCTTAGCAAAGTTATCCTACTCTTCCTTCTGACGGGTGGTGGACTACAAAGGACTCAACACGGCTAGGTCACCCTCGCGATCTACTACCGATCCGGCTAGATAGGACGCATTTACGAGTAACTATAGCCTAGGCACCGTGCCTACACTACAGATTACCACTCTATTCCCCCTAGGAATAGGAATAAAGCACTCAAAAGAGAGACATAAACCAGATAAACAATATGAACATAGACTTACGTGAATCAGAAGTTGGTTGCCCGAGACATCTTAAGAGCTAGCTCTAGTAGAGCTAGATCCTATCGAAGTACAAGCCATAGAGGGATCACCGACAGGCCGGCAACTCCTCCTAACTCTTTCCTCGCTCTCCATCTCTCTACTATCTAGTCCCTAGATCCTAATGAGAAGTTATCCTTTCATAGGACACCTCTCGATTAGGGTTTATATGTATTGATATGAATTGGTATGAAACCCTGGGGGTCTGGGGCTCTATTTATAAGCCGGTGGGATGAACCATAGCCCTTGGATCAAACCGACTTCGGCAGATGGTGGAGATTGCGTAAAATATCGGGATGTGGGTCCACGTCGAAGCGGAGGCAGTTTCGTGACACTAACAGGTCGGCCAACCAAGGGGGGAGGTCGGCCGACCCACTTCGGAGTCCAAACTCGTCCTGTCTTCTCTGGTGAGTCTCTGGTGTCTTCTAGATTCTTCCTGATTTCCTTTCGCGGTGGAATTCGATGTTTTAGTCCGACATGTGGGTCTCCTTTGGTTCTTTTCTGATTACACCCTGCAGAAACACAGATTCACCAAAACTCGTGGAATTCTGTCAGCTCAACCCCTAAACCTATGTTGGTGTTTGCTTTTATACCCTTTTCATGTTTAGTTGACGGGTAAAATCATACAATAACTACCATCAACAACAGTCCTCAGAGGAATTGTTTCAACCCACTTAGTGAAGTAATTTGTCGCAACCAGTATAAATTTATGCCCTTTACTCGACAAGGGATATATCTGGCCGATCAAGTCAATTTCCCAACCTCTGAACGGCCATGGTTTGATTATAGGATTCATAGCAAAAGCCGGTGATTTCTGAATGTTGCTAAATTTCTGGCAATTCTGGCACCCCCTATAATATTTGAAACAATACTCCAACATAGTTGGCCAATAGTACCCGGTTCTTCTGATAATCCATTTCATTTTATGAGCAGACTGATGAGCCCCACATATTCCTTCATGCACTTCATTCATCAACCTCTCTGAATCTTTCTTTCCCAGACATCTGAGCAGTACACCTTCTACTGTTTTGTAATATAATTGTCCATCGAGCAACACATATTGATGGACTTATATCTAAGCTCCCTGCTCACCCTCTATGAAGGATCTTTGAGGTAATCAACGCACTATTTCAGTCACCCAATCTTCTTCTATCTGCTATGCATTGAACACCTCTTGGACTAAGCGATACCCAGAAGCATCTTGTGCTAGCCGATTAGCCTCTTCGTTCTGCCCCCTAGGGATATGAACCAAGGAAAATACCAAGAAATCATCCAGTAACGCCTTGCACTGATCATAATATCCCCTGAGCACATCATTCTTGCACTCATATTGGCCGAGCAACTGGTTAATCACCAATTGTGAATCCCCGAACACTTCAATTACTACGGCCTTTGCTTCCTGTAGAAGCTGAAGCCCTTTCAGTATATCCTTATATTCTTCTTGATTATTAGTCACCATTGGGCCAATCTGATAGGCAAACTCAAAATACCGCCCTCGAGGCGAAATCAAAACAATGCCGATCCTCCTCCTTGCTTGCATGAGGATCCATCAAAAAACATAGTTCACGGCATTGCTTCAGAATAGCTCACCTGACCTTCATGGTGCTGAGTCACAAAATTTACCATTACTTGTCCCTTGACTGCCTTGGCTGACTTAAACCTCAAATCAAACTCTGACAACACGAGAATCCATTTGCTGATTCTTCCCTTCAGAATCGGCATAGACAACATGTGTTTGATGACATTCGATTTGGACACCACTACGCATTCTGCTGTCAGTAGGTAGTGTCGCAATTTGGTGCTTGAATAATACAAGCACAGACATAACTTCTTAGTAGGAGTGTATCTTGTCTCCGGATCCAGTAATCTCCGACTCAAATAGAAGACCACTCTCTATTTCACTTCAAATTCTTGCATAAGGGCCGAACCAATCGTATGGCTTTCGGCTGTCACGTACAGCTTAATGGGCTTTCCTGTTTGCGGAGGAATTATCATAGGAGGAGACTTTGTATACTCCTTTATACCCTCAAATGCCTTTTGCTGCATGTCACCCCTATCTGAATTCCTGATCATTCTTCAATTTTAACAATGGCGAGAATGACAGCACTTTCTCTGACAAATTGGATATGAACCTTCTTATGAAATTAATCTTGCCAAGCAACGACTGCAACTCCTTTTTATTTGTCGGAGGCACAACATCATCTATTGCTTTTCTGCTCTTCTCGCCAACCTCAATGCCACTCCGGTGTACCATGAACCCCAAAAACTGACCAGTTGACACCCCGAATGCACACTTATTAGGGTTCATTTTTAATCCATGCTTCCTAGTACATTCCAAAGTCTCCCGCAGATTGGCCAAATGGTCTTTGTAGCTTTTTGACTTCACCACTACGTCGTCAATGTATATTTCGACGATCCTGCCAATTAGCCGATGGAAGATGTAATTCATCGCCCTCTTATACGCCGCGTCGGTATTCTTCAAGCCGAATGTCGTGACCACCCATTCATACAACCCGAGGGCTCCCGGACATCTGAAGGCCGTCTTAGGAATGTCTTCATCGGCCATGAAAATCTAGTTATAACCGGCATTGCCATCCATAAAGCTGATAGCCCGATGTCCTGTTGCAGCATCAACTAACATGTCGGCTATTGGCATCAGATATCCGTCCATAGGAGTCGCTTTGTTCAAATTCGGAAGTCAATGCATACTCTCATCTTGCCATTCTTTTTGTATACAGGGACAATGTTTGATATCCATTCTGCATATCGGCACGGCCATATGAATTTAGCTTCCAACAACCTTTCTACTTCCTTCTTGACATCTTCATATATTTTTGGCCTGAACCTTCTAGGAGCTTGTTTGAAAGGACGATATCCATCCTTTATCGGCAATCGATGCTCGAAGATGGATTTATCTAGTCCTGGCATCTCATAATATTCCATGCGAAACAATCTTTGTACTCCTTCAACAATTTGATCAACTCTTGCTTGAAGTCAGGCTTCTAGGTTTGCAGCTATGTATGTCGGCCTTGGCCTGTCTCCTGGCCCGATGTCCACTTGTTCCAACACATCGGCCGACGTGAAACCTTGCCCCAACTTTCCATCGGTTCCATCTATTAGGGTTGTCCATTAAACAGAATTTTTCGAGCCGATTGCTCGCATCAGCTGTTGACACTCATTGCTGGTCTCAGCGGTGCCTCCACTCTTAGCTTTCCCTGAGAAGCACTCAAACCCCTATACTTCTCTGTACATACTGTCAGTGGTTGTCCCGGTCTCTGAATTACCTGCCTCGACTGTCTCCACTTGGTTTCCGAGCCACTGAATAAGATACTGATGCATCGTCGACTGGAATGCAACAGTTGGCATGGATCCAATCTCGCCCGAGGAGTAGATTGTATGCACTCCCACTGTCAATGACAAATAAAGTGGTAGTCAGGGTCTTCTTTCCAATTTTCAATTCAACATTAGTTGCCCCCCTGAGTCGAGAATATCTTTCCACTGAAGTCCTTGACCATCATACCAGTCTTCGCCAAGTCTCCCGGAAACTTGCCAAGCCCATAAAACACAATGAGCGGCATTAAATTGATGGAAGCTCCGCCATCCACCAGTATCCTAGTGATTTGGGTTCCTTCGATGTCTCCTTTGAGATATAAAGCTTTTAAATGTTGGTGACTAATTGGCCTATCAAAGATAGCTTGTTGCACAACATCTTGTGGTTCTGTCTTCTCTTCAGGCTCGCACGAATTCTTCCTCTCTTTCATGATCTCTGCCACTGATATCTGTACTCTAGGATCAACTGCTGCTTCTTTCCTCGCCCTTTCGGAAGTCAAAATCCAGGATTTTGCCCTTAGGGATTGACGCCTCCACCATGTTCTAGCTGCCTGAGCGAGTACTATTCCCGGCATCTGCAGTCTTGGCGTTCTCGAACCTCAAAGCCCCTCTTTGAATGGCCTTTTGAATATGCTACCTGAAGGTCCAACAATCGTTAGTGTCATGAGATTCTCTTGCATGAAACAGTGCAGAACTTCTTCCCTTTCAGCTGCTTGTCACTTGGCATGACATAATCCGCTGGGAACTCAATATGCCCCTTCTTCACTAGGAAATCAAACAACTGAATCCAGACTATAACATCCAAAATCACTCTGCCTTTTACCACTCTTGGACTTGGGGACTTCCATTGCTCTCCTCCCCCACTTCAGCTCAATGGCAGTTACTTCATCATTGAAATCTTTTTCTGCACTGGAGTGTTTGCTGTTAAAGAGGGCATTCTTCCTGAAACGACTTTTCTGACGATAATTCTGCAGTTGATCTTCTATCATCGTGACTTTCTGAAGAAGCTGGCTCAAGCTCTCACACTCCACACCGGCCAACTTCTCTTTGACCACCGATGGAAGTCCCAAAATAGCCAACTGTGTGAGCTGGCTGTCAGGCAATTCCAATAAATAGCACCGACTTCTGACATCTCTGAACCTCTGAATGAAATCAGCACCGGACTCATTAGGCTTGTGCCTCATGGCTGCCAGGTCAGCAATGCCCTTTTCTTCATTCTCGGTATAGAAGTATGCATGAAACCTCTTCTCCAAGTCATAGCAGGTGAATGAATTTGGTGCTAGGGAAGCGAACCATGTGAAATCCGGCACGGTCAACTGAAAGTGGAAAGAACCGGACCCTGTGGGCAGACCTCCTCGAAGCTTCTCCCAACTAGTGTGAGATATCGACTGACATGCTCCATTGTGTTGACATCATCCTGCCCGCTAAACTTGGAGAACTCAAGGACTCGGTAACGATACGGCAAGGCTACCCGATCGAACCATTCCGGGTATGGATGCCTGTATACGACCGTCGTCTCCTTCGGCATTAGACCAAATTATTCTTTGAGCACATTGGTCATATGCCACAGCAAGTCATCATCTCGCCTTGGTAGTTGCTGGTTGACATATGGATTGTGGCCTTGACCCCTCGGGTGGCCTGAGTTACTACTTTGCCCTAGCTCTGGGGTGACAAGGAGGCATTTTTGCAGCCGATTGTAGGTTTGCCCTGTCGCAGGAGAGCTTTCGGTCGCTCCCTTTCGGCTGTTGCGGCTGAGTTGATGTTCCTACCTACTTCTAATACATCAGTCTGCTTAGTGTAGAAGATATTCAGGAAACGTTGTGTCTTGGTACACAAAATTATCATTGTTCTTGGTGAAGCATCCGAGGCATGCCTCGCGAAACTTGGAAACGTATTCCTCCAACATCTAGGCTGACGATGGGGCCAGTTCCTCTATGGTCACACGGAGGGCTTTGTCGTTGCTGTTGACAGTTACTAATGCTATCAAAAGAGTGTAGCCAAATCTATCCTTCAGCAGTGGTAACGATACTTCTCAATGCAATCACAGGGGTTGTCAATCCCTATGCTCAAAGTATGTGGTTGTTGGCACTTCTAACGTTGCTACTAGGAATAAAGTTATCTCTAGCAGCTGCACCAAAAATGCTATGGGTAGCTCTATAGGATAGGTGATGGGATTCTGCAAGCGCATAGAACTATCGTATAGCATTTTACCTGGGAGTACCAGGTGTCAATTTATATTTTCCCAAAGGAAGACTGGGTTTGTGATTCCTAGGATCTGATAGTCAAGGATCTACATATGGATAAATGGGGTAACAACCTTAGTAAGGATAAATCAATGAAGTATAACTAAGGTGGAAACACACTAGGATAATTTGAAGTAGCTCTGGAGTTTATGGGAGAACTCTAACTTGGTAAAAAATTAAGTGATTGTTATACCAAGAGATTGCTATACCAGGAACGTGCAAAGTCCTAAACTAGCTGGGTTTTGACTGAATAGGCCCCGTACACCTACAAGTTCTACGCTGATAAAACCAGACTGAACGTGGTGGAATCCTAGAGGATTCTAGGGCTGTCACCACCTAGAACCTACCACTACTATCCGTGGGTCTAGCCGCACTCAAGGGTAAGATTATAGCCTAAGCACCTCGCTTAGTCTATTAAACTTACTACTCTAACTCTGGCTAAAGAATTAGAGCACTCTAACCAAGCAATGAGACAAGTATGCAACTGCTTAAAGTATAACAATAAATAAATAAAGCAGGGGATCTTTATTACCAATAAGAAGTGAAGAACACCGCAGAGGAGGTTGCCGACAAGCCCGGCTTCTGCACAGACTTCCTCCTTCTCTCGACTTCTCTCTCACTACTCTACTCTTCTCTAGCTAGCACTATTCCTAAGAGCAGAGCTTCGCTAGAGAGAGAGAGGAGCTACTACTAACTATGAGCTGAATCTTTAGTGATTTGCTAGTGATCCTCTAGTGGTTTCTGCTTACAAGTGAGGAATCAAGTCCTATTTATAGTGTAGGAGAGCTCCAGGGGTACTTTAGGGGTCCTGGAGGTCGGTGGCGCAAAGAGGCAGGGCGGGGGGGGGGGGGCCCCCTTGGATGCACCGCTTTGCATCCAACGGCCCTCCTTCCTCCTCTATGGCGGTTGCATGGTCGGTTGGTGCCCTGACTTGGCGGTTTGCAACCCCCGGGAGGATGACATGTGGGTCCTTCGATCCATGGCATATCACTTGATCACCATTGGATAAAAACTGACTTCATTTGATGGCTTGGATGACTCCTGGGGGCCTTCCCTCGGATTGTGGACGTGGCACCCAGTTTGGACAGGGCGGGCGCCCTGTTGGTAGGGCCACCGGATCCTTGTGTCTTATTTCTGAGCCGTTGATGTTGTTTCAACATGCCATAGGCCATTTGGGAGGATGGCACACGGATCCTTGAGGTGGCAGAGTGCAATTGGCACTTTTCATAGGGCGGGCGCCCTATGTGAGGGGGACAGGCGCCCCCCTCTGGCTCCCATGTGGCAGCTGAGGTGCCAAGCTGTTATGGTTTGCTTCATTTTTGCCTGTTTTCACCATTTTTCCTGTATACACAATATTTCTCCAATGACATTGTGGAACTAGGTGAGTTTCAAAGTGAGTTCTTTGCTTTTCATGTGGTTTTACCTTGATTATGGGTGAAATGTTGACGGCAAAACAGGGTGTTAGCGACCGTCAACAGTTGCCGGAAGCCATGATTCGACGAAGTAGGTCTCACTGGGCGTGCCAAAAAGTGTGTTGGCGCGAAATCTGGTCCACGCTCAGCACACCAGCGAAGCCGGAATGGTCTTGTGTAGCACAGAGCAAGCAGACCCAGCTAGCTTCGATAATTGGCGTAGATGAGCACCGATGACTCTAAGCGTGCCAGTCAATTTGACCTGCAATTGACAAGGGAGAAAATGGTTGATCAGTAACACAATGTGGAACCACTGGTGTGTCCCTAGTGGTTCCAGATATCTGGCCCAATGGGCCTTCTCATTTGGTCATCAGCTAAAGAGCCGATACTCGATCGCATGAATCTATTGCAGGAAGCCAATGGAAACATTCGATACGTATTTAACCGATTCAACGATAGCATGAATGAAAGTAAGTTATATCAAATAGATCTAAATCATATATTGCCTTATGCACTAATACATGTCTCAATCTATCACATCCATTAATTAGGATCGACCGAGTCGTTACAGCTAACAATGCACTTGAATAGATCTCAACATCATTGGTACACAAGACAACATATAAAAGAGATCAACAAAATACAACTTGTAGCAAGCAAGCACAAACAGACTCGGCTGAACAGCCGATCTGATAAAAGTATACTCCCTCCACCCCAAAATAGATGTCGCTATGAGATGCGTGCTGGTCAAACTTTCTCAACTTTGACTGAGTGTATAGAAAATACGCGCAACTTTTATATCTTCAAATAAATATATTATGAAAATATATTCAAAGATCTATCTAATGATACTAATTATATATTATAAATATTAATATTTTTTATATATATTTGGTCAAAGATAAAAGGCCTTTGACTCCTCGGGAAGTGAGGATGACATCTATTTTGGGATTGAGGGAGTAAGCAGCATATAAGCCTATAAAGTAAACGATGCTTTGACCCTTTAACCAATTTACCTAACCCGTTCCTTACGTCAAGGGGATCGATCGAATCGTTACAGCCCATGACGTAAGATAATGATTAGATCTATTAATTAAAAACTCTCGACACAACTTACTTTATTACTTGAGTGCAATCTATACACAATCAAGATCTGAACTAACCGGCTAATGATAAATAGATCTACTCGCCTAAACATGATATTCAATTAATGTTTATTTAAGGAAGATAGACATACAAGATTTAAGCTAACAAGAAACAGATCAAGATTGGACAATTGATGATGCTTAAAATAAATAAATAATAAATAATCATAAGCAACATCGGTAATATAATGAATCTAACTAAACATGCCAATTTAGTTAGAGTCGATAACTAACCCTCAATTCAATTCAAGCATGGCTCAGATCAAACGAGAATCGATAACTATTCGAATCTATCTAGCAGTGGGGTACGAAACAGAATCGTACAAACCATACATGATAAATACGAGCGTGACAGTACTTACAGCAAGCCTAGTGTCCACCGGATGATACCCAACTTGTCAAAGAAGTCGCCAGTTCTACGTTACTCCTACTCCTAGTGTTTTTGGCCGTTGCCGGAAAAAGGAACTGTTGTTGTATTGATGTGTGTGTTCTGTTACAATGCACCTAAGGCTTATATTTATACCAGCAGCTAGAGAGAAATCTCAACCGAATAAAAACCCTAGCTAAAATAAGGAAAATAACAATCTTTCCTAATTCTAACATAAATCAGAGCCCTCCTTTCCATTCTTGTGGGCCCTCTTTTTGACCGCTCCTTAGTTGGCGCACCCGCATGCTTCAGTCCATACGTGCCAATTTACACAGTTGCAATGCACTTTCATGTCGTCAGCATACTTCCGATCTTGTTCTCACCTCTGCTGGTTTTATTCGATCCAGTTCTCCGATCGGCTAATCTTTACGCAACTGATTTTCTGGGCATCATCCAAATTCTGGTGTAAACAACAGGACTCTTGTTGAGATCTGGCACCTCCTCTTCTCCCTCCTCTGGTAGTGTGTTCAAGTCTAAAGGCATGAAAGATGGATGAGAGGTGGTTGAAATGAAGGCAATGAGAGGGAACCAGGCTTTTATTTTTGTCGACAGAATATCGTCGATAGTCTACCGAGGGGTATGCCCAAGTTAGTAGATTGAGTGGTGAAGGTGCGCCTGAGACGAACCAGCGTAACGCAGCAAGCGTGAGACATAAGATTTATACAGGTTCAGGCCGCCGCGAGGCGTAATACCCTACATCCTATGTGCTGGTGAATTGTATCGCTGTATGATCAGATGTGGGTTGAGTTGACATATTGGATCCCTGCCCCTCCTTATATAGTCTGATGGGACAAGGTTATAAGTAAACTAACCAAGTTGGTACAATAACCGTACGGTGCAGCCTTGCGCCGCACGTCTTTATCTTTTGGGCCAGGCTAGCTTTGATGGTGCGGCCCATGTAGTGCTATGCGGGTATATGGGTCTATACCCTCACAGCTAGTCCCCGAGCACCTTGCATTCGTCGGGAGGTGCAGATCTTTGGAGTTGCTTGACCAGAAGGATGTAAGGAGCTCAGAAAAAATTTGAAAAAGAGCTTCTCTTTGGTGAAGTGTATCCACTTTTGCTTCTTCAGAACCAATGCCTTCACCGTCAGGTGAAGTGTATCCAGTTAGTCCCCGAGCCTGATAGTAAGTGACGTAGTCACGTGGTGTCAGTGTCCAAGAAAAATAATCTGAAATCCTGAAGGTCTTCGAGTGTAGCGAGGTGCTGACGAAGTCCCCGAGCACGGCGAGACATATATCAAGACCCCCGATGTGCTGCCCAAGATCAGCACCCTGATCCGAATAGCATGGAGTGACTTGATAGCTCGGCGACGAGACCCCAGCGTGGTCAGAGACGAAGTCCAAGAAGCGAGACGATGGCGAGGACCAGCGACGAGTCCCCAGCCTGGTCGGAGGCGTAGTCCGAGCAATGCGAGGACGGCGAGGAAGGGCGACGAGTCTCCAGCGTGGTCGGAGACGGTGTCCGAGCAGCGCGTGGACGGCGAGGAACAGCGACGAGTCCCCAGCCTTGTCGGAGGCGTAGTCCGAACAGTGCGAGGACGGTGAGGAGCGGCGACGAGTCCCTAGCGTGGTCAGAGACGGTGTCCGAGCAGCGCGAGGATGGCGAGGAGCGGCGATGAGTCCCCAGCATGGTCAGAGGCGATGTCCGTGCAGCGCGAGGACGGCGAGGAGCGGCGACGAGGACGGCGAGGAGTGGCGACGAGTCCCCAGTGTGGCCGGAGATGGAGTCCGAGCAGCGACAAGAACGGCAAGGAGCAGCGACGAGTCCCCAGCGTGGTCGAAGGTGATGTCCGAGCAACACGAGGACGGTGAGGAGCGGCGACGAGGACGGCAAGGAGCGACGACGAGTCCGTGTCAAAGCAGCGCGAGGATGGCGAGGAGCAGCGACGAGTCCCCAGCGTGGTTGGAGACAATGTCCGAGCAGCGCGAGGACGGCGAGGAGCGGCGATGAGTCCCCAGCGTGGTCAGAGACGATGTTCGAGCAGCGTGAGGACGGCGAGGAGCGGCGACGAGTCCCCAGCGTGGCCGGAGACGGAGTCCGAGCAGCGACGAGGATGGCGAGGAGCGGCGACGAGTCCCAGCGTGGTCGGAGGCGATGTCCAAGCAGTACGAGGACGGCGAGGAGCGGCGACGAGTCCCTAGCGTGGTCGGAGACGATGTCCGAGCAGCGCGAGGACGGCGAGGAGCGGCGACGAGGACGGTGAGGAAAGGCGACGAGTCCCCAGCGTGGCCGGAGACGGAGTCCAATTGTCGACAGAATATCGTCGACAGTTGGGCTCTGTCTCAGGCCAATTTTCCTACATGCTCGAGAAATGGCGCTGGGGGGCAATAGATTGAAGTTTCAATTTGCTTTGGCTGTGTAAAATTGGCGCTGTGTTTGCTGGTGGGCAATAGTTTCAAATTTCGGTTTGTTTTGGCCGTGTAAAATTGGCGCTAAGTGGTGTTTGCCGCCGAGTGAAATGCATTCATTGGTGTTCTCTTTGATTTGTTTAAGGGAAAAATACTGTACAGCATGGTTTGTCGTGAAAACTTGGACGAGAATGCTACTATGTTTATTGTAAACAATATGATTCGGCGAGTAGCATTGATGGCTGTCCATCAAATGCACAGTTGAAAAATCATTGGCATAGGGTGTTCGGTGTCTTTTGCCAATTGCGTTGGTAACCGAGAGATACCTCCGACGACACATATTGTGGGACACATGGAGTATGTGTGTGTCAATACAAGTACTTTCTTGAGACCTAATTTTCTCATGGATTCAACGTGGGGTGTAAGCAAGCACCCTGGCCCATACTCAAACCGTTCGTAAGCGTCCATGGATGAACTTGGACAAGGTCAAGGCACCAAGATACCCTTTATGTACCAATGGGTCATATGGATGGTATCCCTTGTCTTTGGTGGGGTTAAATATGCAACCCTCTACAGATTTTGAATCATTGTAAATGTTCCATGCCTCTAGATATAACTAGTGATGAGTAAATACTAGCTCGTGGAGGTCGAATTCCACCTTGCTAATTGCTTTACAATTACCAACCATGCTATGCTTGCTTAGTTATTTCTAAGATCACTTTACTTACGTACAAATGCTTGTATGCAAAACCAACCGCATTCCTTGCTACTAATAAAAATTTCGTAATCCTTGTTATTATAAGGGTAAGTACTGTTGAGTACAATTGTGTACTCATTCTATCGTTATTCAAGTCTTGCAGGTACCTCAACCCTAGCCTATGGATTTCTTCTATGCTCTTGAGTCCTCTAAGGATCAAGAGTGGTAGATGATCCATGTGTGTGATTTAAAGTTCATGGTGTTGGCACAACCATGAGCTTGTATCAAACTTATGTTGTGTCTGATTAAAATAGTTATCCTATGTACTCTGAGTGTATGTGTGATGACTAAGTATGAATAACGTGTTGTAAACTTAAATTGCCTTTTAATGCGATGCTAACTTGATGTAAGTCGTGATGTTCATTTCGCCATGATGGTCCTAGATGAAGATACTACACTATGCGTATGTTTGGTTTCCTGCCTTAGTCCTAGCTTGGCTTAGATTAGATCTTGGTTAGGCTAGGCCTGGTTCCAGCAAGCCAACATTGGTTTGCTTGGTTTGGGTTGCTATCCCTGGCCTAGTTTCCATAAGAGTTTGTTTGGTTGCTTGCTTTGTCTTACATAGAATTACCACATTGTTAGCCCGATAAGTTTACCCTTTGAAGCATTTTATCGCACAGGTGGTGAGCTCTGCAGACTACAGTTGTTCCTCGACGTCCATGTCATTAGAGCAAGGGTTCGAAGGCACACTAGAGAAGCTGCTTCAATGGTGTGTTATTCCCTAACTGAATCGCATCATCATGTTCTAAGCATTGGCAACAAGCTAGAATCAGCATGGTAGCCTACTCTAGTGCCGGTTATTGTCATATTCCTTGCGTGTTATTCCATCTTCTGGAAACTTGCATGCTATTAGTTATTCAGAGCAAGATCTAGTTTACAGGGATCTTGTGCCTGCTGTTGAGCCAGATCCCATGTAAATACTATCAGTGGCTATCTCATCTATAATCTTTAAATACAAACATGAACTACTAATCTTTAGATAAATTACCACTGACATGATCAAGCTTCAAATGAAGCTCCCACATTCTGGTGACTGATTAATTGTTTGCCTGTTATCTTGTGATCAGAAGACGATGGCGGTACGGTGGAGTCGGCTGTGCAACCGTGTCGATATCCCAATCTGATTGGTTTGTGTTGTATGTAGTGTTCGAATTGTGTTACAATTGGGTACATAGTTGAGTAGTGTATTGAGTTGTGCTCTTATGTTACGGATGCGCCAGAGTTGTGCGGGATGAGCTTTTGCTCTCTCCTCAGTTGTAATGTTTTTTAGGCCCGGTTTTCATTCAAAAACTGGGCCGACCCCTTTGTTTTCTTTTTTTCATCTAATAGAAATCGCGATAAAGCTTTTGTCGTCCCTTCTAAAAAAAATCATAGGTTGTCAGATTTTTAAACTGAGAGTATTCAGAAGACTCTCCTCTTCTGGTGACTCTTGCAATTGCTCCTCCTCAATCGACCACAAACCTAATTTGAACCAGATGCACAATTTACTCTTCTTCCGTTGTAAGAAATTGCAATGGAACCGAATACATATCCCTGAATGAAAAGTACATGAATAAATAAGGGAAAGATGATGAAAGAGACCACGACTACTACTTTGACACGACGACAGGTACACACGCACGCATGTAGCAGACACAAGTACGTTCCATTCGATGAGAGGACGGACCAATAAGACGACGACAACCATACACAGCTTGCACTGTATAAGAACAACTTAACCGCTGCCGCCGAGCACGCTCTTGAGCTTCTTCACCTCCGCGTCGTCCAAGAAGGTGACCTTCTCGACGACGGCGGACGGGAGGTTGTTGGCAAAGAGCGCGAAGTCGGTGATCTGCAGGCCGGGGTTGGAGCTGCTGAAGGCGACGAGGCCGACGGCGGGGCCGGTGCCGGCGTTGTACTGGTAGTGGAGCAGGCCCTGCGGGAACACCATGATGTCGCCGGCGTACAGCGTCTTGGTGTAGACGGTGTTGGCGCCGGAGCTGATGAAGCCGGCGGCGACGGTGCCCTGGGTCACGAAGAGGAGCTCGGACGCCGCCGGGTGGGTGTGCAGCGGCACCACGCCGCCCACCTCGATGTCGAGCCTGGCCGCGGAGATGCCCAGCCCGTTGACGCCCGGGAACTGCCCCACGAACGCCGGCGTCACGGCCGCCTTGATCAGCGCGTTGATCTTGCCCTTCCCGGCCAGGCCGTGGAAGACGAAGTCGTCGGCGGTGACGCCGCTGGACTTGCACGGGTACCCCGCCGGCGTGTCGCTGCAGGTCAGGTCGGCGACGCAGAAGTCCTGCGTCAGGGCCTGCGAGGCCAGCGGCAGGAGGAGGAGGAAGGAGACGAGCACGGGGAGCAGCACCGTCGTCCTGGCCATGGCGGCGGCAGCAACGCCTTACAGCAGCAGCTAGAGCTAGCTCGAGATAGCTTAATTTATTACCTGATGAGTGTGTGTATGTGTACTGCTGTGTGCTGCATTTGTAGGCTTGAAGCTTGGGCCTCTTTAAATAGGAAGTAGTGTATGTGTATCAGTGTATGTGTAGTTTTGTGTATATGCATAGAGGGAGAAAAAAATGACTGGATACGTTAACAGCGGTTAACGTGAGTGAAGTTTTGGATTAGGATGAGAGGCATGCGGCTAGAGTTCGTGATGTGCATGGGCATGGCGCTGTTAGGAGTATTTTGGAGGAAAGGAGGCAGTAGACAAGCGTTGCCAGCTGTGAATGCATGGTCCAGGATGAACAAATGGGACCAGGCTTTGATGAACAAAAGGCCTCGTCTAGTCGTCTTGCTCTGCGCATTGTTAGATTGATCGGGATGGGCTATGGATGGGACACGCGATAGATACACTTTTTTTTTACAAAGACAGCGATATGCTTCCGAGTCTCGACTAGGCCAAGTCTACTTTGGGTATTCAATATCTGTAATTGTAAAAAAATAACCAAGGAAACACCATGTGTGTGCTTGATTGTTTGTTAACCACATGTACAATTGTCACTGTATCTATAATAATTATTCATATTATTGGACGTAGCTAGATGCTTACAAAAAGGCATACATATATATCTGTCCTACCTTTACAAACACACCCAAAAGACTAAAGCTCGTAGATATTGAGACTACCATAGGTATCTCACTAACCACAAGAGCATCACGCCTACCGCTGAAAAATAGCGCATTCAAATTTTAAAGTCAATCTAGAAAAATAAGAGCACAAATATCAAATAAAAAATTATTCTGGACACGTAGTATGTTCACCATAATAAAGGAAGCCAATAAACTAAGGTATGCAATAACAGATGTTATATTAAGATCTATGAATGACGAATCCAAATACACAACTACATAAATGAGTTTGGCTGGCATGCGTTTTGTTTCCTTTAGCTGTGATTGAACCAAAAACAAGCCTAAAAAAATGATTCCAAAGATGGAGCTCATAGAAATCGATTATACCAACCTGCCCCTAGAAATGTCCTCTTTCAGGGGTGGTTCATAAAACCGATCGCCTCTTATAAATGCAATTCTATGGGTACTTGGTGTATGAGAAATAGAGGTATTTTCAGGAGCAGTTAAATACATCAACCAAGGCTGAAATCAATTTTTAGTCACGAATGGCGACTGATCCACCTCTGAATAGGCATTGTATAGTATAAAAAATCATAATTTTGTAAATAAAGTTGGATGATGAAATTTACATCAAAAGTTGTAGAGCTCGAATGTAGGTTTAATAGCCCAAATGTTGGCTTTAAGTTCTCAGATTTTAAAATTCAAAATTTAAATTTTTCCAACGTCCTTGATGGAGGGGTGCATATATCAAAGTTAAAATTTATTGTGTTAGATAAGATCTAAAATTTTGTAGTTGAAACTTGTTTCTTTTGAAACCATTTTAGTAAGGGCGAGTTTTTTAATACAAGATTTGTAAAAGTTAATGCAAAATGGTAGCATTGTAGCTTGGACACAAGTGACTATGATATGGACATATGGTGATAGGGGAGGATGGGCAAAGATGCTTTGGGGGGACAAGGCATATTACGACTGTCCTTAGAAATTGATATCTCAGATGTCACTAACCGCAGTGAAAATCAATTTCTAGTTGCATGATTCATCCCTAGTGTTTTATCTAATTTCTAGAGGCGTTTAGTTTTTTTTTTGGCGAGTGAAAGCGTTTAGTTATAGGCCGTGCCTTCAGAGATTAGTTTTGACCATCTCTAGAAATACTTGTATGGTGGTAATATGCATCGAGGCTACACTACAGGAACCCGTGCTTTGCCGAGCGCCTGGCAGTTTACCGAGTGCCAAATATCGCGCACACGGCAAAAGACCTTCTTTGCCGAGTGCCGCACTCGGCAAACCTTGGCACGGCAAAGAAAGCCTTTGCTGAGTGCCTAATACTTGGCAAAGAACCGCACTCGGCAAAAAATTGGCCAAGGACCTATGGCGTCGAACGCCGTCATTTCTGGCCGAGTGCCAGGACGTTTAGGCACTCGGCAAATTGGTAACTTTGCCTGAGTGCCTAACACTAGGTACTCGGTAAAATGTTTTTTTATTTTTTTTCACTCAAATTTTTTTGAAGCTTTAATACAGTAACACAAACAACATGTTCAAGTTTGGCACATTTTAATTGCATTTTGACATAATTTTTTAGTTTATTTTGTTTTCTTAAATTTTTCCAGAGAAAATGTAAGTTTGAACTGCAGGTGTATGAAATAATAAAATATAGCCATTCAAAAAATGATATTCATGTTAGAGGGTGTATTTTGAGGCCGTATCCAGGAACTCACCGAAAATTTTGAACGCTTTATTCGCGAAACATGGCGACCCGCTTGTGGTCAGAGTGTATTTAAATTATATAAAATACAAACGAAGTCCAAAAATTATGAAACTTGTCGAGGTGCCGTGTTATCGCACGTAGAGGCTATGATAAAAAATCGAGAAGGTTTCAAACTAGTTGCGGCGTCGGATGCCCTAAAACCCAGACAGCCCCGGCCGAGCCCGCGCCGGCTGCCGCGCTCGCCCTGGCCGCCCCTAGCACAGCCATCCCCGGCCCTGCCCCGGCCGCGCCGGCCCCGGCAACCCCGGCCGGACCCTGCCCCCCCTCCCCCCCCCCCCCCCCGCCGCCGCCCGGCAGGAGGAAGAAGAGGGAGGAAGGAGGAAGAAGAAGAATGGGAGGAAGAGAAAGAAGGAGGAGGAGGAGGAGGAGGAAGAAGAAGGAGAAGGAAGGAAGAAGAAGCCCCTAGCTGCCCCACCCCCATCGTCGTGCCCGCCCATCGTCATCCCTGGCCCTGCCTCAGAGAAGAAGGTAAAGCCTTTGTGGTTGTCGGCCATCGTGCCAAGTCGGACGGCCTTCGTGCCGGGTTTGTGGTTATCGGCCTTCGTGCTGATAATTTTTCTTGCTAGGTTTTGGAAACCTCCCCGTACAGGGGAGGTGCTGCTAAATTTTTGAACTTATAGCGATGTGTTTCTTCTTTTGTAGAGCAGGACCTGTCGGAGGGGACCCGAAGCACTTTGTCGGCATCGTAGGTCTGCCTGCACCGCATCGCCTCGCCACTGCACCGACACACCACTGCCTCGCTAGCCTGACTCCACCGCCACCCTAGGTATAACCCCCTCTCCTTTGCATGCATGTTTTATATGGTCACGTAGTCCAGTTAGGCGTCTCCCGTTCGAAAGAGATACGGTTGGAGGTATGCAGATCTTTGCATATTTACGACCGTATCTCTTTTGGATTTTCCACGTATTTTGGACGGCCTGCGGATGCGTAGATGAGGTTGCACACTCTCCCTTGCAGGACGTGTATCAGGAGAACAGCGGGGAGGTGCTACCGAAATTCTATCTCGGATAGGAGCGAAGTATGGAAACTGACCTCATCTACGCATCCGCGGGTGAGATTAGGACCTATCCTCACCTATTAGATGGTAGGCACACCGAGAAGATGCACCATGGTTATATTACTCGCTTACATATGTATATGCCAGAGTATGGAGAACTGTGATTGGATGTACACGGGCCACCTAAGTAAGACCCCAGAATGGATTACTAAGACTAATGTTTTCTTGGAGCATTCATTTGGCGAGGCTGCTAAAGGGTCGAATCGGATGCCGTGTCCCTGCCGCAAATGTGACAACCGTGTAAGAAAGACTAGAAAGGCCATGGGGAAGATTTTTTGCAAGTATGGATTCACGCCAAACTATACCTGCTGGATCCACCATGGTGAAGCCGATCGTATTAGAGAGGAGGGGGTGAGACCATGCCTCAAGGCTTTTGATGGAGATGCTGGGGTAGCAGACTGGATGGATGACTTTCACGAGGCACGGTTCGGTGAAGGATTGGAGGATGACCCAGAGGAATCCGCAAAGGCGTACTATGCTATGCTGGATTTGGCACAGAAGCCCCTTCATGAAAAGACAATGGTTTCGCAACTGGATGCCATTGGACGCCTATTGGTGTTCAAGTCGTAGTGTAGCATGAGTCGAGACCACTTCGATGGTATATTGGCAGTTTTTGGATCCCTGCTTCCGGAGGGTCACATGCTGCCGAAGAACTTGTACGAGTCACAGAAATGTTTTCGTGCACTTAAGATGCCGTACGAGCAAATTCATGCTTGTCCAAATGGGTGCGTCCTATTTAGGAAAGATCACGAGAAAGCAACGCACTGTCCAAAGTGCAAATCCTCTAGGTATCTGGAGGTCGACACAAGTGATGGCAAGAAGGAACAGCTTGGTATCCCCGCGAAGGTCCTACGGTACCTTCCTGTCATACCGAGGATCCAACGGTTGTACATGACAGAGGAGTCCACGAAACAGATGATATGGCACAAACATGACAAAAGATACAGTCCTGGCAAGATGGTACACACATCGGATGGCGATGCATAGACCCACTTCGATGGCATACATCATTGTAAAGCTGAGGAGGCTCGGAACGTTCGTGTAGCGCTGGCAACAGATGGGTTCAACCCCTATGGATTGCTGGTGGCCCTGTACACTTGTTGGCCCGTGTTCGTGATCCTCCTCAATCTCCCCTCCGGCGTCATGTTTCAACCCAAGAACGTATTCTTGTCGCTGATAATTCGTGGACACCCGGGGAACAAGGTGGGAGTGTTCATGGAGCCTCTCATTGATGAATTGCTCCTTTCTTGGGAAAAGGGGGTACTGATATACGACCGAGCTACAAAGAAGAACTTCACAATACATGTGTGGTACCACTACTCCCTGCATGACTTCTTGGCGTATGGCTTATTCTGCGCATGGTGTGTTCACGGGAAGTTCCCATGCTTAATATGCAAGACAGCTGTGAGGTTCACTTGGCTGAAGAGGGGTGGCAAGTTCTCTTCGTTCGACCAGCATTGTCAATTCCTCCCTCTTGAGCATGCATTCCGGTGAGACGTCAAGAACTTCGGGAAAGGGGTTCAAATTACCGACCCTGCACCTCAAATGATGACCGGTGCCGAGGTCCGTGCTCAGATAGAAGCTCTCAAAGATGATAAAGAGAAAGGTGGTTTTATTGGATATGGGCAGGAACACCAGTGGATTCATAAATCGGGCTTGACTAGGCTCCCCTATTTCGATGACCTCCTTCTTCCACACAACATTGATGTAATGCACACAGAAAAGAATATCGCCAAGGCGCTTTGGGCAACACTCATGGACATTCCTAATAAGTCAAAGGACAATGTTAAGGCTAGACTGGACCTGGCAACGATGTGCGATAGACCAAAGCAAGTGATGAAGACTCCCGCGCCCGGCAAGAAATGGAGAAGGACTCCGGTCGATTTCGTATTGAAAAAGGACCAAAGGAAGGAGGCACTGCAGTGGATCCAGACGCTAATGTTCCCTGAGTAGGGGAGTGAACTTGTCCACCATGCGAGTGTTAGGGATGAAGAGTCATGACTTCCACATTTGGATTGAGCAGCTCCTTCCTGCGATGACCCGGGGATACGTCCCCGAGCATGTGTGGCGCGTGCTGGCAAAGTTGAGCTTTTTCTTTCGCCAGCTTTGTACCAAGGAGTTATCTTCAGACGTCATTGATGACTTGGAGAAAGTGGCACCTGTGTTGATCTGCAAGTTGGAGAAGATCTTCCCACCCGGCTTCTTCCTGGCGATGCAGCATCTGATTTTGCACCTACCAAACGAGGCACGAATGGGGGGTCCCGTGTAGTTCCGTTGATGCTATAAAATTGAGAGATGTCTAAAGATTCTTTGAAAAAAGTGTAGAAACAAAGTCAAAATTGAGGCTAGCATGGAAGAGGCATTCATTCTGGAGGAGGTGTCAAACTTCACAACATCATACTATAATGATAGCCTTCCCAGCGTGCACAATCCTCCCTCTCGTTACAACACCGAAGAAAGTTCATCGAACCTCAGCCTTTTCAAAGGGCAACTCAGAAAGGCAAGCGCACCGTGCACCAAGAGCTTAACACATGATGAGTGGCGCATTATCATGCTTTATGTGTTGTTGAACCTTGATGAAGTGAAGCTTTATGTGGAGTAAGTTCTCAATGAGCTTGTTACATACTGCACCAATATCTTATGCTTTATCCTCCATGTATCCACCCCCTTGCATCTTGTTTGTTCAAGGAATTTCTGAATACATACTGGACAGGGAATAGGGCTCTTTCCCCTCAAGAAGAAGATAGTCTTCTCAAAGATGGTGTGCCCGATTTCATTTCCTGGTTCGACACGAAGGTACCTGGTTAATTATTTGCCTTCCCACTTCGATCATAACAGCGAGTAATGTAACGATCTATCTAGCCTCACCTTGCAGGCCCGCAAAGATAGGGTAATGGATGCTGAGTTGAAAGGGCTAGCCAAAGGCTTCACCTACAAGGTCAAAACATTCACCAACTATACTATGAATGGCTATCGCTTTCACACAAGCAACTACGAGCGGAGTCGGCCCAATCGGAAAACCACAAATACCGGAGTTCGTACGCCCGCACCGATGGGCACAATTACTACGACATAGTAGAAGAAATATACGAGCTCAGTTTTAAGTGCCGCAAAGCTCGTAATCCAGAGTCGTATTGAAATGCCATTGGTTCGATCCTAACGTCACGAGAACAACCCCTGAGATTGGACAAGTCAAAATTCGACAGGATTCTGTATATCAAGGAGAGGATGTCTATATTGTGGCTCAACAGGCCACGCAAGTTTATTATCTCCCATGGGCATGCCAAAAAGACTCCAATATTATGGGTTGGTACCTTATGCAGATGGTATCGCGCTGTGGTAGACTCCCGTCCCAAACGATGAGGATTACAATTCTGACCTCTGCACACAGGAGTTCTATCTACTAGAGGAGCTAGAAGGAAGGTTTGACATAGACATGTTTTCGCTGATGAGCATGGAAGTAGACAATCACATTGATCGAGACGATGGAGATGAGGACGAGGGTGAAAGCTCTATGATTAGTTTTGGCTAATTGATGACACCTAGTATGTAACCACATGTATAAGTGTTGTGATTACATGTGTGGTTAGAAGATCAAGTGTGAAGCTATAGAGGCATTCAAGTCATTGGAGTAAGTCCATCAACATGAAGATCAAATGCTTCAACACTTGGTGCAAGGGATGGAGCTTAAGGCAAAGGTGAAACTAAATAGGGCTCTTTTCATTTGGTGATCAAGACACTATAGAGAGTGTGATCAAGTTTAGGTTAGATGACCGTACTATTAAGGGGGAAGAAACTTCATTTACAACCTCGGTCATTAAGTGCCTCTACTTGACATAAATGAGCATATGCATTTAGATCTAGAGCACTAACCTAAAACCTTGCAAATTGGACTTAAAATCAAGCTAACACTCGTGCCTAAGTGCCTATACACTTGGTTGTTAGCACCTAAAAGCAAGGTAGTTGAAGAGAGGGCAAAAACACCTCTCAGAGGTGCACCGGACGCTGGCAGTGTCCGGTGGGTGCGCACCGGACGCGTCCGGTGCAGCCAGAGCCTCTCTGAACCTCTCTGAGTAGACACCGGACGCTGGAATAGTAACTCCAGCACGTCCAGTGATCTTTTTCGAGCGTCTGGTGAGAACTCATGCTTTCTAACTGAGTGAAAGCACCGGACGCTGTCAGAGTCCGCTGACCTAACAGCGGACGCGTTCGGTGCCAGTCTGAGCTCTCTGGATGCTCTCTGGTGGCACACCGGGCACGGGCGTCGGAGCGTTCGGTGTGACGACTCTACGTCTGGTGAGTTGGCGCGCTGCGAGAAGTTTGAAACGGCTAGTACACATGTCAGCGGCCCGTACACCGGACAACCACAGGACACGTCCAGTGCCAACTTAATCAGCGTCCGGTATGTACACAGAAAATGTAAAACGGCTAGTTTTCAACCCTCACTTATAAATAGCCGATCAACCGGTCTTGGAAAGCTCTCTTGCACATTTCACTCATTGCTAAGCATCTCTTGAGCTCCTAAGCCTCTCCTACTCACTTTAGAGCTTGATTCTCATCTATAGTGAGTTAGGGAGTGATCCAAGAGCATTGTGTTCATTTAGATCATCTTTGGGCACTTGTTGATCGTTGTTGCTGCAGAATTTCTTCTATTCTCTTGGTGATTGCCGTCACCTAGACTGGTCTTGGAGCAGCGGAGGAGTTGGACGGAGTTGGAGATTGTCTCCGGCCACTCCCGGAGGTCTTTGTGAGGGGTTTGCACCTTTCCCGGTCGAGAGCCGCAAGGTAGCTTATTGGATTGCTCGTGTCATTGAGTTACCTTGCTTGTGGTAGGTTCTAGTGGCGCTCATTTGTTGAGCTTGACAATGGTTGTCAATTAGCCACTGAACCACCGAGTAGTGGTCGACACAACGGGGACTAGCGTGCCGGCAAGCACGTGAACCTCGGGATAAATTCTTGGTCTCTATTGTGTTGATTTGGATTTCTTTGTGACCATCACCTTCGAGTGTATTGGTATATCTTCTGGTGATTGGCCATCTTCACTACTCGGCGATATAACCCTCCTACACCTATCTCTTACTTTGTGCACTTTACTTGTGTAGTACTGTTTTGTAGCTTGTCCACCTAGGGGTAGTTTAGTTGCAACCTAGGCTAGCTTATGTGATATTAGAGACTTAAGTAGAACGGTTAGGAAGGCTTGCATTTTTGAGTAGGCTAGCACAAAACTCGCTTCGCCATTTGTGTTACTAACTATTTGATCAAGTGTTCTTTATAGAGTTTTAACTAGGCTATTCACCCCCCTCTAGCCTCTTTTAGACCTTTCAGAGGGAGAAGAGGTGCAAGATGAGAAGGACTTACAAATGCTTGAGCGATTACAGTTAGACGATGACAATGATGACAACGATGGAGATGAGGACGAGGGAGAAGAGGTGCAAGTTAACAATATTGATAGTGATGATGACACCTATGATCCAGCCACTGCCGATCGTGAAGAATATTTCTAATTCATGTAATACTATATTATTATTATAATTATTATTACTATGTTCCATTCATTTTGCATCTCTTTATAAGTACTTTGTAATTTAACTGTGCTAATTGGTTTACTCTTTGAAATTGCAGGCACTCGACAAAATGTCGGGCGAAAGGCAGGGCCGTTGTGTGGTCAACTCCCTCTACATGAGGGACCGCTCACCACCCCACGCTGAGGAGGACCCTTTGCCGGAGCTAGCGTTGAGGAGGGCGAGGACCGGCGGCCGCCCCCGCGGCCGTCCGAGGACGCGCGTGGAGCCGACTCCCACCCCGTCGGTGGACGAGGACAACTAGGCGGTGGACCTCCAGACAGGAGGGGGTGGCACTTCCTCTGACTCGTTGGACCACGAGGAGGGGGCGACCGTGACAATAGGGAGTTCCACTTCCACTACTGCTTCTGGCTCTACCTCGTCGGGAGTCTACTTGCAAGGGCCCTTGAAGTTCCCGGCACGGCCGATCCCACTTCACCGGCGCCCGTTGATTCGACCCTAGGGCGACGAGTACATATCATTTCACTACTATTTCATATGACATGTTGACTCTTAATGACTAACAATTCTTCTTAATGACTCTTGCAGCAAGTAGGAAGTTGTGTCCGGAAAGGGCCGGCACATCAATGGCACGCTGGCCATTCTGATTTCGGCAGCACTTCCCTAGGATGGTCACCTACGCTGGGGTGACTTCACCGCCCTGGACATGGGACCACTTCCACGCCGCTGAGGACAGCGAGCACGGCACCGTTGGGGTGCGGATCAAGGCCGAGTTCTGGGTGAGTCTACGTCGCACTAAATTGGTCAATACTATGTATTCATTGGTCACTCTAAAAATAATTAAACAATACATGATGTCAGCATGCAGGACTTCTACAGGTGCGACGCTGGGTTTGAGGCCCAGGTAGCGCGCGTGCAGGACAAGGTCTGCAGGTCCCGACTCTCGGACCTGTACTACGGAGACGCGGCTCTAATGCATCATCAACTACAACGCCGACGTCCATGGACAGGTAGTGAGGAAGCGCGATTCCAGAGCATAAAGCTCATGAGGGAGCAGTACCTCTTGTTAAGTAGTCCTTTCATGAACAATATGTTGGCTTCATTTATCTTCTGACATATCAATAACTTGATGGCATGCAGTAATGTCCTGATTGGTGCGCCAGGCACCGTCTCTGCTGGGAGGCCATTGTGGACAGGTGGCTCTCGCCCAAGTGGGCAGAGAAGCACACGATCCATCGGGACTGCCGCTTGCAGATGGGTGGGGCGCCACACCACCAAGGCAACCAGACCCTCAGCGCGTACGCCAAGACATGGGTAACCTTCTTTGTGCTTTCATCTTTATTTATCTATTCTAACACTCAATTCTAAGTACTTATAATCATCTTTGTGTTTTTCTCGCAGTCCCAGGCGCACCAGGGCCAGAAATGCAATGAGTTCATGGCGTACGCCCTGGCACACAAGGGCAAGGCGACGGCCCCTAGACGTCACTTACGACCCGGCGGTACGGACCCGAGGTGTACACCAACGCGATCGTCCACAGCAAGCTTAGTGAATACACCTCGGCAGCCTACTAGCGCCATAGGGAGGACTTCGATCCGGCCACCCAGCCCCTGGACACAGACCTCCTGATGAGGCTGGGAGGAGGGAAGCAGCATGACCGGTACTGGATGCTGGACAGCACAGTCGACTCTGCCTCTGTTGCCATCCTCGCAGATATTCGAGCAAGGAGCACGGACTCCTCCCTCCCCATATGCCCTTGGCAGCCGAGCTCACAGCAGCAGATGGCAGAACTCCAGGTTACTACTCACAAACTCGTCGTTCATTGCTTTTACACATGTACCTTGCCTTTACATTGTTTAATTTTTGTGGGTGGAATGTTGTAGGAGAACGTACGGAGGTTGGAGGCCCAGTAGATGGCACATGCGGAGGCCCTATCGGGCTAGAGATGGTGGCGGTACAAGCACAGAGGGTGGCCGAGGAGCAGAGGATGCGGGACATGTTCAGGATTATGGCGAGCCTGCAGGCCTTGCCAGGTGTGGTCGTGCCTCCAGTTAGCTGCTCGCTCTAGTTGTGCCTCCTGCTCCTGTTGTAGGGACTCCAGTTAGTATGTGAACCTATTGATTCCTTTAGCTTTTGCGCCCCTCCTGCATATACTACATGATTTCGCTCCTTTGTGCTAGCCACAGTCGGCGTGTTCGAACCCGACTCCACACGGTGGCCCTTCTCCATCGTCCGGGTGGCCAACTGGCCCTCCTCCATAGTCCGGGCACTCAGCTCAATAGCCCGGGTGGCCAGGATGGCCGTAGGTACCTCTCTTCATGTTCTTCGGATTTGTTCAGAACTTAGACTTGTGTTCGACTTGCACTAGAGATATTAGAGACATATCTATATGTATGTGATGGATTATGGATTCTATATGATGGATTATGGACGATATGTGTATGGGATGCACGATGGACAGACAATATATGTGCATTTCGTGGATTATGAATGATGAATGTGACATATTATGTGCTGTGTGTGATGATGAATGATATATATGTGATGTGTTTCTTTGTTTTGATGGAAATAAAAATAAAAAAACAGTATTTTTGAGCTCTTTGCCGAGTGCCACTCTAGGCAAAGAGGGCTTTGCCGTGTGCCATGGCTCTGGACACATGGCAAATCTGGGTGGCAGATCACAGGGTTTTCTAGATTTGCCAAGTGCCTGAGCAATGGCACTTGGCAAAGAATTTTCTAAAAAAAAATCTCTTTGCCGAGTGCCAGGGACGTAGCATCCTGTAGTTGTATTACCTTCACATCTAGCAGCATAATGGTACAGATTAATCATTTTGCTAGTTACTAGTTAAACGTGTAAAAGGTCTTCACGAGGATCTATTGAAAAAAAGTCTATATGACCCGATAACATTTAGCAATGTATCTATTTCACCGCCTCTTGACCTATAAAACTAGTTATTCGTTACCTCTATTCCAGCTCATGCCTGCTTACAGGGCTGAAGACCATGAGGAATGAGGCCCATGTACGCCGAGCGCATCAATAGACATGGAGATAAGTTATCATGCAAATAGCCAGAACCCCCCACCCAAACCACCCCCCCCCCCCCCCCCCCCCAATATCTGTGTGAGACAGGGTCAAATCATATTCAGTAGTGCTTCCATGCAGTAAATTAGGAAACATATCTGTTAGCTGGTTGGATTTACCCTATCCCTAGACTATATAAGGAGGGTATGGGTCCCCGTCGCGATCCATATTTTACATTTTAGCGCATCGCTACATCAACAATCCTTGTAACCGAGCATATAAATTCAGAAAGAACACTACTAACCTCTGACCTTAGTATCACGTTTTTTTTATCGCAACGGCAAGGTTTCGTTGCAACAAGGGTTGTTATCACAACGATTTTCAGTTTTGCTTGCGATAGATTAGTTTTTTTGTCATGAAGATTGTTTTGTGGCCATAAGTGTGGAGATCGTTGTATAAAGTAAGTGTTATCATAATAAATTATTGAACTTGCAATAAGTGATTAATGTTGCCACAATTTGATTTGCGTTGCGAGCAAGTTTATTTTTGTTGAAATACTTATATTGCGACTCTTTATTTGATGGTGGCAATAGCCCATCTATTGCCATGAATATGTTCCGTTATATATAATAGTCGCTTGCGTTACAAAAAATTGGTACATATAGCAACGAAAACAATAGTTGGTTGCAATCACTAAGGTTGCAATGATTATGATTTCATTGTATCTAGGATGTTTCGTTCATTGCAAAAAGTTATAATACAGCAACGAAAAATTACATCGTTGCAATACCTAAGCCTTTCCGCTTTAATGGTTGCATAAAAAAATAATAAAATTTTTAAATATGACAACAACATCATTTTCTCGTCGTTGCGCAAGGGTTAGAAGTTTGTAGTGGAATCACTTCAGACTGAACATAGGGTACCACGTACCTGAACCAACATAAATTCCTCTATCTTTGTGTTACCCATCTGATTCCCAGTACACAAGTCGGCTTTGTGATCTCTTGTATCAAAACAATTCTTTTGATATGAAATTAAATGAATACAACTTCATCTTAAAACTTGTAGAGCTCAACCGGATCTATAAGTTTGTAGTTGGCATAGTCCATACTAGAATTGTAGCCCTTACCGTAGTCTATAAATTTGTACTTGGCAACTTTTTTATTTGAGATAGTTTAGAACTTAAATATGCATTTTAATTTATTAGTTTTTCAAATTCAAGTTATTTAACTTTTCAATTGACTTCATATGTTACATTGTCTATATCAAACTTGTAGCCTTTAATGAAATCTATAAATTTGAAGTTGGTAACATTTTGATTTGATTTAGTTTAATTTAAAGGATTAAATATCTTTTTTCAAGTTATCATATTTAAATATTTAAAGTTTAAATTTTGAATTTCTTAACGACCTTGGATGGAGAATCGATCTACTTGGAAGCTATAGTGTTCAACGAGATCTAAAACTTTCTCGTTGTTTCTTATTTGATATTAGATGTCATGTAATCTTTTACTAAATATTTGGGCTTCTAAATAACCTTAAACAAAATGTTTGTTAACCACAAAATTATAGATCACATAAAGCTCTATAGTTTTGATATAAAGTTTGTTTTCATTTAGTCCTATATGGAAAAATTACAAAAAATTTTTATATAAGATATCATCTCACATGTGAGTCCAATGAGGTAAAACCACCACAGGGTAGAATTATCGGTTTTTGGTACTCCCAAAAAAATTGTGATTTTCTATCGATTAAATGTATTTATTCTGCCAGTGGTCTGTTAATACTCACTGAAATTATATTTTTTTGTGCATTGGCCTAACTCTTATAGAAAAATACAAGTTTTTCTGTGTGTGTACCTATTTTTCTGACAGGAAAAAAACTAACATAAAAATGATTTTCTTGTCGGTTTTCCCTTTTTTCTATGAGGTTTTGCGCACATAAAATTGATTTTTAATCGGGAAAAATAATTTTTCTATGCGTGTGCAATGCACAAAAATTATTTCTAAATGTGAGAAAAATTCAAATTTTCTGTCATCATATTCCTATGTGTAACTGTTAGAATTTTTTATGATGGTATCCATATTTTTCTGTGTGTTTTCATACGCACAGAAGAATTCAGACTTTTCAGCATTGCATGGTCTCCATGACTCTTTAGGAGATGTAATGCACTGGTGGTGGATCAGTTGAGAGCCAATGTGAACTATCTTCCATGCATGTGTGATCCTACATGGACCGGCGGCCGTTTGACCGACATCATTCATGAGCACAAGGTCTATCCAGCGCCGTGTGTAAGGGTTGAGTGGGTGTTTGCGCCTGAATGAAGAAAATGAGAGAGAAGAGGGACAAGACGAGGAACGGGTGACACAAGGACTATTGTCTGCAATATCTCCGAAAATTAATGCTTCTAGGTTTTAGGTAGAGTAGATTGGATAGAAAAATCTGATAAAGATGCTCCGGTTGCTCCCTCCATTACGAGTCCTGATCTCCCCGATAGGCTATATAGCTAGCTCTGACCTCCATTTCTGTTCTTCTTGGTCAAATTGCCTATAACTATAATCTCTTGCATATTTAGACGTCTGGAGTTCATCAGTAAATAACAGAAAAAAAAATGCAGTGCTTCCAATATATAGGTGAGGCTAAGGTCGCCTTTGTGGTTGTTGCTACATCCTTTTCTTCCTGATCTTGAGACATCTCTTGCATTGATGGAACAGCTGAGGCTCATAAAAAATACGTTTCCGTTTTGTATGCTGATATATAGTAGTGTACTTGTATGTACGTATATTTATTTACTTGGACGGCATCATGCGAAAATATATGCTGGATAGGAACCGACCGATTTGTTTCAAGCGGTTTTCCTTAGCTGTGTGGATCGGATCCTCAGGATATACCTTTTTTGTGCAATCTGAGTGTATCCCAGTGATCCATCTCCCACAAGGACCACTGCCGATTTTTGGAACTGAAAAGAAACCTTACAGCTTGCACCTGTCAAAAATGCTTCCCTCCTTTCACATACACTACTATAGATTCAAACATCACTGTCGGCTCATCACTGCAGGTTTATTTTGGATCGGCAGTGATGAGCCAGTTCAAACCCCAAATGATTGAGCCAGCGACTAACCGGCAGTAAAGCTTGGTATCACTGCCGGTTCGAGCCACGAACCGGCAGTGATATGATCCAGCAATATCACTGCCGGTTGGTAACACGAACCGGCAGTGCTAGCTTATCTATCACTGGCGGTTTGGCAGACCCGACAGTGATGTCATGAGTTCATCACTGCCGAGTTAGTTGTGCCGGTTCAAAATCCGCTAGTGAAGGGGGATTTTGAACCGACGGTAATGTTTGAATATGGCCTAGTGATACCTAACCTAAGCTTGCCCTTGGAGATTAAGATTACATATAAGGGGCTGTTTAGTTGGAAAAATTTTTTGGGTTCTAGTACTACAACACTTTCGTTTGTATTTGACAACTTTTGTCCAATCATGGCATAGGTAGACTCAAAAGATTCATCTCACTGACAAAATGTACAATTAGTTATATTTTTACCTACATTTAATGCTCCATGCATGTGTGCCACAAAATTGATGTGACAGGAAATCTTAGATTTTTTTTTGAAAAATTTAGAAACTAAACAGGACCTAAAATAGCAAAGGTTGAAGAATTCTGTCAGCAGAGCAATCAAGTGATGACGCCCGCAACCGTCAGCTCGATGGAAGGAATTAGGGGCGACATCAGGAGGCGAATGGGTTCTTAGCATGACACCCCAAGGCCATATCAGCATGCATTGTGTGACATTTTGTTTGGTTGATTCATGTCTACTTCTCATTTGTAGATAAAGATGTTGTGCTTAACCCAAATAAGTTTACAGTGATTATAAACCAAACAAAGAGACAGTATTAATATAATTGTCGAGTAATTAGTCAATTTCATGATTAATTTTAGAACATAAATCATGGTGAACATGATTAATTGTCGGGCAGTACTTTGTATCCTTGTGTTCTTTCCTAAATAGGACGCACCCCTTCGGATAGACATGTATCTTGTCATACGGCATCTTAAGTGCACGAAGGAGCTTCTCTGACTCGTACAAGTTCTTCGACATAATGTGTGTCTTCGGTAGCATGTCGTCCCACACGGCCAACATCTTGTCGAAGCCTTCTCGACATAGGTTTAACTCGGCCTTCAACCCCATTACGCGACCAATGGCATCCAGCTGAGAAACATTAGTATGCTCGTGAAGGGGTCTCTGTGCCGAGTCCAACATTTTGTAGAAGGCATCTGCGGTAGCCTCCATCTCCGCCTTATCACACCCTTCAGTGAACTAAGCTTGGCGAGTGTCATCCAGCATGTTTGCTACCCCGGCATCATCATCAAAAGCCTCGAGCCATGGTCTCACCATCTCTTCCCTGATACGATCGGCTTCACCATGGTGGATCCACCGGTAATAGCCCGGAGTAAATCCAAACTTCACAATATGTTTACCCATGGTTGTCCTATCTTTCCCTCTTCTGTTATCACAACCGCTGCAGGGACAAACCACTAGAGAATGGCCTCCAGCACTCTCGCCAAATGCATGCTTCAAGAATTCTTCGACCTTGACTATAAACAGCAAGTCATAATCCTTCTCGTTTCTCCGGAGCGTGTACATCCACCTCACGGTCCTCCATCCTTTAACAGACGTATCAGCACATATCTGTGACCATCAATTGCATCTACGCGGTGTCCCTACTCTCTAATAGGTGAGGATAGGTCCTAATCCCACCCACAGATCCGTAGATGAGGTTAGTTTCCATGCTCCAGCTCCTATCCGAGATGGAATTTCGGCAGCACCTCCCCACTGTTCTCCCGATACACGTCCTACAAGGGAGACTGTGTATCCGGAGAACAATTATGGGGGTGATGTCGAAACCCCGTCTCGGACCGGAGCGGACCATGGAAACTAACCCATCTACGCATTCGCGGGCTGTCCAAAAAACGTGGACAATCCGAAACAGATACGGTCGTAGATATGCAAAAATCTACATACCTCCAACCGTATCTCTTTCGGACGGGAGATGCCTAACTGGGTTTCGCGCGGGCTACAACAAACATACGGGAAGAGAGGTGATTTATACCTAGGGTGTCGGTGGGGTAAGGCTAGCGGGGCAGTGGCGAGTGGACGCAGTGGCGAGGCGACGCAGTGCAGGCAGACCCGTGACGCCGATGAAGACGATTGGGGCTCCCCCGGGTCACCTCCGACGGGCTCTTCTCCTGCACAAAAAGACAAAAATTTAGTGCTTGTTAAAAATTTCGGCAGCACCTCCCCTGCATGGGGAGGTTTCAATAACCTGCAAAAAACGAAGGCACGATGGCCAACGACCACTACGGCACGAAGGCTGGCAACCACAACGGCACGAGGCCAACTATCACAATGCCATATACCTTGGCGAGACGTGCTGAGAGCGGGACGGGACGTGCCGACGCTCCGCATCTCCTCCCCTTCTCCACCATAGCCTCCTACTCCTCACCTTCCTCGCCTCACCGGCCTCCTCCTTCTCCTCCTCTTCCTCCTCCTGCTCCTCCTTCTTCCTCCTCCTCTTACCCTTCCTCCTTCTTCTTCCTCCTTCCTCCTTCCTTCTTCTTCTTCCTCCTCCTCCTTCCACCTACCTCCTCCTCCACTTAGCTCCTGACCGGCGGCCAGGGAAGCCCACCGGTCTCACCGCGGGCGGGGGCGGGGCGGGCGGCGGTGGAGCGCTGCAGGGGAGTGAGACGGAGCGCACTGCAGGGAAGGGACCGGGGAGGAACCAGGGAGGGAGTAGGCCGAGGAGGGCGCAGGGGAGGGAGCCGGGCTAGGGCCTGCACCTGACCTGGCCGGGCGGGGGCGGAGGGTGGTCGGGGACGGGTCGGGGGTGGCCGGGGCCGGGCTGGGTGGCCGGAGACCGGGGGGGGGTAGCGGGGCCGGAACCGGCGGCGACGGGATGCGGCGCGGCACGGCGGCAGATGCGGCGCGGCCGCAGCTGGGGAGGCGGCGGGCGCGCGTGGGAGGGAGTAGGGCGGGAGGCCGGCCGGCGGCGAGGGCGCCGGCGGCGGCGGGTGGGCACTCGTGGGGCGCGCGGGTGGGGCGGCCGCGCGAGCTGGCTGGTAGGGTTTAGGGCGCGCGGGGGTGGGCCGGCCGCGGCCCGCGGTCCAAATACCGTTTTGTTTTTTTAAAAAAATTTTGCCGAGTGCCTCCTGGCACAGGCACTGTGCCCCGGCAAGGCACTCGGCAAAATTTTTTTTGAGTTTTAGCCTGAATTTTTTGGAGGCTAGTGGCATTATGTAAAACTCTATTTTAAAATTTGGGTCAATTTTGACTTTTTTTTGTTATATTTAAGTAATTTATTTCGTTTCGACGAAGATTTCGAAATATTTCAAATTTGAACTACAGGTATATGGAATAATGAAATTGAGTCATCCAAAAATTGATTCTCATGGTATTTAGCGTATATTGATGCCGTATCGAGGAGCTCACATGAAATGTCGAGCATCTCGTTGACGTAACATGCCGAGGTAATTGCGAAAAATGTGATTTTAAATTATATAAAATCCAAACGAAGTCCAAAAATCACGAAACTTGTCAAGACATCGTGTTATCGCATGTGGAGGCTATGGTAAAAAATTGAAAATGTTTCGAGGAAGTAGTGACGTCGGATGCCAAAAAGCCCGGCATCTCCACATGTGAAAACACGATGTCCATGTGGAGATATCTGACTTTTTGGCATCCGACGTCACTAGTTGCTCGAAACTTTCTCAATTTTTTACCATAGCCTTCACATACGATAACACGATGTCCCGACAAGTTTCGTGATTTTCGGACTTCGTTTGGATTTTATATAATTTAAAATCACTTTTTCCGCAAGTACTTGGGCGTGATACATCAACGTGATGCTCGAGATTTCATGTGAGCTCCTGGATACGGCCTCAACATACTCTAAATTGCATGAGTATACTTTTTTGGATGACTCAATTCCATTATTTCATGTACCTGCAGTTCAAATTTGAAATATTGCGAAAAATTTAATGAAACAAAATAAATTTATAAAATATATGAAAAAAGTCAAAATTACTCCAAATTTTAAAATAGAGTTTGACATATTGTGACAAGGCAACACAAAAAAAATTGAGGCCAAAAATCAAAAACAATTTGCCGAGTGCCAAAGCAGGGCACTCGGCAAACCTGTCCTAGGGGACACTCGGCAAAATAATTTTTTGAAAAATTAAATAAAACTTTGCCGAGCGTCTGGGACATTGCACTCGGCAAAATATTTTTTTGAAAAATTAAATAAAACTTTGCCGAGCGTCTGGGGCAATACACTCGCCAAAATAATTTTTTGAAAAATTAAATAAAACTTTGCCGAGCGTCTAGGGACATTGCACTCGGCAAAATAATGTTTAAAAAAATTTTAAAAAAAAACTTTGCCGAGCGTCTAGGCCAATGCACTCGGCAAAATAATTTTTTTAAAAATTAAATAAAACTTTGCCGAGCGTCTGGGACATTGCACTCGGCAAAATAATGTTTAAAAAATTAAAAAAAACTTTGCCGAGTGCCAAAGCAGGGCACTCGGCATAATAATGTTTAAAAAAAATAAAAAAACTTTGCCGAGCGTCTAGGCAATGCACTCGGCAAAATAATTTTTTAAAAAATTAAATAAAACTTTGCCGAGCGTATGTAACATTGCACTCGGCAGTTTTTTTTTAAAAAAAATTATTTTACCGAGTGCTTAACGGCTGGCGCTCGGCAATTTTTTTACGGCGGGTTGCCGCCGTTTCGGCCAGCGAAACTTTACCGAGTGGGATCTTTGCCGAGTGCTGCGGCACTCGGCAAAGGCTAACTTTACCGAGTGCTAGCCTTTGTTGAGTGCGGTGCTCGGCAAAATAAGGCTTTGCCGAGTGCCTCGAAATTTTGCACTCGACAAAGTCTTGTTTTCCAGTAGTGAATTGGACATCTAAATAACATATTAGATCGTTTGTAGATGAAGATGTTTGGTTTTATAGGTTCCTATAGTTCATTTTACTAGAAATTAAAAGAGAAACACAGCTCTTTACGTAATACTCGCTGGAAGCGGAAGAGTATATATATATATATATATACACACACACGGAGCTAATAAGTCAGTTGAAAATAAGATGGTCGTAGTCGGTCACATAATTAATCACCAAACCCGTGCCTTTTTTTGGGGTTTAGAAAACAAAGCTAAGGAACGAGTGTAACACTGAATCTGACCAAAGCACAAAGGACGTCGTCCAGGTCCAGATCACGTCGCAACGCGGCACGGATAGATCGACCGTAGGTCGACGGGAATATCCGATCCCTCCGTACTGGGTCGGATCTGAATGCGTGGAGGTCTGGAGGAGGCCGGCCGGCCTTCGGTGTTGCCTGTCATCGTCTGGTCTCTACTAGTTCATGCCACGTCCGGTCACGACCACTGTTCACGCGCGCCGCTAGTGACAAGACAGACGACGACGACGACCCCGGCCGTATACGTGACCGGCGTCAGGCACGGCCGGGCCCTGAGCTATGCTGCTCGGCTGGCTAAAAAATTGCTAATTTTAGGTTCTAGTGATTAGGTAGAATTAGTGATTAGCTAGATTAGGGTATCTTTGATCCTATGAACTAATAATTAGTTGGCTAAAGTTTAGCTCATAAGAATCAAATAGGTAAACTAGCGAGTGGACTAACTAGTTCAAACCTCAGCTAGTTGTTACTTCACTGGTCCATAAATTATTTAAGGCTAGGAACTACTAGTTCTAGTCTATAGTAGTATTTGTTGGTCCTTGGATCCAAACATGAGCTAACTACTAGTCCAACTAATCATTAGTTTCAGCTAATCACTAGTTTTAGTCGATTCAAACATTAGTAGTTACTTGACTAGTAGTTAGTTCAGTTCTATTTGGATTTAAGAACTAACAAGTGCTATTATAGACTAGAACTGGTTGCTGCTAATCAAAAATAGTTTTGGTTGTATCTAGTTAAGACTTGAACTATTTGTTAGTCCATTCACTAGTCTAGTTTGGATCCTCAGTAGCTAAACTTTGCCAACTAACTGTTAGTCAATAAAATCCAAACATGTTTTTAACTGATACTGATTTATTCATAAAAAAATTAAATTATAACCGAAAAGAAAAGCTAATAAGCTCAAAGGAACACGAAGAGCTAGCTAGCTACAGATGCCATGGGCCGTGGGCACAAGGGCACTGTACGGTAGCATCCACGGATGGAAAGGAACGGAGTAGTTGCCGATCGCCCACGGCAAATGATCGAATTGGATCGATATACACGTGGCCGGCGGATTCACGGGACCAAAAGACCGGGTTCATCTATACCGTACATGTCCGGGCTGGATGCCGTCTCGGGTACGTGCACACGGATCTGCTGTGGCAAAGCGTAGTTCATTCGCCAGTTCCAATACAAGAAACTCGTTTCCAGTGCCAGATTTTCTCTGGTGTCTTGGTAAAAAAAATATTAACCAATCCTTCACCGTCTTCCTCTAGCTAGTCAGTGGATTGTTTGCGTACAAACCACACGAGATGGAAGGGAGGCGGGTCACGAGTGGCCACGTGCGAGGCGTTTGTCGAGCCGCCAAGCGGGGAGGCAGGCATTGAGCGGTGGCGCGCAGGGAGGACGAGAGCAGTAAGGCGGGTGGGCACGAGAGCCGACGGGGGCGCCTGGTGCGGTGAGGCGGCCGGACTGACGAGCGGCGAGGAAAACCGGCGGGCGTCGAGGCGAACCGCAAGCCCTAGCGATGCGAACCGAACAGTGTGACGAGCCAGCGGTGAGGTAGACCGGTGAGTCTACGTGATTCCGTGCAAATCGAGCCCATGCACAGCCACGGCGAGGCGGTTGCAGCACACGCAATGCTTGCGCGCTGCGGCAGCGCACCGGATCCGGAAACGAGCACGAAACCATACATACGCAATATACATCTAGAAGAGCTAAAATAGGATGAAGAACAGACCATAATACAAAGCCACACATACACTTTGAAATGTAATCATACATACGCATTGAAATGTGGTGTCATTGAGATGATATATATTATATAAATACAGGTACATTGACATAGTAAAACAGCTTAGGTTTGATAAGTGACTAGTTGTTTGGTTTTCCTCTCTAAAGTTTAGCTCCTATCACATTGAATGTTTGAGTATTAATTTAGAATATTAAATATATACTGATTAAAAAAACTAATTTCACCGATGGAGACTAACTGCAAGATAAACTTTTAAGCCTAAACAATCAATGATTTAAAAATGTAATGTTACAGTAAATATATGCTAATAATAGATTAATTAACCATAAAAAATTGTCTTGCAAATTAGTTTTTTTAATTATTCTATATATAATACTTCTAATGAGTACGTAGTCAAACATTCAACGTGACAACCCTTAACTTTAACATTGCACTCCTCAAGCTCCAAAGTACCAATAAAACCATCGCCTTAGGATTGATTTGCACACGATGTCTTTCTTTGTATCCCAAGCGATGGCCCTTTAGTTTAGTTTTTTTGAATTAAAAGTGCCTGTGAGCTATGTGACTTTTTTTTGTTAAACTTTGTAATAAGTTTGATTTGATTACTCCTTTGAGGGAATGAAGCCGGACGTTTAATTTCATTATAAACAAAACAACCTGGTGCAAGGGTCTGTTGTACCTGCGACGCTGGTTACCCTGCCCAACATATCTGCTCCGCCATGCTTGTAGGCTTGAGCTGCTGCAACGGACTCAACCATGAAACACTTTGTCTGAGTTTGTGGACTAACGCTACCACAAGGTGAGAGTACTTATTCTCTCTTTCTTAGCATGAGGCCAACATTTTTAATTCCTTTTTGGCAATCTATATCTGCATTTGACATTTACCAAACTAAACTTGATACTAAGTCAGGGTAAGTTTATACTTATGCACTCATCAAGATTCCAATAGCTCAAGCACATGGATCCATATTCATTTGATCTATTATATATTTGTTCATGGAACACCAAAATTTTTAAAACTATTACCCTTGACCATGGGAGCAAAGTATATGTTTATTCGCATGCATACTTATTTCTTTAGAATTTTTTCTAAGCATGCTTTTGCAATAATCCAAATTTCCCATTTCTTTTATCTCAGTGAGTTCCAATTCCTCGAACGAACGATTCACCGAGTCTGTTCTTTTTTAATCTTGAGGACAAGAATTTTTCTTTAACAGTAGATCAACATCGATCACTACTAGCAAGTAAAATGTTATCTACATACAATATTAGGTAATGAATTCCCGTTCATGAACTTTGCACAAATGCAATAATTGTCCTCAATTTCTTTAAAGCGAACTTTGCACAAATGCAATTGTCCTCCTTATTCTCTTAAAACCCCGAAATTTCTAATTAGTCTTCCACTTTAAATATTGTTGTTTATAAGCTTGCTCTAATCTATAAATGATTTCTTCAAGCAGCATCTCTAACATTCTTTTTCTTCCATAACTAAACCCTTAGGTTGTGCCACGCAAATATTTCATACACATCCCGCTAAGAAATGTCGTCTTTTCATCCATATGATGCAACTCAAATCGTAATGTGCCACTAACACTCATTGCAATCTATTCATTCTTTTGGCGTAAAACCTTCGCCACAAAGTCGCGCTTCTACAAGAATCAAGGCTTTACATGACGGTTTACTTTGGTCATAGATAGTCAGAAACGCGTCACGGTTAACTTATGATGACGATCAAGAAATCTGTCATGTATCTCGCGTCATACATTTGTTAGACTGGTTAGAGCTGTCACAAAATGACATTTGTGTCCGTCATGAATTTTGTCCGTCTCCTATAACCAGCCCATATCCAAGCCCAGATCCAAACCATAGTGACGAAAAAGAACATGACAAATCAATGCTAAATCATTATAGCATTAACACGATACAATCGGCATTAACCTTGTCACACATTAAGATACTCATGAAACACATAAACTGGATCAAAGCTCACAATTGATAATTTTCATTGAAACCATCAACATTTGTTTTTGTACAAATTTCCATGGGTAATACTAAGGCAATAACCAAGCTACACTCAAGTATCTACAAAACTTTGGCTTGTACAGCACATAACTGATTTGCTCAGAAGAACTAAATCTTTCCTAACTAACGAAAATAGCCACCATGGGCACCTTAATCTTCTTGCCACAATTCAGAGAGCACAGGTCTTAGCTAACAATCCATTGGGTTTGCTTTTGAAGAGTATCAGAGAAATAATCACATTGAGCGGCAATGTGCTGTAGCTGCACCATACTTGAACAATTAGCCTGCAATGTTCAGAGGAGACACCGCTGTTTGTTAGTATTGAGCACAACTAATATATTTTAGGCAACTTAATCTAGCACAAATTTCAAATCAGGTAGCCTACAGAATTTACAATTGGAGTAACACAGGCTAGTTCAATGTATGCAGTGTCAGATGCCTGGATATATTCTCATTCTAGATATGTTAAAATATCAAAGAAATCAATGTAACTTAATTTTTTTTTGTTCCAGACCAGAAACTTAGAAAATAATTAGCTATAAACAAAACACTAAGGCCAAAAGAGTACAGATCCACCACACATCTAAATTTCTGGTCCAAAAGTCATGTTCAATGATATTTACAACAAACTAAGTGACGCAACATTTCTAAAGTACTAGGAAAATGAGATTTTCTTAAATACTATTATAAATGGACAGGTTATGAGCTAGATTATGACAAGACAAATTTTGAAACAATGCAGACAAGTATCACAATAAGCTTACCATTTCTTGGCTGTGCTTGCTACTCCATCGCTGACGTCATGACTTTAAACTCATTGTTGCCAGTAGCCATCTGAACTGAGTCAGTAAATTGCTGCAGCTAAATAGTGAGTTATCAGGTACTATATTGAGCAGACTGAGTCTCTCTGCAAACATGTAAGAGGACAGTAAATTGTTGCAGCTAAATAGTGAGTTATCAGGTACTATATTGAGCACCATACTATATCGAAGCACGGAGGTAGAGATATCAGGTACTAAATAGTGAGTCTTCAGTTCATAACAATGGTCCTCCCATATGCTAGGCTGCATCATTAATACCAGCACCTCTTCCCATCATCACAACAACTAGAAATCACAGAGTACATCTCCTGAGACGCAATGTATGTACTCTAGAAGAGGCTCAGATCAACCTGAGATGCATGTATGTATTCTAGAGTATTCTAGCTGCAGTGTCCGCTCAATTGAAAGCCATAAGAAAAATGATTACAAGAAAGCTCACTCACCTACTTGTACACGAAAGCATCTAATTGGGTTTCTAAGCTGACCAGTAACTGCAGCAAACAATTATTATATAAGTTTTTGCTTCACAATTATATATAATCATTGTTGTTCCTATATTCCTCATCCATGTGTTCAAATAAATTTATACATAATCATTCTTCTCTACTCCACTTTGCAAACATATAACATATTCATAGGTACGCACTAGGCACTAGACAGTAAGTCACAATGAAATATAGTAGTGCAGGAATTTGAAGTTATGTGCCTGCTAAATTGCACATATGTGGCTTCTTTACCCAGAGCGCATTACCTACCACACAAGAATTGCAAATACCCAATCCTGATCTATAGTGGTGGTAGCTGAGATCTGGCTTGCCATCTTGCCCCTGCAGCACCACATCTTGTGCCTCAGTACACCAACCAAATCCCAGGCAGCGGGCACTAGGCACCATCAGCTTGAACCGAGATTGAATCCAAGGTCACCGAATCTTAAAACAGAGAGACAACAAGAGGAAGCATCACAGAAGCGTGAGGAACTAGCACAGGAGTGATGGGTTTCAATACTGTCGCTAGCGCGCTTAGAACTTGCCGCCGCCGCCGTTGCCCACGCCGGGATCCCACCACTGCCAGCACCACCGCTCACATCGGGATCCAGTGGCCGCCGCCGCTGGGATCCCACCGCCAACGCTGGGATCCCATCACCACCACCGCCGTCGCCCACGCTGGATCCAGCTGTCGCCCACGCCGGAGGGGAGGGAGAGGGAGCGGGGCCTAGGAGTGTCGCCGCCATCCACTAGGAGTGCGCGCTGCTTGGAGATATGAGGAGAGGGAGAGGGTGCGGGCCTGCGGGAGAGGGAGATGGAGAGGAAGGGAGAGATGTACTTGCTGGGCTGAGGGAGAGGGTGAGGGTACGCGCCGCTCTCGGCTGAGGGAGACGGAGAGGGTGAGCGAGCTGAGCAACCCTAAGTTTTGGCTTATATATGCAGGTCTTGGGCTGGATATCCAACACTCTGGATCTAGCTCAAGTATGATCCGTGACGTCCAACAGTGACGGCAATTAAATGAGTCATCATAGATATATTACCTCAGGAATGAACCGTCACAGACAACAGAATTCTATGATGCTTTCACTATGCCAAAAAACGTTATCTGTGACACATCGATTGGTGACGCAGAAACAAAACGCGTCACAAATAGTCTATCTGTGACGCGGGTTAACGAGGCGCGTCACAAATAAGTTGTTGCCCATGGTCTCCAAATAAGACGCGTCACTAATAACGTTATATCAGTGACGCTTGTAAACAAAACGCGTCACTGATAAAAATTGTGACGCGTATTGCTGAGGCGCGTCACAGATAGATGGATATATTTGTGACGCGGGTTAAGAAAACGTGTCACTAATAAGAAATGTGACGCGTTTTCTTTAGACGTGTCACTAATAGATGGCGATATCAGTGACTCTTCTTGCTAAAACGTGTCACAAATAAGCTGGCCAAAAATTATTATTTATTTATTCATTTACTTATGGATTAAATTTCCTATTTGAACTCGTCATTACCTGAGGGACTCGTGCTCGCGACTTTTTCCGAGCACGCCAGGGGGCTGACTCCCTCCCTCCCCATAACCCTAGATCGAGCACTGGCCATGGAAGCGGGCGGTTCAGCCTTGGAGGCGTGCAGCGCGGAGTCGGAGGAGGGCGGAGCGGCCACCGTTGCGGGCGGAGCGGCCTCGGCGGCGGTCGGCGCGGCCTTGCGGGTGCGCGGAGCAGCCTTGGCGGCGGGCGGCGCGGCCTTGCAGGTGGCCCGCGTGGTCTTGCAGGCACACGGCGCGACGTCGACGGCGGGCGGTGCGGCCTTGACAGCGGCCCGCGCGGCCTCGCAGGCATCTCGCACGGCCTCGCCACCACCACCTCTCACATCTCTTGCACACCTTTACCACTCCTCTGCCGCTGTCACCATCTCTCTCTTTCTCCAGATCTGGACACGGGTGGCACCAGCACCCACTGGCGGTGGCCAACTCCAGGCGCAAGGACGCCGCCCCCGTCGCGGAGGTATGTTGACGCCCTCATCCCTTGCTCCTAATCAGCTTTTCCTGCTTCCCCCAAAATTCCGTGTCCACTGTTCGGATCGTCCCTGTTTTGAAAATGAAGGGTGTCTTCCAATGCCTTCAGCAAATACCTGAGAAGATATTGTACACCTTGCTTTCCTGATTTATAATGATTCAGTTATAAATGTTTGTAGGCAGCGAGATGAGTAACAAAGTGCAGTTTGTATGGGCTAATCAAGAAGATGTCGCTGAGGTGAGAATTGAGCTCCCTTCTATATGCACCTACGCAAGTTCTTCTGAATGTTTCAGAGTGCTGCATGGCTGGACTGCAGGAGACATCCATGGCAGATCCTTGGTATGAGGTGCTGTCCGTGCTGTATTTGATGGCCATGGCGTGCTTCTTGCAGGCTAACACCCTATTTCTTCCTACGTCCTATGGCGATGGTCATGGACTGAGAGTGTCAGAAGGTAGGTTCAGTTCAATATGAACATAGACTTGGTGATCTATTCTCAGCTTAGTATGTAGGCTTATTTTGGATTAATAAGGCTATTGTCAATCTTCATATATGTACGGCTAGAATGCTGTTAAATTAATCTAAGTGATTTTCAGTGTACTGCTACTGCTTGTTAACTTAAACTTCTGATGGTCATCGAGTTGTGACTGCCTTGCAGGTATAAAATATTCTCCGTGCAGGTATAAAATTTTTTTCCTCATCTCCTGCAGTGCAGTGGTGCTCTCGGGAAGGTATAAAATAATTTTTCATCGTTTCCATTGCTATTTATCTTCCTCTGTTTTATTAGTACAGACCTATAGCTAGCATCTGCTAGTTTCCATCTGCTAGGTGTTGTATGCATCAGTCCTAGCGATAATACCCTTGAAAGTATTATTTTCAAATTATGCTCTATGAGTCTATGTAAGATTTGACATTTTTGCTATTCTGTAACTATGCACTTCTCAGAGATCAAGAACTAGTCTAAATATTTCCTATAGAGATTTTAGCTCATCAGTAGATCTGTATATACGTGGTGTTTCAGTAGCATTGTATGTTTGGGTTGCAGCTGGGTTGCAACCAACAATTAACTTGGACTGAATTGGTTTATATGTTAACTACTTAGTAAACTGCTAGTTTCTTTATATTTCAAGTGTAATACTGCTTTATATGTTAACTAGTGGTACCCAGCCATCTGCGACAATATATTTTTGACCTGCTACGCTATTAAATCCTTGCAATTGCACATTATTTCTATGGGGAATAGATTTAAGCCATTCAAATGACAAATTGACTAGGTAGCAATTAGTGTAGCTAATGTTCCTATTGTAGAAACTTCTGGGTTCAAAATTCTAGGTTCCGGTCGAGAATTAACCAAGCTGCTGCAGGCTAGGAGACTCTAGAGCTGGAATCCCTCTACTGAATTAAGTGTGCATTCTTTAGTTACATCAGACCAGGTAAAATAGTATTGACAAATTTCACCCTTTTGTATGTTCCTTTATTTGCTGCATAAATGAACTACATCCTGTTCCTGTATGCAGGATGATGGTACTAAAATAGTGTGATAATGGTATAGAGGAACACCTGCGGTTCGTTGGGAACTGCAGATTGGGCTAGTGAGCCTATTTGCTCTTTTGTCAATGTATAGTAATTTCAGAGCTTGTAATTCCATCTTCTGTGTTCAGGTTGTGGAATTAAGCATGCCATCCTTTGTGTATTGTTGGCTCATTAGTTGAGCATATTCCTGTTTATGTTCTCAAAAAATATTTTTAGGTCTTTTCTTACTATTGTTTGTGTTATTAACATGCTATTTTAGCTTCTTTTTCTGAACAGGCTAGTTAGACATATTAGTTATCTTTATTACTTTGTTTGTGTCAATTCTAGAAGGGAAATCTATGAAACAGCATATACTTGCTTTCATATTCACATGATGATTAGAATTGCTCAGACAATAAGTGTTTGTTCATTGTACTAATGCTTTGTAGTGCTATAAAGATGTATGCACACGACAAGCCTGACAAGTCATGTTATTTGTACCCATTCTGTCAAGCAGTTTCTGAACTGGGAGGTTCACAAGACAGAGATCATGAGTGCACACAGTGGCCTAGGAAGAAGGCAAGTTAGAGTTGTTTGATTGACAAGCATCTGCAAGTTGGTGAGGCACCTACAGGTAAGTTAGCTGAACTGAAATCCCTTAGTATGAGGCACATCAATGTTCACAGATCAGTTTAGAGTAGCCATCCTTTTCATTAAAATATCATGTTTAGATTAGATAATATCATGATTTCTAATCATGATTAATCTCTAATTAATTCGATGGTCAGATTTCTAATTGCATTAGTTGCCTTGGAGTGTCTTTGCTCCTGTCTGACTTCTGTGCCTTGATGTTTTTATGGATGCTGGCTCATTGATTTACATTGGTGATACCCTTTTGAGAAGAAAAATGACATTATTTGATGCCCATTTTCTACTTACTGAATTCATTTAACTGTGAAGGTTGGGAAGTAGGAGGAGGTTGGGAAGCTAGAGCTCACTGCAACCCATGAAGGATTTTAGTGTTGGGCAGATCACAACCGGTACGACATTGCACTCTCCTCTGTCTTGGCTGTGACAGCAAGAGACATTGAATTTGGATAATTCACTTTGCTGAGAATGCTAGCTCTGATTTTAGATAATTTCACAATAGGAACATCCACCTGCATTGACTACTCGAAATTGATTATTTTTTGCTATTATCAGTGGACAAGAAGTACAGGACACCACCACCAAGGACTTTGTGTATTTTAACTAGCTAGAACACAATTAAAATATGCGTCTGAATGTTTATTTAGTGCAGATTTACTAATGTTTTTTTAGCTGAGTCCAGATTTTCTAGGGATACCATTTCTTCGTGCCATTGTTGGATTTACTCTTGTCAATTGTGCAGGTGGGGAGGTATAGAACTCAGTGTGCAACTGCTAATCCTGATGGCCGCAAGAGAACTTCATAGTTCTAGTGGACACTCTATGTATTCACCTATAGCTTCACATACTCATTTATTTTGATCATGAGAACTTACAGTGAGGTGTGAACTGTCTGTGTACCGTTCTGAAATGTACCATATTGTGAAATGCACCGGTGTTTGTGTATATATAGGATTATTGCATAGATCATTGTATTTTTTTTTGTTTTTTGAAATCGTTATCAGTGACGCGTATTGGCTAGACGCGTCACTGATAGCGTCTTATCAGTGACGCGTATTCCCAATACGCGTCACTGATAAACGTTATCCGTGACGCGTATTAGGTACACGCGTCACTGATAAAGTCTTATCCGTGACGCGTATTCTTAATACGCGTCATTGATAACGTTTATCAGTGACGCGTATTGGGAATACGCGTCACTGATAAGACGCTATCAGTGACGCGTCTTTACGCGTCACTAATGTGACCTTATCACAGACGCAAGATTAGTGACGTGTTTTTTACGCGTCACTGATAAGACTTAACACGCGTCACAAATAAGGTTTTCTGGCATAGTGTTTATTAGAACGTCATCAGTAAACCGTCATGTAAAGCCTTATTTCTTGTAGTAATTATATCTTTACGCATTGTTTTTGGAGTCACATTTGTCTTGAAGAACACTTACGCCCTACTTTTTTTTGGCTCCATTAGGATTTTTTTGAGTCCCAAACATTATTGGAATTCATCGATTTCATTTCATCTTACTTTACTTTATAATCATATGAAAAGGCTGATTCTTTGAGACCTTCTGGGGCCTTAGCTAATGGCACTTCTTTCATATGAGACTGTTGGTGTTCTTATAATACTATGGTGGGTATGCAATCCCACTTCTATTCAAGTCTTAGGTATTTGCATACCATGCTTCTCTAGATTACTCTATCATTAAACTTTATTATTTGGGTTTATTCTCTCATATGACGTTTTAAGCACCATTTTTTATCTCTGAGACTTGGCTAACTATGCTATTTTTCTACATAGAGGTATCGTTGTTATGACCATTGTACTCTCTTAACGATCACATTCATCTTTTATAGATCACTCTTAAATACATACTATACTACATTAGGGAATGTGGAGTATCTTTCTCTTATCTTAATTAATGTCACAATCCACCTCCTCAAAATATGGCATAAACTTTATTGCCATAATTTCGAAAACATTCAGAACTTCTGTGAATGAGGAAACTTTGATTTCTTTACTTCACCCACATGATTATCTCATGCGAACAAAGTTATTTCTTAATTCATATGAGAGTATATTTCTCCTCATTCCACTTCAATAACTCAACGGAGTCCTTTATTATCAGTATTTTTGCAAGTCAAACTTGCATGCCGTTCTTAGCTTGAGGTTCATAGATCAATCTAACACAAGGCGCTCTGGCCAACGCACTGGCAAGCGCCACTGTGAGGGGCTTGGACGAGCTCGTGGGGATCGTGGATCCCCATGTTAGAGCTGCTCCATTCGCAAGCTCTCCTTTCCCATGTACCAAGAATCGCTAGTGCTGAAGCTAAAGCAAATGGGTGAGGGTACATAGCTTCATCATGAATATAGTAACCCATTAGATATTGAAACAAAATATCATAACTAATTCATAATTTTTAAGATCAAAGTTCAACTTTCAGTAGCGGCAACGTGATTTTTGTTAGAATTAATCTTGTTGTAGGTGTTCATGTGTGTTAGTGCGTACTAAGTCCTCATGTCCACTGGCGGAGCTACATGGGGCCATAGTGGGATATGCCCCCCCCTTGCCTCTGTGATTTTTAGTATGTATTATTATTCTGTAAGTCACTGAATTAGTAGTGACTAGATCAACACAATCATATAGTAGTAGACTAGTAATAATATATGATTAGTAGACTATTAATTCCCTTACAGAGCAATCATGTACTACCTTCGTCCCATAAAAAATGCATTTATGGGATGCGTGCCAGAAAAATTAGTTCACGCTTAACCAAGTTTTTAGCAAATAGTATTCATATTTATGGCTGTAAATTAATATATTATGAAAATATATTTTTTAATGAATCTAATGGTGTTTATTTGATATTAAAATATTTATAATTTTTTATTTATAATTGGTCAAAGTTAACACACTAAAATATGGTACTATGCTAAAGTTACATGTTTTTTGGGACGGAAGGAGTAGTAGACTTGTGCTCCCACAAGTCTGATTTCTTTTGTTTCTTTTGCTTTGCGTCTGAGTTGTTTTTTTTCTTGCTTGCTTTTTAGTCTATAAATTTTACATGTTATGCATATTAGAAGCGGCTAATTCAGTAATATTTTATTGTCAATCAAAATTTTATGTTGGTTTTTTGCAGTTTATACTCAGGTATTTTGATATCAGTTTTATTTTGCGACTTATTATAAACACTAAAATTATTTTTTTTCACCACCTATATATATATAATTGATAAATTGCCCCCCCCCCCCCCCCCCCTCTACTCTATTCCTAGCTCCGCCACTGCTCATGTCAGTCGTGTATGTGTATAGTGCCCAGGAGCTGCAGCATGAGTACATGTGTGTGGTTGCAGGTGCTTGTGTGCAGGCGGCCAGGTGCTTGGTCGACGGAGTCATCCTGGGGTGGACTGGATATCTGCGAGAATAGGTGCACAGGTTGTTAGTGGATGTGTGCGGTGTGGTACTCTACGTACATACAAGGAGATGTGGCTTGCATGTAGGGAGGTGTTTAGTGGTTAAGCCATGCAGTGTTTGGCCGGTTCGTGCGGCCAAAACATGGCTCAACGTGTGTTTATTTAAGACTTGTGTAATCGAGGTTTGTTGGATGCGGGTGTGCCGAAGAGAACTTGTGTGTGCGCGCGTGCGCCTATAGTGCTTACTTATTTGTTCCTGTGCTCTTTTATGAACTTGTTCCTAAAGGAGAGCCAAACAACGTGCGAGAGATAGATAGAGAGGCTGATCGATTTGATTAGTTCATACAATTTTGATCAAAATATAAGCAAACTAGTAGGAGCAAGGGCAATAACGCTCACTATTCACAATAAAATGCCAAAACGATAAACAAAAGATGTCCTGTATCGTAAAATATGTGATCTAGCCTCAAAAAAGAAAAAAAATAGGTCAAGTATTTAGCAGCGAAAATGTATAATTATCCATTGAAAATATTCATTGTATTTGCATTAGAGGTCAATTATTTAGCAAAGAAAATGTACAATCGTCCATGCAAAGTAGATTGTGGTTGAAAATAAGCGTTGATTGTGGTTGGTGCTAATTTATTGTGAGAAAAAATATTGTTATGTGCGCTAGTACGCTCAAGCACAGGTCTTAGAGGTCAATTATTTAGCAAAGAAAATGTAAAATTATCCAAGTATTTTTTTTCTTACCTTTTCTCTTAGGTTAGGATGGTAAGCATCAATTTCTTCTCTCAAAGCAGGGTCATAATTAATATCCTCATCCTTACCGATTTCATTTAGACCTGAAATTCTATTAGCATCGGTTGTGTCCTTTGTTTTCAGTTTATATTACCTCTCCACGATTACCTATAATGCATTACTTTGCATAAACCATAACTAAATTCCAGTTCACAATATCACAAATAAATTTACTAGGGGTGGCAGCAGCGCGCAGCGCAGAGGCCTGCTGGTGTCTATTTCTGCTGGAAGCCTGAAGGAAGTGGCGCAGTGGGCTTCGTGGGCTGGTAGGGCCTCGTCTTGGGCCATGGGGATGTCTATAGCGCTGAATTTTACTAGTTTAAGATTTTTTGAAATTCGTGAGGGTGCCTGGGCACGCACAGGTTCTTATTTTGTTTAACCCATGTTAGATGCGACAACTTAAACTCGGTTTTGTGTTAGTATAAAGCAGTAATGATGGAATTTCTGCTCTGAATCAGAAAAAAAGTGTGCGGCGGCAAGGTGAGACGCCAAAGCCCAAACCCAAAGCTAAATATGGTTGATTAGCATCTTGACCGGTGACTATTGGGCAGATGTCCAGCAAGTCAAAACCTGTCCAGGTGTTCTTATGATGTCGGAATATAACACACACCTAAGCAGTGAAAGTGTTCCTGAATGAAAGCGCGCATGTCCAGGTGTTCTTATGATGTCTGAATATAGATCCAATCTTTGATTCAGTTTTGAAAGCGTTGTCTAAGTTTATCTGCAAAACGTCCGACTCTGGTGGTGATCATGCATCTCGGACATCTGGGCGACACCCGCTCCACATGTCGAGCATCCCCTTCCAGAATGACTCTGTTTCTGACATCCCACCATTTCCTGTGAAGCACCGCTGTTCTGAACATCCCTCATGCGCAGCACCTTTTGCAAAAAAATCTTCAGTCTGCACTCCAATAGCAAGGGATGATGACTGATGGGTGACGGTGAGTACTAGCCAAAGAAATGAGGAGAAAAACACACAACAAAAACTAACGTCGACAGCAGGGTTCGAACCTGCGCGGGCGAAGCCCAACAGATTTCAAGTCTGTCTCCTTAACCACTCGGACCCTCAGTGTTCTGTTTCACTTTATAGAATGTACATTCAATGTCTCTGGTGGTTTCTTGTCATTTCAACAACATTTTCTGTTACGTGTAATCTCCATCTCCATTTCACAGTTTAATCTCTTTGTTACATGTAATAATCTCCACTTGTTACCGTTCTGGGCTGTAGTAGAAACGAGTGATGAATCATTCGTTGAGTTCAGTCCGGCTGAGCTGAAATTTGGCCAGGCTGAATTGTACGGCTTAATTTACTATGAGCGAGAAATACGGTTCTGTGACTGAAAATAAGTTAAACCCCACCTCAAGCGAATAGAGCGTTTGTTGAACTCTAAATCTTTCTATTCTCGGAACGTGGAACGTAGAACCCAGACCGCTCTAAGCAGTGGCGGGCACAGCTATGTGCAAAGGTATTTAGCTGAATACCCAAAATTTCTAGCAAAAGCTTTTATACATATAGTGTATGCGTGTATATGTACTGGAAAAAAGAAAGGAAAATAAGAGTGTAAGTGAATAATTTGTGAAGAATTCAGTCCAAAAACGTTATTGTACATAACGAAATTATATCTATATAGTGCTGTACATGCCAAATATTAGGCTTTGTCAAAAAAAAAATTATACGCTTCTATATTTTGAATACCCGTCTTTAAAATCCTGCGCCCGCCACTGGCTCTCTAAGGTACCGATGGTACTTACGTGGAGCAACCAAGATGGATTATGCTGATGTGCGAGCAGGCGTCGGTAGGAGGTGGATCGACCGTCTCACTCATGCACCTGGCAGCCATGGAGAGTAGAGCAGAGTAGAGTATACATGATGCACGCGGCAATAAGTAGCTAGCTAGTCGGTCTCGCCGCCCGTCCGTCGCCCAACCGTACCACCGCTCCATCTCCATTCTCCTTCCTTCTTTCCTTCCCCCTGGAGGCTGGAGCTGAGTTGCGGGCGGCTACGCGCGACACACGTACAGCGTACGGCTGCTACACCTACACGTACGTCGACGAGAGACGGACGGTGGACTGCGACTCCGAGTTGGATATGCATGATGATCGTCCCAGCACACGCGCCGGCCCGTTAACCAAACTTTCATGGACCGAATAAATTCCACGGAGGGGGCCCGCGAGACAGGAATGAATTCGCCAATCGAGTCCGGGCCGGGGCAGGCGCGCCACACCTGCCAAGCTGTGGGGGGTGTGTGTGTGTGTGATGCGCGTCCCGCTCCCGCCGCATGGGACAGGGACACGGATCCGCTTTCGCTGTGTTGCTGCCCCCACCCCCCCCCCCAGCCGCGACCTATTTTAGGAAACGGCGGAAAGACAACAGACCACCGTCAGGTTGGATGGCCGCTGACAAGTGACAAGAGCCACAAGACAACTTACTGCATGCATCACATATACATTATTGACATAGAAAAACAAGTTATATACTTCTTCTATATATGATTTATAAATATCGTTTAGGACAACGTCACTGTCTTCGAAGCATGATTCTGATTTTGTATTTCTACAAAAAAAATATTTATTGAAAGTGATATATGTATAATTTTACGAAAACATATCTGAATACAAATCCATATTTTGAAACTCAACAATTTAAAAGTTTTTATTGATTTACATCACTAATGTTTGATCAAGACCTTTTATAAAACGACATCATTTTTCTATACGAATAGAGTATGGAATGTTCTGTGTAGGCATTTATTCTCTGACTTCAAATGGACACCAGAACATTAACTTTTCATAGTTTTATATTGAATTTTTTTTGCCTTTATTAAGTGTCTTTCTCCTGACTCCTAATTATGTATTTTTCTTTCCAACTTGTACGTAAATAAAATTGTTATTTTTTTAATTTGTTTTCATATTAATTGCTATTTAGTACTTGCATTAGTTCGGTACTCTTTGGTTTAATACGAGTCGTTAGATAATCATAAAATCTACTGTGTACTAGGTTGCTACCTTTTTCATGATTTATTTCTTTTTTGTCGTTCCTGGCAAACATAAAAAGCTAGTGGCGTCTTTTAAATTTATAAGGCTGTGTTTAGATGCGCGGGACAGTATGAATTTTAGGTACTGTAGTATGTGTGTTAACTTTTGAAATAAGTGTCCAATCATGGCCTAATTAGACTCAAAAAATTCGTGTCGCGATTTCCATACAAACTGTGTAATTAGTTTTTCTAAAATGCATTGAATGCTCCATGCATACATTCAAATACTCAATATCACGCAATGTGATGAGAAAGTTTGAATTTTGAATAGAAACTAAACAAGGTATAAGTTAGATATACATATAGATCGACATGCTTCAAGTGCGCTTGTTGCCGCCCAAAACAGTAGAAGTAAGCATGTTTGCTTGAGCATATCAACCAAAATTAACGTTTTTTCAGTCACGAACTAATATTTTTTTGCTCATAATAAATCAGCACCAGCTAAAACCAATAATGTTTATTTTCAGCTCAACCGAGTGCACCTAGTCAATGACTGCAGTCGATCCTGATCCACTGATCCTTTCCTTAACATGCATGATCGAGTTCGGTGGGACGGTTTTAGGTCCGTGCACGCTGGCTAGCTAGTAGCAGGAGTAGATCCGTAGATCCGGGTGTAGGTACCTACACTGAAGCTGTCGGCTGCAGGAATGTGAATGTCCACGGAGGGCCGGGGTTCGTCTCACCATCACCAGGGACAAAACTTTAGCTTGCTGCAGGAACGGATGTTTGGCCACCGGCCGCACACGTTTGTGTGTGTCGTCTTGCGTTTGCGTCAGGACAACGGTACCGGATATATCGAGCGTTACCTGCAGCAAGACGCGGCAGATGTTCCGACGAGCTAGTAGGCGGCTCTTCTTGTTCAGCTGTTTGCTTGTCATCTTTTCATCTTGCCTTCCTCATCAGGCTACAATCTTGTCCTCCTCGTCGCACAGTAAATCCACTATTGCCACCGGACCGCCGCCTCTCACGCCATGAGCAGAGTCTTGTAAAACATGAGCGACACGCCACCTGAATCAAAACTCTGCTGTGGCGAACACGAAAAATCAGTCGATTGTGATCTCCGTCTATCTAAAAAATATACACTAGCATTAGACTAAGGTAGGTTGCGCATGCAGATGTGTGAGATCCATGTCGACAGGGTCGTCTTCATGTGGCGGCAACGGTAACTAATTATAACCTTAACCGCATCATTGAGAAATATATATCCAGAGGAACACACGCTTGCATTGCTGGATTGTTGTTATTCCGAATCGTCATTTGTTTAGCAAATTATTATATGGTGTCTGACACGCCATTGTTTCGTGGCCAAATTGACCACATATGTCTAATCATTTTTGCCGAGATTGGAAACAAGTACTTACTTACTCCCATCATGAGTAACGTGTGTTTAACAATTACAGGGTCCCTTTCAAAACATAACTTAATTATGATTGGTTTTATCGGCCCTTCTTTGTGTTACAGTGTACTCCATCTGTCGTAGAATAACTACACATCTCGCTTAAGAAACTGAACGTATTTAAATTTAACCAAATATATTAAAAAATATTAATATTTATGGGGATAATAAGTATTGTTAGATCAATCATGGAATATACTTTTATAATATTTTTTTAGATATAAACATTAATATTTTTTATATACCTAGTTAAACTTAAAAGATTGACTTCTCGAGATTTGAGCTATAGGTTTATTTTGGTCGAAGGGAGTGTTTATCAAACACAATAAACTACACGGGTATTATCAAACTATTTTCAAGAAAAAAATCTATTTATTATATTATTGCACATATGCAAAGTCATCACATCAATAAGGGGTTTTACATCCAACACTTCTGTCCCTACCACTCGTTTTCACCTTAAACCTTTGAGGGTGGTGGGGGGGGGGGGGGGGGAGGTTTAAAAAAGGGAGTCAGGAATCCAATAGGACTGAAATGGAGAATGAATTCACTGAAATAAAAACTTTAATACATCCTCCTTTTGCACTATGAGCACTGTGTTATTGATTGAGGGAGAGGCGGACTACTAATTGACATATTCCTTATTCGAGTCCTTTTTCGTACATTGGGGCCAACATGGTTATTTCTTCCGTCAAACGCAATTGTCCTAATTCTTGTTGTTGTTGCAAAGACGTAGCTTCTCGAGGGTGTCCTTAGGCGGTTTATAAGCTCCAAGGCTATGGTCTTCAGCCTCCAGCTCAAACCTTGGAGTCTTTATTTGCAAATTCCAACGTAGGCTCGAGCTTCGGACCTTCGAGTAACCACCTTTAGGATCATGCAAGAACTGAAAATCAAGCCACACCTTCCACTCTTGAAAAATGAGGACCTTCGGGTGGATGGGAGGCATTACTGAAGATGTCAACCCCAACAATATCCCCTCAGGGCTTGGTGCTACCTCTGATGGGACGAAGCCATGACCCCAAAGTTGTCGCATTTGGTTCCATTGGGATGGCCGCAAGCGATGTTGGCAATCTTGGTGGCGTAGGTCCCCTTGCCCAAGTGGCAAGCGCACCGTGCAGGCAACATGGCTTTCTGTTTTCACCGATGCGAAGTTCACTTCTGTAGCACCTTGAACCGCTATGGCATCCCAGTGGTCGGATCTACGCCCCCTTGGTTGGCTCCATCATCCCCATATGTAGATCTATCTGCACAGATGATGTTGTCAATCCGTAGCGCGACTTGACTATGTAGGCGGCAATTTGGTTTCCCGTGTTCATACTGGAGCAAGTTGGAAGCCGTAGGTGAGATGGTGTGTGGAGGCATACAATGGTATTCTAACGGGCTTATGTGAGGTGCAACGTGTGGTGGTGTTTGCAATTGAATGATGAGCTTGGTGAGTGCTGGGGTTGTAGCAACTAAGCTAAGAGAGTCAAGTTAGTAGAGGCAGGAGGCAGCCTTGACAAGGGTATCTAGTATATACGCAGGATTAGAGAGATTCCGTGCGGCAGTTGTTGGACGACAATAGAGCATTGCCATGCGCTAGAGGTTTCTATAAAAATTAGCTAGAGGCTAGTGCGCTGCAAGGTTGAAAGGTCCTAAATGACTAGAAGGGGGATGAATAGTCTAAATAAAAATTCTATAAATCACTAAAACAAATAGGCTAGTGTGAAAAGCGGCAAAAAGCATTTTTTGCCTAGCTCTAGTGAGTGTGTTGCAAGCCACCTATCCAATAATTCTCGTCAATTACAATCTTTATGGAACACAAAGGCTATGTCTCTACTCTACCCAGTGAGCAAGCAAGAAGACTAATAACAACTAAAAGTTTCTTGAAACAACTAGAGCCGCCACTATACAAGCATGTAAAGAATATAAATAACAAGAACTGATAGAAAGAATATACCAATGCCAGGCAAGAGAAGAAAATCAATAGCAATGTGAATCACCAAGAAATCCAATGGAGACAAGATGACAAGTTGATTTTCTCCCGAGGTTCACTTTGTGGTTTGGCGGCTAATTGGCATACCACAAACCAAGCCCAACAATTGGTACTGCAAGAACCTACCCACAAATGAGGTAACTCAGTGACAAGAATAATTAACTATACTTATATTTTCACTCTCTGCCAAGTAAGACACAACAACCCTTAGAAAATATAATCCTTGATTAGGAGTGAACACAATCAGTAATCATCAAATCACTAAACATCTAGGTGAATCACCAAAAGTAATAATAAATCCCCAGTCACAAGAATCATCTAGTGCCACAAAATATGCAACCTCAAATGTACACACTAGGGTTTCCCTCAATCCTCTCTTGAATGAGCACCAAGCTTGGAGAGGGAGAGGAGATCCTCTTGAAGCTCTCAAGATCACTAGATCTCTCACTTGAATGGAGCACAAATAATCCGTGGGGGTGAGATGAGAGGAAGGGAGAGCTTATTCTTGAGTTTTGGATCTCACAAATGGTCAAGATCTCATGAGGGAAAGGGGGAAGAAGGAGTTATAAGTAGCCCCCACCAGCAGCTATCCGTTGGGGAGTTTTAGATTCCGCTTGGAAATTCCAAGCGGGTGCGGTAATTTGAAGCTAGGTTGGAAAATTTTCAAATCCCAAGCTAACAAGTGCATGTCACCGCGAGTTAGTGAAAGGTCCAAGTTGGCTAGAGGGGGTGAATAGCCTAAAATAAAATTCTACAAACCACTAGAACAAGTGATTAGTACCACAAGAGGCTATAATTGCAATGCTAAAGCAACAACTAATCTAAGCAAGCCACCTACACAATTCTAGTTAACACTAAGCCCTAAGCCACTCAAGCTAACTAGCACAAGCTAAACAACTACACAACCACACAAGACAAGCTAGCTAAGGAACTAAACTACTTTGCACAAAGGTAAACAAGATGTGCTTGAGATTATACCTTTGCCTTGAGATGAAGCCAATCACTAGGACAATCAACAATTTACTCACTCGAAGGTGAGGATAGTAATATGGACACCAAGATTTATGCCCGGGGTTCACGTGCTTGCCGGCACGCTACGTCCCCGTTGTGTCGACTTCAACCGGTGGTCTGGTGGCTAATCGGTATCACACACCCAGCCTATACAAGGCGCCACAAGGACCTACCACGGAGGAAGTAGCTCAATGACACGAGCAATTTACTAGAGTTATCTTTGAGCTCTCCGCTCGGGGTAGGCACAAACCCCTCATAATCCACCGGTGTGAGCAAGCACAATCACCAAGCTTCTCCACATCTTCTTCTCCTCCAAGCCGTCTAGGGACATGACAATGTCCCAAGAGAATAAGAACTCAGCGATGGCTTGCTCTCAAGGGCTCTAGAATGCAAATCACTAGCAATGGTGCACTAGAGGTTCACTCAATCTCACAAAGATGATCAAATGGATGAACAAGTGAGAGAGTGAGAGACTAGAATGCAACCAAGTGTATGGCAATGATCCAAGTGTGCAAGAGAGTCACCAAGTGACCAGAGAAGCAGTATAAATATCCCTAAGTGTAATCCTAGCCGTTACCCCACAGAAAACAGCCGTTAAACACTTTTCGGGGCATCGGACGCTACCGTCGGACTAGGTTCGTCGGACCAATAGACTGCGTCCGACGCACGGATCTGCACCATGTGTCTCTAGCGTTTAACCATAGCCGATCGATCCCAACGGCTAACTGTTCGTGCCAAAAACCTGACCGTCAGACGAGGCAGCGTCGGACTAAATTCCTCGGCGTCCGACATTTTCAGAAAGCACGCGGAGAGGAAAAACACCGTCGGACGCTGCCCAACGTTCAATGTCGGACCAACCCCCGCCGTCCGACGCCTCGAACAAACCTCGCCAAGCACTATGCCAGAACGTGAACTCGCCACACCACGGCGTCGGACTGAGAGGCAAAGGTCCGACGCCCTGCTCATCAACACCGTCGGACTGTCCAACTCTCTCAGGAGTCAGCAAGTCAGAACACCGTCGGACACTTTTTTCATCAGTGCATCGGACTAACGAATTCCTGCGTCCGACGCTTACAGAAACAACCAGAGAGCCCCAGAAATGCTCGGACGTCGTCCGACGCTCGCCGTCGGACTAACCTTCGCCGTCCAACGCTTTTGCACAGTTAGCACAGTGTCTAGGGATCGTCGGACTCTGACCAACAATAGTTCGACGCCCTGCATCCGTAGCGTCCGACTCTCGGTTTACACTGTTTTTCAAGTTAATATCTTACCCCTTACTTATATGTGCTAACACTAAAGGTCTACAACACTTGTGCACAATGTGTTAGCATTTTGCAAACATTATTCAAGGGTTTAAAGTCTCATCTAGGTTTAGTTAGATTAATACACATGAAATGCAAGTTAGAGCACTTGAAGGAAATCCATAACTCAATTCTCCCCTTTATAGTCGGCTATCAATCCTTAATGTGATCACTCCCACTTGAAGTCTTAATCACCAAAAGAAAAGCCTTAATTGGTTATACCTTAGCCTCTAGCTTTCCTTCCTTAAGTCCTTTTCTTTCCTCCATCACTTGATCTCCACTTGGGCACCATTGTCATCTCCTACTAACCTCTCTCTTGCTACACACACTTAGCACTTAGGTTAGTAATTAGGTTTCATCAATTGCCAAAACCAAACTAGGGACTTTCAATCTCCCCCTTTTTTGGTAATTGATGACAACCTTTTACAAAAGAAATATGCTTAAGATTTTAAACTTATCATGCTTATCCATAAGTAGATCATGAAAGGATTTGGACAACCATCACAAGTTCTATTTCGGTAATATTAGCTCCCCCTACATATGTGCATAGAGTTTGGATTGAAAGCTAGCACATATGCATTCAAGTGGAGAGTAATTTTACCAAAATTATGCTAAGGTGTATAAAATGGACCTTTGAAGCGTGATACCATCGGAGTTGCCATGTACACCGTCCTTAGCACTTTGAGTAACTAGATGAACACAAACACTAGAGCATACCGTGAGATCACATTATGAACAAGGCTCTAATAACACTTGAGAGAACAACAACATCTAGTTTCAACCTACACATGCTAGTTATTCAAATCATCATTCATATCCTACTACTAGCAAAACATCACACAAACATGTATATGAAAGTAAGTACAAATGCAATGAGCAATTATATGTTTAACGCACATCCAAATGCAACAACTTGCATATGTGATTGCTCCCCCTAGTTGTGTGCTTCAAAATTTTAATTACCCCTTTCCTTTGGCCTATTGCTCTCCCATCACCGGCCTAATGATGGTTTATCGCGTTCATCGCTCTTCCTCTTTCTTTTGTAACTTTCTCTCCCTATTTGGCAACAATTTCACAAAAAGGTTAATTTTAGTGGAGAGAATTAGTCAAGTTCATTTGATTTGGAAAGAGAGATTTTATTTTACTTTGGCTCAATCTAGCACACTTGCCTAGGATATATAACTAAGTTTGATCCAAGGACAAACTTCTTCACTCCACAGGGGGTTATCTTGCCCATGTTAAGTTATACACCTTGAGCTTATGAACTAGATGGAACACTAGGGGATCAAGCACACATACATGTCATATGTTACCACTAGTCCATACAAGCAAGAAAAGCAATAGTGGTAGCATATATCTATCAAAAACATTTTATTTCTATGAATGATCCTAAGTTGTGAGTATGTCTATATGCTCTAAACATGTCCTAGAAAGTATGAATGACATGTCCAACTATTTTACCTTGCTTTGTCGGAGTAGAGGCATGTCACATATATATGGGGTGGTCTCAACTCATATTGGAGAAATCAAGAATATTCAACTCATTCCTCAACTTGCAAAACCTTTTCTCATCTAGTGGCTTGGTGAGTATGTCGGCCAATTGATCATCGGTCCCAATGCTTTGAATGTCAATGTCACCCTTTTGTTGATGATCCCGAATAAAGTGGTGCCTCATATCAATATGTTTAGTTCTTTGATGTTGAATTGGGTTTTGAGTTAGCATGACGGCGCTCTCATTGTCACATAACAATGGCACTTTCTTGAAATTGATTCCATAATCTCTCAAAGTTGCCTTCATCCACAAGATTTGAGCACAACAACTCCCCGCATTAATGTATTCGGCTTCGGCGGTGGAGAGTGATATGTTATTTTGCTTCTTAGATGACCATGAGACAAGAGATCTTTCCAAGAGTTGACATGTGCTCGATGTACTCTTTCTATTGATCCTGCAACTGGCATAGTCCGCATCGGCATAGCCAATCAACTCAAATTTTACACCCTTGGGATACCACAATCCAACATCTTGAGTGTGCTTCAAATATCTCAATATCCTCTTTGCGGCCTTCATATGACTCTCTCTAGGAGATGCTTGATATCTAGCACACATGCACACACTAAACATGACATCCCGTCTTGATGCGGTGACATAGAGTAAGCTTCCAATTAGAGACCGATAGACCTTTTGATCAACCATATTGCCACTCTTGTCCTCATCCAAGTTTCTACTAGTGCCCATAGGAGTGCTAATTGATTTTGCATCTTGCATTCCAAACTTCTTGATCATGTCCCTTGTGTACTTCCCTTGACTAATGAATGTGCCATTTTTCATTTATTTGGTTTGCAATCCAAGGAAGTATGTGAGTTCACCCATCATAGACATTTCAAATTCCTTTACCATCAATCTTTCAAACTCCGCACACAAAGCTTGACTTGTTGATCAAAGATAATGTCATCCACATAGATTTGCATGATCATCAAGTCACCATCAACCATCTTGGTGAATAGAGTGGTGTCAACCTTGCCCATCTTGAACCCTTTAGAGAGGAGAAAATCCCTTAACTTCTCATGCCATGCCCTTGGTGCTTGTTTCAATTCATAGAGTGTCTTCCTTAGCTTGTATACATGGTTGGGTTTCTTCTCATCTTCAAAACCTGAAGGTTGTTCAATATATACTAGCTCATTGATGAAACCATTGAGAAATGCACTTTTCACATCTATTTGGTAGAGTTTGATGTTGTGAGCACAAGCATATGCTAGAAGAATCCTTATTGCCTCCAACCTTGCAACCGGAGCATAAGTTTCACTAAAGTCCAATCCTTCCACTTGAGTGTACCCTTGTGCCACTAATCTTGTCTTGTTCCTTACTACAACACCATCTTGATCTTGCTTATTTCTAAACACCCATTTGGTTTCAATGACATTGTAGTTTCTTAGCCTTTCTACCAATTCCCAAACTTCATTTCTTTGAAAGTTGTTGAGCTCTGCATGCATAGCATTCACACAATCACTATCTTGCAAAGCCTTCTCAATGTTCTCCGGCTCTTCAAATGATACAAATGAATAGTGAGCACAAAATGATGTTAGCCTTGATCTTGTTTGTATAGCCTTTTGAATATCACCAACAATTTGATCAAAAGGAAGATCTCTTGCAACATTTGCGGGTTGGAGCACTTGAAGTTGATTGCTTGAGCTTGGTTGAGCTTTGGATTGATTTGCTTGAGATGAACTAGTTTGATCTTGATATTGCACTTAAGAGCCACTAGCTTGATCATTTGTTGGAACTTGCACTTGATCTTTGTCATCTTATATGTCACCAATGTCCATCTCTTGCATGGCCTTTGCCAATTGAGGTCCACTCACATCATCTAGATTCTCATCTTGATCTTGTGATCCATTGGTTTTATTAAATTCAACATCATGAACTTCCTCAAGTTGACCACTTCCTAAATTCCATGGAATATCCAAACAAGAATCCTTCATCACATTTGTTCTCAAATTTGCTCAATCTAGCACCCTTCTTCAATATATAGCACTTGCAACTAAAGACCCGAAAGTATGCAATATTTGGTTTTCTTCCATTCAAGATCTCATATGGGGTCATTTCCAACATAGGATGGCAATAGAGTCTATTGGAGTAATAGCATGCCGTATTGATTGCTTCGGCCCAAAAGAATTGACTCACGTTATACTCACTAAGCATAGATCTTGCCATGTCAATGAGAGTTCTATTCTTCCTTTCAACTAGCCCATTGGATTGAGGTGTGTACTTGGCCGAGAATTGATGTTTGATTTCATATTCACCACATAGCTCATCAACTCTTGTGTTCTTGAACTCACTACCATTGTCATTTCTCACTCTTTTGATGGTGGTTTCAAACTCATTGCAACTTCTCTTGACAAAAGTCTTGAAGATAGCATGCACATCACTCTTGTCAATCATAAAGAAAACCCATGTGTATCTTGAGAAGTCATCTACAATCACCAAATCATACTTGTTGCCTCTAATGCTTGTATATGTGGTTGGACCAAATAAATCCATATACAATAACTCAAATGGTTTGCATGTGCCCATCATGCTTTTCTTGGGATGAGTATTGCCAACTTGTTTTCCGGCTTGACATGCACTACATAACTTGTCCTTCTCAAACTCAACATCTTTAAGGCCTCTAACCAAGTTATGCTTCACAAGTTTGTTCAATTGCTTCATTCCAACATGACCAAGCCTTCTATGCCATAACCAACCCATACTTGACTTAGAGAGTAAGCATGTTGACAATTGTGACTCTCTAGCACCAAAGTCCACTAGATAGAGATTTTCATATCTAAATCCCTTGAATATCAAATTTGAACCATCCACACTAATGATCTCCACATCATCAACACCAAATATGTATTTGAAACCAAGATCACAAAGTTGAGCCACCAACAATAGATTGAAGTTCAAACTCTCAACCAATAGCACATTGGAAATGCTCAAGTCATTGGATATTGCAATCTTACCAAGCACTCTGACCTTGCCTTTGCTATTGTCCCCAAAAGTGATACTATCATACTCATTGCCACTAGAATTGATTTGGTTGAACATTCTTGCATCACCGGTCATGTGTTGAGAACACCCACTATGAAGAACCCAATGCCTCCCTCCGGCTTTGTAATTCACCTACAAAATAAATCAATGCTTTTTAGGTACCCATGCTTATTTGGGTCCTTGGAGGTTAGTAACCAAAGCCTTTGGTACCCAAATAGCCTTCAACCTTGGGCTCTCTTTAGGTGTACCAATGTATTTAGCTTTGACACCTTTCTCACCCTTGGTAAGCATGTAACAAGAATCAAGCCTAATAGATTTAGCACTTGCAAACTTTATTTGCTTGTTCTTGTTGTTAGTGATGCAATTTGCCTCAATATGCCCTACTTGCTTGCACTTGTAGCAAAACTGACCATTGCTTCTCACAAAGCTAGGGTTTGGAGTTACAGAGGCCGCCTTGCCCTTCTTGGGAGTATAGCCAAGTCCCTCCTTAGAGTTACTATATCTTTGGCTACCCAAACATTGTAGCAAGCGGGCATCCCCACCATAGGCATTGCCTAATGCGCGGGTTAGCTTGTCCACTTCCTTCTTCAATTTCTCATTTTTAACTTTTAGTGTTGGGTCAACACTAGTAGTGAAGGTAGAAGTAGAAGTGGATGATGATGAAGAGCTAGTGTTGTTAGGTGTGGTTGCAACATGTGGTTTATTAGTTGATTCATTCATTAAATCACAAGTTACACCCACATCATATGTTATAACAACATCCTCAACCTTGCTTAACTCTAAGAGTGAGGAGTGAGCTTCCTCAAGCTTGGTGTGAGCAAGTTTGAGATCCTTGTTGACGGCATTTATACCATGTTTTCTACCATCACAACCGTCAACAAAACACTCTTTTTGGGAAGAAACAAGCAAACACATAGTGACATAGGTACAAATAACTTGGTTCCACATGTACATGTTAGTATTTGTTTGCCGGTGCTCAAAGCAGGTAATTTCAGAGTTTAGAAACAAAGGATGAAGATATAATGCAAATCCAATTATGATGAAATGGCAAGACAATGTCACAATCTCGAAGGGCTTCACTTCAGGATCCAGTGGGCACCAGATGGACACTATTTATGGTTCGGCCGAACCATGAATAGTGGCCCCGACACTCCAGCTTCAAGGAATCAAGTAATGAAGTGAAATGCAAGAGATCAGAGGCCACGTGGCCCCACCCTATGGTTCGGCCGAACTAGGTAGGGAGCCCTCGTGGCCGTGTTGACGTGGTACGATCCGTGGCACACCCCCTGGAGTCCATCCCCACCTTCGGATCATAAGTATATCGTCAATCGAAGGCTAGAGAGCAAAGTACATGGATCAAGGCCCCAACCGACAAAATATAAGTAGAACAAGCACATGGTCACAGTCCATGACAGGTGAGGACCACAGAGGTGGACCCACCTTGCTCCATGTGGATCGGCCGAACCAAGAGATATGGACACAAGTCACCAACACATTCCCAGGCAGGTGGGGACGCCTTCTAGAAGCCTTGGCCGGGCCCACCTGCCATAGGGTGGGTTGACCGAACCAGGGGTGGTGGGCCCAAACCACCGCCTCACTCCACCGACTTCCAGCATGCCTCCCACGTGCTCATTTTATCTCTGCCGTCCATCCAAGGCGGTTCCAAGGACGGTGGATCCAAGGGTGGAGGTGGAGAAGCACACGGATCGCTGACGTGGCGCTGCCCTTCACCCCCCTATAAATACCCCCTAGTCCTTCACTTTAGAAGAATCAAGGATCAAGTATCAAGTGTACAATATAGATTAGTGTTAGTGTAAAGAGGGAAGAGAGTGAGGGAAGTCTCTGGAGAAAGCCCTGGGCCTGTCGGGAGTCTTCTTCAAGGTGTACCTCAGCGGATTCAAGCTTCTAGTAAGTTTTCCATCCGAGTTCTTCCAGCATTTAATATTCTGGTTCTGGTACTTTAAGTATATACTATCTTCACCTGCACATTGCTTTACTTTATGGAGTGCTCTAGTCTCTAGCTAAAATTATAGTAGTAAGTATAGTGTAGACGTGGTGTCTAGGCTATATCTTATCAGTGTGGGCCGCTTGTCGCACAGATTGTTTGTGGTAGCCAGCAAGTGGTGACAGCCTTGTCTGGTCCTCGTAGTCCACCACGTGTGTAAGACAAGTTATTAAAATGGCAAGGCATCAAGACAATTGTACAGCCGCCTCGGGTAGGAGTTTTGTCTCTTATTGTTTCGCCTGTCGCCTCTTGTGAAGGGAGGAGCTGACTAAGCTCTTTATACTCAGAAAGCCGAGACCAAATATATTTTGTTGTATAGGAGCCTCTCTATACCTACAAGCTTTAGCCTTGATCACCAACCCCTTTGATTCCTATTGACAACCTTGAGTCTAGTTAGTACACTTCACGTTCCCCATGAAAAATACGATACCTAGAATACTCTCGGTGAAAGCTACATTGACTACTGTACGCTTGCGGTAGATCCGTTTGCCACCTTTGTTGTCAACAAGCTTTCTGGCGCCGTTGCCGGGGAACGGTAGCTGTCTTAACTAGGGTCAAGTCGTCTTAGTTATCCTTATTTGATCAAAACTATCTTTTCCACAAACACATGAATCAAACACCTATCTTCGAGTATGGTGCTCCATCGGGCGCTAGTATGGAGCCGCCTAGTTCATCACAGGCCATTTTGGCCGTTCGTTATGAGCTACGCCCGAGTCTCATAGCGATGGTTCAGGAGAAACCTTTTTCTGGGGATGAAGATGAGAACCCCTATACACACCTACGAGATTTCGAACAATTATGCTCTTGCATACATATCCACGGGATGAAACGAGATACCCTTAAGTGGAAGTTATTTCCGTTCTCTTTGACGGGAATAGCCAAACGATGGTATACTCGTCACGTAGGTAGTGTAAATGGAGAATGGGAGAAGCTGCAATCAAAGTTCTGTATCACCTTCTTCTCCATTCCCCGAGTTGCTCGTCTTCGTGTAGAGATCCTAACCTTTAGACAAAAGGATAAGGAGCCTCTAGGTGTGGCATGGGCCCGTTTCACAGACTTAGCATCTGCCGGCCCTGATTTAGCTATAACCGAGCCAGCCCTCTTGCAACATTTCTATCTCGGTCTTAGCCAAAATTCTGCACAATTTCTTGATTTAGCCTCCAAGGGAGCGTTCTTGCATCTCCCCATTAGTGAAGATAAGGAAGTTCTTATGAAAATTCTCGAGAACACCCCCTACACTAATATCTATGATGAAGCCCCCGAGGAAGATCAAGCCCCGAAGGACGAACCTACGATAGTCGGAACCTCACCACTTACATCACAAGCTGTCGAACCTGAGCCAAAACCACCAATTCCTCCAGATGATATTAAACCTCTGGAATTTCCTCTTGATATCGAGGTCAATCTCTTCTCCGATTTTGGAAATGCCTCGAATCATCCTGTGCTAAAGAAGTCTACAACCTGTAGAGCTCCAAATAATCATATCTCACATCGCCTTGAGACTCGCTATCTCAAGGAAACCGCTCAAGAGCTCGCATCCATTATAAGTGACGAATGGCTGAAGGAGGCCGAAGCCTCGTCTGAGGTTGTTAGGACCCTATCTTGCTTCACAACCATTCTGTGCGTCATAAATAGGACTACCATAGACTCTCTTTATGACCCCACCGTAGGAGTAAGCATTATGTCTAAATCCTTAGCAAATGCACTCCTAGGAGAGGAACCTCTAGCCCCGACCAATAAATATCTTAAATTACCTTCTGGGAAATTAGTCGAGAGCTGTGGGATTGCACAGACCATCCCTGTCACAGTTAACAAGATCAATATCCTCTTACACTTCTTTGTGTTTGACATAGAGGAATTTGACTTGTTAATTGGGCACCCACTCATGAGATTCCTAGATGGATTCCACGGGGGGAACCTTGAAGGTCATCTCGGGAAGAACCTTTGTGTTTCAATTCCATTAGCAAATTCTGCCAACTCTAAAGTAGAATTACGCCCCGAGACTGACCCGATAGAGGAAGTGATGGCTGCATCACTTCTGAAACCTTCTCATCCTGATCTAGAAGAATATGATAAGGATTTCATCCAAGAAGAGGCCGAATTAGAAGAACCTTTAGATTTTGATAAATCTGAACCCCCATCTAAACCCTCTATAGAACTTAAGCCCCTACCTTCTGGACTTAAGTATGTCTTCCTTAATGGTGATAGGGAGACTCCCGTAATTATTAGTGACCAACTCTCTGAGGAGGAAACCTCCAAACTTATCACCATTCTAGAAAAACACCGCTCTGTCTTAGGATACTCTCTTCAAGATCTTAAGGGAATTAGTCCCACTCTCTGCACCCATCGCATCCCAATTGAGCAAGATGCTGCACCTTTTAGGGAGCCACAGCGGAGGCTAAATAATGCGATGAGAGAAGTAGTAAAGAAAGAGGTCATGAAACTCTTACATGTAGGCATAATCTACCCTGTTCCTAACAGCGAGTGGGTCAGCCCCGTCCAAGTAGTGCCTAAGAAAGGAGGGATGACGGTCGTGAAAAATGAGAAAAATGAACTAATCCCTCAACGAACTGTCACGGGCTGGAGAATTTGTATAGACTACCGAAAACTTAACAAGGCTACAAAAAAAGATCACTTTCCGTTACCATTCATCGATGAGATGTTGGAACGGCTTGCAAAATATTCTTTCTTCTGCTTCCTTGATGGGTATTCAGGTTATCACCAAATCCCAATCCATCTCGACGATCAAAGTAAGACAACCTTCACATGCCCCTATGGAATATATGCATATAGGCGCATGTCTTTTGGCCTATGCAATGCTCTTGCTTCTTTTCAAAGGTGCATGATGTCCATCTTCTCCGATATGATCGAAGAAATCATGGAGGTGTTCATGGACGACTTCTCAGTCTATGGCAAAACTTTCGATCACTGCCTAGAGAATTTGGACCGTGTTTTACAAAGATGTGAGAAAAAGCACTTAGTCTTGAACTGGGAGAAATGCCACTTCATGGTTTGAGAAGGAATAGTGCTAGGACATAGAGTGTCCGAGCGTGGGATAGAGGTGGATAGAGCTAAAATAGAAGTCATAGAGCAACTTCCACCGCCCACGAATGTTAAGGGTGTCCGTAGCTTTCTTGGTCATGCAGGTTTTTATAGAAGGTTTATAAAAGATTTTTCTCAAATTGCTCGACCTTTAACAAACTTGCTTGCTAAAGATGCACCCTTTAATTTTGATGATGAGTGCTTAGACTCCTTCTATTATCTTAAGAAAACACTCCAATCATACAACCCCCTGATTGGACGCTTCCTTTTGAGATAATGTGTGATGCTAGTGATTATGCTGTTGGTGCTGTCTTAGGATAAATCAAAGATAAGAAACACCATGCAATCTCATATGCTAGCAAAACCTTAACTGGGCCACAACTAAATTATGCGACAACTGAAAAAGAATTGTTGGCTGTGGGTTTTGCTATAGACAAATTTAGATCTTACTTAGTTGGAGCCAAAGTCATCATTTACACTGATCATGCTGCTCTAAAATACTTACTCACTAAGAAAGATGCTAAACCAAGATTAATAAGATGGATCTTGTTGCTCCAAGAATTTTATCTTGAAATTAAAGATAAAAAGGGAGTAGAAAACTCTGTATCCGATCATTTATCTAGAATGCAATTCAAAGACAAACAGGATCTGCCTATCGACGACTTCCTGCGAGATGACACACTCCTCAAGGTCTCGGACCACCACCCCTGGTACGCAAATATTGTCAACTTTATGGTCACAGGATATGTGCCACCGGGGGCAGACAAGAAGAAACTCATCCAAGAAAGCAAGGTACACTTATGGGATGAGCCATACCTTTATAGAGTCTGCAATGATGGAATGTTGAGGAGGTGCGTGCCAATGAATGAAGCAATTAAGATCATTGAGAAATACCATGGAGCAGAATATGGAGGCCATTATGGGGCATTCAGAACCCACGCAAAAATATGGCAAAGTGGATTCTTTTAGCCTACCATGTACAAAGATGCACAAGACTATGTGAAGAGGTGTGCAAGATGCCAGAAACATGGAAATATCAACACCCGAGATGCAATGCCACTTAAAAACAACCTCCGAGTGGAGCTATTTGATGCATGGGGAATTGACTACATGGGTCCGTTCCCCAAATCACAAGGTTGTGAGTACATTTTGGTGGCAGTGGACTATGTGTCCAAGTGGGTGGAAGCTATGCCTTACGCAACCGCAGATGCTTTATATTCAAAGAAGATGTTCAGGGAAACTATATTCCCAAGATTTGGCACACCAAGACTAGTCATAACTGATGGAGGATCACACTTCATAGACAAAGGCTTCCGACGCTTCTTGGCAGATAAGGGGATAAAACATAATGTTGCAACTCCATACCATCCCCAAACAAGTGGCCAAGCGGAGACCTCCAATAAGCAAATCAAGAACATCCTGCAAAAGACTGTTAATGAAATGGGAATAGCTTGGAAGAGCAAACTACCGGATGCACTTTGGGCATATAGGACCGCATACAAGACCCCAATTGGTATGTCACCATACCAACTTGTATACGGGAAGACATGCCATCTACCGGTGGAACTAGAGCATCAAGCACATTGGGCAATCAAACAATGGAATATGGATTTGCCCTCTGCTGGAAGGAATAGGAAGATACAAATCTCAGAGCTTGAGGAATGGAGAGAAAAAGCTTATCATAATGCCAGAATCTATAAAGAAAGAACCAAAAGATGGCATGACAAGAGGATCAAGCCCAAGGAATTTCATCCTGGAGACAAGGTCCTCATATTCAACTCGAGGGTCAAGCTATTTGGGCATGGAAAGCTAAAGAGCAAATGAGAAGGACCGTACCTGGTAATCAATGCAGCAATGCATGGAGCCATCACGCTTCAAGACGACGACGGCAACATCTTTAAGGTAAATGGTCATCGTCTCAAAGTTTTTCATGAACATGCACCAATAGAAGAAGAAATTGACATGATAGAATTCATTCCTGACAATGAACCAACATAATTAAAATCTATATGTCTTACTTCTTTTGTTTGTATAGCTTGATCACTAGATAGGTTTTAAATATTTACTAGGTCCCCAAAACACCCATTTAGAAGTGGACAACCAAAACATGGAAACCACTTGGGACCAAAATTTATCCAAGTAGCAAAATCACCAAAATTCACATCTTTTACACACTGGGCAACACAAACCCAGGTTGAACAACTCTCACTTTGCAAAATGTTTTTTGGAAATCTAGATAGTGGGCAGTATTCAGGAACCCCTGCAGGAGACGTGACAGGAGTCCGGGGCAACCCTATGGTTCGGCCGAACCACCAAGGGCCACCCCTTGACCCTGTCACGCTTCGGGGCGCACTAGGGGAGTATGTAGAGAAGTTGTCACGGCAAAAAGGGCCAAACCCTAGTTCGGCCGAACCACCCGTGGTGTCCCGTTGCGACCCATCCGGTCCAGAACGTTGTGCCAACGTTCCCCCGGTGTTATCTCGTGGATTCAAAAAGGAGAACGTTGGCAGTCGTCTTCTTAACCTCTTCTTCTTCTTCTTCTTCTTCTTCTTCTTCTTCCTCTTTCCACCTGCATTCCTTCTCCTTCCTACATCCCTTCCTCAACCTTGAGACACTAGAGAACCCAACCATGGCACCCACTAGCAAAAACGCCATCATCCCTATGGGTGAGGGTCCTTCCAAGCCTCAAAGATCCCTAACCGAGAGCTTAGAGAGAGCAATGGCTGTCGATGTGCTGGAGGTGGAGCCGCTGAACTCGTTGCCACCAACCGGAGTATCACCAGGGTGAAGGCATGGTTCGGCCGACCCTAGGGGGTTCGGCCAACCACTCCCCGGCCATCTCCTCGGTCCACTTCATCGCCCAGGTCTCTCTCTCCGCGTCGGGATCTCTGGAAGCCCCCTGTTCGGTCTGTTACGCCGATTAGGCCTACCACAGGCCAATTGGCACTGAAGGGAAAGACTTCGAAGGTGCCGAAACAGCACCCCAGTTCGCTCTACATGAATTCATCAAAAAGCATCAGCTCCTGCATCCCGTCCACTCCCACCATGTTCAAAGGCCGCAAGATCATTGGTGGTGGGCTGGGTGTAGGGAAAGTGTTCGTTCCCCCTCTCAATTCGGATGAAAAGAAGCAATTGAGGGAATCACTGGACTCCAACTCCAACTCGCCTTCCGGCATCCGGAGAAGGATGGATCCACCACCGATCAACGGTCCACCAGGCCAATTTGAGGATGATCGAAAGGAGAAAAGTGACATAGAGAAGATGCTGAAAATTGTAACTAGTCTTAGGAAGAGGAACAATGAATTAGAGAAGACGGTGTTGCAACTTAGGATGGAAAACCTAGATATGGAGGACAAGTTCCGTGCACTCCGCATTAGCAATAATGCGAAGCTCAAGCGTATAGCCAAAGCCATTGGGCAAGAGGACATCCTAAACCCACCTTCTCCTTAGATTGGCACTCCTTTAGAATAAAGTAGGCATTAGTTAGATTTTCCTTTTCCAAATTTTGATCCTTACAATTGTAATCATGCCTACATCGAGTTTAAGAAGTTGAATAAAATGTCGTTATGTTCTGCTGGTGTGTTGCCACCAGCAGAACACCTGCACTTGATGTTGTTCGCTGTTTATGTCATCAGATAAAAAGAAATAAGTGTGGGGGGGTTCGGACGACCCCCTCAACAGCTCCATTGGTAATTTCAAACATGGCACGGTGCACAACATGTTTACTGGATCAAATAGAACCTGAAAACTCACAAGAAGTGGTTCGGGCGAACCACATAGTAAGGTCCGGTGGCAGAACAACTTTGCAGAGGTATAACTTGAGACGAGGACATTCAAACGGTGGAACAACTGCACATTTGATGGTTCGGCTGAACCACCCTATGTGGCCTGGTCCCACTAGCCAGGCTCCCTGCAGCGAAGGTATGCTCCCTGGTAGGTTTGCACCCTTTCCCCCTCTCAAATTTCGTATTTATTTAATTCATTTCTTTGTTTTAGATAAAAATGAAAATAAAAACTGGAAATCTTGCATCTCAAAATTAAATGAATAAAATTTTATTACATTTGAAGAGTAGAGGTGACACAAAGTTCAAATTTGACATATATGCTTATGCTTGTGGGTAAGTATCTTAATAGGAAATCATATTGACTAAGATGTTGATAAATGCGAGACCACTCTTGGCTCATGACTCACACTTTTCCATTCAAAGTACTTAGAATTTTATTTTTGAAAACTTCGTAAAACCATAGTGTCACTTACTCCTCAATAGTGAGAAAATTCCTACCAAAGCCATATATGATCATCATGTTTGGGAAACCCTTCTAATCATGCTACTTGCAATTGCCTTGAGTTTGATCAAATCTTGTTGACCCTTGTTGAGAAGTATGTCATAGTCCAAAGATCAAGATCACGTACACACCACAAAAACATACTGCTTCTACATTGGAAGTACGCAACAACATGCCATCCATTTTCATTGAATAATTGCTCCATATTTTAAAGGTCAATGAATATCTCTCTTAGTTGATATAGAAAAAGGGACAATGGCAATGCAAAATGAGAAAAAAGAAGAAAGAAAGATGGACAAGTGAAAGTCTAAGAAAAAGAGATTATATATTTGAGCAAGTCCAGGCTCATGAATAAAAGGAAAAGAAAAATGATAGCCATGTCCCAAAACAAAGTAGAGAGAGATCATATCAAGGAGCATTATAGTTTACCATTTTCCACACACTTGCACATCTTGATCTAGGTCTATGACATTTTTCTCCTTGGATCCTTATTTTGATTTTACAATATATGCAATGCAAGTATGCCTGCCATCTTTATCTCTACCTGAACTACAAATAAGCCTGATAGATGTAGGATAAAACAAAGAAGGCATCTTTAAGATATGTCTTGGTAAGGAATCAAACACAATTGAGTGGCTAGAGAGAGTACTATTTGAGGAGTAAGAATGAACAATGTGCTTTCTTTTTGAAACCGATATCAAAAATTCTAAGTACTAAGAAGGTAAAAAGTGAGATGATTTTGCCTTGTGAGTTATTCCATTTTTCAATATCTCAAGGATATACGTTAGACAATGCCACATAACCACTAGCATAAGCTATGTGCTAAATGAAAACTTTAGTCACCACTATCTTGGATATGTCATTTCTACCTCTCTTTCTCTAACCTTTACTCGAGGACGAGCAAAGACTTAAGTGTGGGGGGTCTTGTTGACGGCATTTATACCATGTTTTCTACCATCACAACCATCAACAAAACACTCTTTTTGGGAAGAAACAAGCAAACACATAGTGACATAGTTACAAATAACTTGGTTCCACATGTACATGTTAGTATTTGTTTGCAGGTGCTCAAAACAGGTGATTTCAGAGTTTAGAAGCCCAAGATGAAGATATAATGCAAATCCAATTATGATGAAACGGCAAGACAATATCACAATCTCGAAGGGCTTCACTTCAGGATCCAGTGGGCACCGGATGGACACTATTCATGGTTCGGCTGAACCATGAATAGTGGCCCCGGCACTCCAGCTTCAAGGAATCAAGTAATGAAGTGAAATGCAAGAGATCAGAGGCCACGTGGCCCTACCCTATGGTTCGGCCGAACCAGGTAGGGAGCCCTTGTGGCCGTGTTGACGTGGTACAATCCGTGGCACACCCCCTGGAGTGCATCCCCACCTTCGGATCACAAGTATATCGTCAATCGAAGGCTAGAGAGCAAAGTACATGGATCAAGGCCCCAACCGACGAAATATTAGCAGAACAAGCACATGGTCACAGTCCATGACAGGTGGGGACCACAGAGGTGGACCCACCTTGCTCCATGTGGATCGACCGAACCAAGAGATATGGACTCAAGTCACCAACACATTCCCAGGCAGGTGGGGACGCCTTCTAGAACCCCTGGCTGGGCCCACCTGCCATAGGGTGGGTCGACCGAACCAGGGGTGGTGGGCCCAAACCACCGCCTCACTCCACCGACTTCCAGCATGCCTCCCACGTGCTCATTTTATCTCTGCCGTCCATCCAAGGCGGTTCCAAGTACGGTGGATCCAAGGGTGGAGGTGGAGAAGCACGCGGATCGCTGACGTGGCGCTGCCCTTCACCCCCCTAGTCCTTCACTTTAGAAGAATCAAGGATCAAGTATCAAGTGTACAATATAGATTAGTGTTAGTGTAAAGAGGGAAGAGAGTGAGGGAAGTCTCTGGAGAAAGCCCCGGGCCTGTCGGGAGTCTTCTTCAAGGTGTACCTCAGCGGATTCAAGCTTCTAGTAAGTTTTCCATCCGAGTTCTTCCAGCATTTAATATTCTGGTTCTGGTACTTTAAGTATATACTGTCTTCACCTGCACATTGCTTTACTTTGTGGAGTGCTCTAGTCTCTAGCTAAAATTAGAGTAGTAAGTATAGTGTAGAAGTGGTGTCTAGGCTATATCTTATCAGTGTGGGCCGTTTGTCGCACAGATTGTTTGTGGTAGCCAGCAAGTGGTGACAGCCTTGTCTGGTCCTCGTAGTCCACCACGTGTGTAAGACAAGTTATTAAAACGGCAAGGCATCAAGACAATTGTACAGCCGCCTCGGGTAGGAGTTTTGTCTCCTACTGTTTCGCCTGTCGCCTCTTGTGAAGGGAGGAGCTGACTAAGCTCTTTATACTCAGAAAGCCGAGACCAGATATCTTTTGCTGCATAGGAGCCTCTCTATACCTACAAGCTTTATCCTTGATCACCAACCCCTTTGATTCCTATTGACAACCTTGAGTCTAGTTAGTACACTTTACGTTCCCCGTGAAAAATACGATACCTGGAATACTCCCGGTGAAAGCTACATTGACTACCGTACGCTTGTGGTATATCCGTTTGCCACCTTTGGTGTCAAGAATCGTCATGGTCTTCCTTTAGACACTCATGAGAAGCACTTAGCTCATCAAAGGATTGTTCATGGGTTTTTAATTTCTTGGATAATTCTTTGCACTTCTTAGCCTTAGAGTTAATCAAGTATTTGACTTGCTCTAATATGTCCATGAGTTGTGCTACACTAGCTTCTTCATCATCACTATCACTATCATTATCATTTTTATCATCATCACTTGAGTCATCAAATTTTACCTTGGTGGACTTAGACATGAAGCATGATGAATCAAATGATGAAGTCCTCTTGTTGATAGCAATAGAAGCCATAGCCTTCTTCTTGGATGTCTTCCTCTCATCATCATCACTAGAGTCATCATCATCGGAGGAAGCATCACTATCCCATGTCACAGCATATGATCCACCCTTCTTCTTGGAGAAGTTGAACTTCTTGTCCTTCTTGCCTCTCTTCTTGTGATCGTCTTCATCATCACTAGCATTTGGACAATCCGCCACAAGATGGTCCGTGCTCTTGCAATTGTAGCACTTCCTCACAACATCTTTGCCTTTGAAGTTATCTCTTCTCTTCCTAGCACCATAGCCATTCTTCTTCATGAATCTCCCAAACTTGCGCACAAAGAGAGCTAGTGCCTCATCATCACTATCAAGGCTAGATGCATCATCATCATCACTAGATTGCACTTTCTTGCCCTTGCCCTTGCACTTGGAGAAAGAGGTGGTGGATTTGAACGCCACGGTCTTCTTGCTCTTGTCATCCTCCTTCCTCACTTCTTCACTATCACTCTTCTCATTGTATTGATCCTCGATCATCACGTCACCAAGAACCTCATTTGGAGTGACACCTTTCAAGCCACCTCAGAAGATGATAGTTCTCAAGGTCTTGAACCTCTTGGGCAAGCACATAAGAAACTTATGAGAGAAGTCCTCACCACTTGTCTTTTCACCCAAAGCCTTGAGATCATTGATGATCACTTGGAGCCTATAGAACATCTCCGGAATGCTCTTTCCGTCATCCATTTTGAAGTTTGAGAGCTTGTCCTTGAGCATGTACAACTTGGCACTCTTTACCATTGAAGTGCCCTCATAAGTTTGTTCTAATCTTGTCCACACTTCATTTGCTCTATCCAAATCCTTGATTTACTCGAACACCTTTGAATCAATGCCATTGTAAATGGTGTTGAGAGCCATTGTGTTGCATTGGTTGTTTTCTTGCTCTCTAGGTGTCGGGCTTGAGGGATCAAGCACAATGTATTCCTTCTCGGTGACTTCCCACACCTTCTCATGAATTGAGCCAAGATACATCCTCATCTTCCTCTTCCAATAATCAAATGAGCTTGTGCCATCAAAGTGAGGTGGTTTGCCCCATATGAGCCAATTCAATGCACCGAAGCATGTTAAGCCTTGACTAAACGGTGACCTTGGCTCCGATACCACTTAAAAGGTCCGAGTTGGCTAGAGGGGGTGAATAGCCTAAAATAAAATTCTACAAACCACTAGAACAAGTGATTAGTACTACAAGAGGCTATAATTGCAATGCTAAAGCAACAACTAATCTAAGCAAGCCACCTACACAATTCTAGTTAACTCTAAGCCCTAAGCCACTCAAGCTAACTAGCACAAGCTAAACAACTAAACAACCACACAATACAAGCTAGCTAAGGAACTAAACTACTTTGCACAAAGGTAAACAAGATGTGATTGAGATTAAACCTTTGCCTTGAGATGAAGCCAATCACCGGGACAATCAACAATTCACTCACTCGAAGGTGAGGATAGCAATATGGACACCAAGATTTATCCTCGGGGTTCACGTGCCTGCCGGCACGCTATGTCCCCGTTGTGTCGACTTCAACCGGTGGTCCGGTGGCTAATCGGTATCACACACTGAGCCTACACAAGGTGCCACAAGGACCTACCATGGAGGAAGTAGCTCAATGACACGAGCAATTTACTAGAGTTACCTTTGAGCTCTCCGCTCGGGGTAGGCACAAACCCCTCACAATCCACCGGTGTGAGCAAGCACAATCACCAAGCTTCTCCACACCTTCTTCTCCTCCAAGCCGTCTAGGGACACGGCAATGTCCCAAGAGAATAAGAACTCATCGATGGCTTGCTCTCAAGTGCTCTAGAATGTAAATCACAAGCAATGGTGCACTTGAGGTTCACTCAATCTCACAAAGATGATGAAATGGATGAACAAGTGAGAGACTGAGAGGCTAGAATGCAACCAAGTGTATGGCAATGATCCAAGTGTGCAAGAGAGTCACTAAGTGACCAGGGAAGGAGTATAAATACCCCTAAGTGCAATCCTAGCCGTTACCTCACAGAAAACAGTCGTTAAACACTTTTTCGGAGCGTCGGACGCTACCGTCGGACTTGGTCCGTCAGACCAATCAACCTCGTCCGACGCATGGATCTGCACCATGTGTCTCTAGCGTTTATCCACAGCCGATCGATCCCAACGGCTAACTGATCGCGCCAAAAACTTGACCGTCGGACGGGGCAGCGTCAAACTAAATCTCCTCAGTGTCCGACGTTTCCAGAGAGCAGGCAGAGAGGAAAAACACCATCGAACGCCGTCCGACGTTCAGCGTCGGACCAACCCCCGCCGTCCGACGCCTTGAATAAACCTCGCCAAGCACTACGCCAGAACGTGAACTCGCCATGCCACGGCGTCGGACTGAGAGGCAAAGGTTCGACGGCCTGCTCATCGACACCGTCGGACTGTTCGACTCTCTCAGGAGTCAGCAGGTCAGAACACCGTCGGACGCTTTTTCAACAGTGCGTCGGACTAACGAATTCCTGCGTCCGATGCTTACAGAAACGACTAGAGAGCTCCAGAAATGCTCGGACGTCGTTCGACGCTTGTCGTCGGACTAACCCTCACTGTTCGATGGTTTTGCACAGTTAGCACAGTGTCTAGGGATCGTCGTACTCTGACAAACAATAGTCCGACGCCCTGCATCCACAGCGTCCAACGCTCGGTTCTCACTGTTTTTCAAGTTAATTTCACACTCTTGCTTCTATGTGCTAACACTTAAGGTCTACAACACTTGTGCACAGTGTGTTTGCATTTTGCAAATATTATTCAAGGGTTTAAAGTCTCATCTAGGTTGAGTTAGATTAATGCACATGAAATGCAACCTAGAGCACTTGAAGGAAATTGTTGACATTTCTTAACGAAATGCTGGGAGGTATAAATTAATGTGCCACCTGATTAGTCTACAGATCACTTGAACTCTTCCTCTATCTCTTAGAAGTAACTAGGTTGTCATCCCCAGTATGATTCTAAAAGATCTCTCCTTCTTGCAAGTGACTGAAATATATTATATTGTATCCGTAAGCGCACAGATAAAATATACACCATTGTAGCATTTTACCAGGAGTATTCCGGGTTGTCATTTATATTTTACCACTGGGAAGGGTTTGCAATAAATGGGATGTAGGTAGATAGATAGATGTCATATGCATATGCAAATATGGAGAATACCATGCATAACCTATTTACTCGGAACAGGGGTTATGTCACAATCAATCAATCAATCAATATATAATAATGATCACTTAGAGCACTTTCTATCTAGGCACTAGCATGGATTAGGTTGAAGCATAAGGATATCCTAAGTCATTCTAACTATACTATCAAAGACATATTAGATTGGTGCAATTATACTTGCAATCATGGCGAAGACACTTCATATTCATACTTAAGGAAATATTACTAAGGAAGATCAAGATCATAGCCAGCCTTCTAAAGTAATAATAACTTCCTACTCTCTCTACATTCGGAGTGTGGACTACAAAGGACTCAACGGGAGTGTCACATCCGTGATTTACCACAGAACCCAGAATATAAGGTGCATTTGCAGATAAACTACATCTAAGCACCATGCTTACATGCTGTTCATCACCGACCCATGACGTCAATGAATGAGCGCTATACAAACCTATGTATGAATATGAATGCATCCTAACTATGCAAAGTATACAATCTAGATAAGTAATGAATAGCATAATTGAGAACATAATCAATAGTAGAATAATATCAATCAACTTTATCTCAAGCACTCAAAAGAGGTTTAAGATACAAGAGAGAGCTTACAATAGCTTCGGGAAGCCTTCTAGCTCCAGACAAATCCAGAACTCGAGTAGAACTCGCCTCCTTCTACTTTCAACCTATGTAGCTATGATCTAGATGGTGAAGCTCTAATGATTCTTGGGCTTCTGGCTCTCTACAACTGGATTGAACTGATGTTTGATTGAATGATATGAAACCCTGGGGGGGTATGGGGGTCTTTATATAGGCCGGTGGGATGAACCGTAGCCCTTGGATCAAACCGACTTCGACGGGCGGTGGAGATTGCGTGAAATTTCGGGATGTGGGTCCACGTCGAAGCGCACGCGGACGAGGATCTCTGACAGGTCGGCCGACCCTGGCAGTGGGTCGGCCGACCCTCTCTCACTACCAAATGGGCCCCACTTCGTCAGGCATGTCTTTGGTGTTATCTGGAATATTCTTGATCTCCTTTCGCGGCGGAATTCGTTATTTTAATCTGACATGTGGGTCTCCCTTGATTCTTTTCTGATTAACCCCCTGCAAAACACTGATTCACCAAAACTGTGGAATTCTGTCAGTTAAAGCCCTATTCTATGGTGGTGTTTGCCTTTATACCCTTATTTCATATTTAGTTGATGGGTAAAATCATACAATAATTACCATCTTCGATGGGCGGTGGAGATTGCGTGAAATTTTGAGATATGGGTCCACGTCGAAGCGCACGCAGAGGAGGATCTCTGATAGGTCGGCCGACCCTGGCAGTGGGTCGGACAACCCTCTCTCACTGCCAAACGGGCCACGCTTCGTGTTGGTATTTTTAACGTCATCATTATTTAACAACATAAAAAACACATGGTACTAAATTAACTTGTCATAAGCAACTAGCCACTTATCTCTCACCAACATCCCTAAGCATTGAACTAGGTTGTCATCCCTAATTATACTAGCTAGGAATAAAGTATTAAATGAATCTATTATTTCTTGTGACAAGGCAGAAATAAATATAAGAATATGAACTAAAGAACAATTCTGCAAGCGGATAGATAATTATACCATTGTAGCATTTTACCTAGAGTACTATCAGGTTGTTGATTTATATTTATACCACTGGGTAGGTCTAGTAGGACTTATTATATCTATAACTTATACTGCTAATGTAAAAGATAAACCATAACTATAATCCTACTCATAGCAGGGATAAGTCACATGATAAAGATATATAGGATAAACATGATCAGTCATCATCATAAATAGGTAAATATCAGAGCTCATCTAGTCATAACAATAGCTAGCCAATGGATAGATAAAGGAATTAATATCTAAAGTAATTCTATAACTATGTCAATGATACTATGATTAGTGCAATTACATCTAGCAATCATTGTTTAGCTCTACCAACATCGTGATTAAATGTAAAGGAGCATCATCTAATGAGGATATTAAGACACAAGGGTCACCTCCTTCGCGACCGCGCTCTGCTCGTCCTACGTACGGGGGGTGGACTACAGAGGACTCAACGCAGCTGCCACCTACGCGATCTACCACACGACCCGGCACGTCAGGGTGCACTCGCAGATAAGCAAGATATCTAAACACCACGTCTACATACTTCCAATCATTCATCCACGATATCTCTGGACGAACTGAATACGAGCAATTACATAAATTCAATAGTATCAAACTAACTATGCTAGACATATAATCAAAGTGAACAATGACTATTGCAATTAAGAACATATATAAGATTAAGAACAATGTTTCCCAAATCATAATGTTGAATGCAATAAGACAAAAGAACTAGAACTATACCGAAATCCGCGCTCTAGACAGACGCCAGGGGCTCCGGATCCCGTTGAAGAACTAGAACTCCTCTACTTCTAATCTAACTAGGCTAAAGCTATGAACTAGAGAGGCTCTGGATGGCTTGATCTCCAAATGACATGATGCTCCAGGGAGGGGGGTCTGCCCCTTTATTTATAGCCCGGTGGGATGAACGTGCGCCGTAGGATCAAACCGACTTGAAACAAGGGCCGAGATGACTCCACAAAAGCGGCGGAAGAAGACTCCAGAAGGTGGGCTGTTGACGGTGGATAACGTCAACTTTTATTAGAACTTTAGACACCAAAGGATACATGAATATATACTAGTCTAGAGTTTTAACTGACAGTTTCCACGAGTTTTGCATGTTCTGTATTTTCCAGGGGCTATTCCAGAAAAGCATAAAAGAAGGGTTAAAGAGCATGATTACCACGTAACTTAACCGCCAAGGAAACATCATCACGAGAACACTAGAAGCATCTGGAACACACCCGAAGCATCGGGGCCCGAGACACACCAGGGTGGGGCCGGCCGGCGCCAAGGTGGGGCCGGCCGGTGCCCCCACATTAGAGTTTCGGCCCATCTTCTGGAGTCTTCTTCCGCCACCTTTGGGGAGTCATCTCGGCCCTTGTTTCAAGTCGGTTTGATCCTACGGCGCACGTGCATCCCATTGGGCTATAAATAAAGGGGCAGACCCCCCTGGAGGCATCAATCCATCATTCATTCAAGGCATCAAGTCCTCAAGCCATCAAGAGCCTTCTAGTTTATCAAGAGCCTCCTAGTTCACAGTTCTAGCCTAGTTAGATTAGAGAGTAGAGGAGTTCTAGTTCTTCGGCGGATCTGGAGCCCCTGACGTCTGTTTGGAGCATGGAGTTCGGTATAATTCTAGTTCTTTCTCTATTATTGTATTCTTCATTATGATTAGGGAAACATTGTTCTTAATAGTTCATATGTTCTTGATTACAATAGTCTTTGTCTACTTTGATTATATGTCTAGTATAGTTGGTTTGATCTTATTGAATTCATGTAATTGCTCGTATAGCGTTTATTCACGCGAACGATGGATAGATGATGAACAGTATGTAGACGTGGTGTCTAGGTATTTTGTTTATCTGTGAGTGCACCCTGATGTGCCGGGTCGTGTGGTAGATCGCGTAGGTGATAGCTGTGTTGAGTCCTCTGTAGTCCACCCCCCGTATGTAGGCCAGCAGGCACGGTCACGAAGTTGGATGATGACTCTGTTTCACATCCTTTCTAGATGATGCCCTTTGCATGTGATTATGATATAGGATTAGTCTAACAATGATTGCTAGATGTAATTGCACTAATTAGAGTTATTCATTGATGTAGTTATAGAATTATCTTTGATATTAATTCCTTAGTTTATCCATTGGCTAGCTATTACTATGACTAGAGAAGTGCTCTGATGATTATATTTTATTTGTGATGTTTGATCATACTTATCACCTTTATCTTCATTTACCTTGTGACCTCTACCTGTTATGAGTAGAGTAAATAACATTGGTAATGTCACTTATCCATTGTATACCATCACTATCAATATAATAGATTAAAGTTTATCCTAGTCCTTCCCAGTGGTATAAATATAAATCGATAACCTGGTAAAACTCCCTAGGTGAAATGATACAATGGTATAATTATCTGTCCGCTTGCAGAACTGATCTTAGTTTATGTTATTTATATTTATTTCTACCTAGTCACATAGATTAATATATAAAACCTTTATTTATTCTTAGCATTATTAATTAGGGATGACAACCTAGTTCTTGCATAAGAATGCTGGTAATAGAAAAGTGGCTAGTTGCTAATGGCAAGTTAATTAATTACCATTCATCTTCTAATCTCGCCTCTCGCATTAAAAGTTATATAGTTATATTTGGTGACGTTAGTAGATGTCAACATGGGCCGAAACCCTAGTGGGGGGGCGCCGGCCGGCCCCACCCTGGCGCTGGCCGGCCCAGGGTCTTGGGCCCCGGTGCTTCGGGTGTGTTCTAGACTCTTCCAGTGTCTTCGTTATGATGTTTCCTTGACGATTAAGTTTCGTGGTAATTATGCTCTTTAACCCTTCTTTTATGCTTTTCTAGCATAGTCCCTGGAAAATACAGAACATGCAAAACTCATGGAAATTGTCAGTTAAAACCCTAGACTAGTGTGTATTCATGTGTCCTTTCATGTCTAAAGTTCTAATAAAAGTTGACGTTATCGACCGTCAACAACACCCTCAACCTTACCTGTTTGCCAGTCCCTTGGCAAACAAACTAAGCCTAATTACTAATATAATTGGATCAGGTGTTGCTACAATGCTTTCATACTTTCTAAGTACACATGATTTAAACATAGATTCTCCTCCGGATTAGACAAATCTGCTCTAAGTCTCGAACTTGCCCATTTTACCTTTAACTACGGGGCTTTACAGCTTTCACATAAATCTTGAGCAATCGAAAGATAGACCAATCAAGTCAAGCACTATGTCTCAAATTCTTCATAGTAATATTATTCCGGAGTTTTGCAAATTTTCAAAACAGAACTCAGAGCTTAATTGTATGACAACCTCAAGTCCCTCAGTATCCGTAGTATTTATGGATCTCACCGAGGCATTAATGATGTTATGCCTTCCTACAACTAAGGATTATAGTGGATCTTATAGGAGTGGCAATAACAAGGATGAGCATACTTGCAGTTCATATATTGTAAAGTCAAACAACGGATCCATAGAGGGTCAAGGCATACAATCAAACCAAGATGTGCATGTGTATGGAATATGGTGGATAGGTGTATATATGGTGGCTAATCCTAATTCTACTTTTGCTCCTTGAAAATAACTCACTCCTTTAAAACTTAGAACTTTTCGTGGGAAAACATGGGCTATCTTTATTCTTCTTTTTTTATTATATATATTTATTTTTTTATAGGGAGGCGGGCATCTAAGTACCCATTATTTTAATTGCTGGGACACTTGTCCATCTTTTACTCCCTTTTCTTTTTTTTCAATACTTTTGCATAGCCACATGCGTCCTTTGAATATAAATAATTTGAGAGATAATGATAAGAACATAGAGCAATTAAACAGGGGTTGTCCTATGGGGTATATATTTTTGGGTGTTTACTCCCAGTGTAGAATAAAACATTTTTAAGGTGGATCTGGATGAAAGTGAAAGATGATTGCGCTTACTCCCAGAGTAGGAATAATGCATATGTGGCTGGAGTGTGTAAGTGATCTTGGTTTTAAAAGCATGACAAGACTCTCATAAGGTATACAACAAAAGTTGACTGAACTCAATGCAAAGCAAGCAGCATAAATGTGCAAAGGTTTTCCTAACTCTAAATGTATTACATATGGCTTTGGTAGGAATTCAAACTTTGTCATACAAGAGCTCATCATGTAAGATTTTAAATTTTCAAAATAAATCTCCAGAACTTAGTAATATTAGGAATAAGATAAATAGCGGCTCAACCTTCATGAATCATATCAATCAATCACCTAGACTTACCTCAGTCATATGCCTCCACAAGTTTTACGTTCAGAGTAAATTCTTAAGTCAAAACAGCAATATCTAAAACTCGGGAGAATTCATGGTATGAAAACTAGGCATTTGAAAAGTATTATGGAAGAGCAACTATTCATCATCTCCAAGAAAAAAATTTAATGTTCATCAGTTTTAATTAACTCTAGCTTAGATTGACTCTAAACATACTCTAATATATAGATAAATATTTATTTGGTTTTGAAATTTTATCTTACTAGCTAACTCATGCGAAAAGTGATATGGTACAATAATAATAAGGTGGGAAACTTATACTTAGCTGGATTTTAAATGGAGGGTGCCCTCCCCCAAACTGGATGTTTGACAGGGTCTTTGATGTTGCAAATTGAGTGATCCTTCTGGGAGCAGGTGTATCGGTGGCGTAAGGGTGTCGGGTTGACTAGTTCTTTGATCTTGTATTTTCCGGTGAAACTCAATTGCCAACAAAAATACCAAATCTCATAGAGAGGGGTTAGGTTTAGTACCACTCCATGGTAAGTGATTGATTTTATATTTCCAGCAGAAGTTTCCTAATTGGGTGGACCTTCATGTGCCCACATATTTTTGGGGTTTTCTAAAAAGTGTGGACCTTCATGTGCCTACATATTTTTGGTATTTTATGACTTTATAAAACAGACTCGATAATCGCATAGGTGTAGTTACCTGATAATTAGGGGATGCTCCTCCCCCAAGCTAGATGTTTGCAATACTTAGTGTTGATGATCTTCAGGGTGACCTTGCCAGCAGTAGTCCTAGTGGGCTCCACTGATGGACTCACTCATTAGTCATAATGTCGTTCCTGCATAATTATGCTCCAAAAAGAAAACAAAAACTCGAGGCTCGAGTTTTAAGGGGTTAGCGGTCAGCCAGATGAGTAATTGATCATTCTAATGAGCTAATATTAATTGGTAGATTCTAACAGGATTCTCTTTTTTATGCAGTAGAATAAATATAAATTCTATTTTATTTTTATTTTGATGCCATCACAACAAATATTCCTACGGGGTTACCATAAGTCTACTTACATGGGGCTTTAATATTTTTGATGCAATAAAAGCTATACAATTTTTTTGTCTTTCTTTTCAATGCACTAATAAAGCGGTAAAGATTTTTATTTTGTTTTCATATGCAGAAAGATAAATATGTATGGTATGTTTGTATTTATTTTTAGGCCACCATGATGAGTACTTGAAGCGACCTTGATTTCCACAAAGGGAAATCCATAGGCACGCAATGTAATTAAATAGATTGTTTCGAACAATCCATAAAATTACCCAATTCTCAGTTGATACCAGGATCCATACAACGGATACATAATAGAGTTTTACATAAATTATTACATCGCCACACTGGCGGAATCAACAATTCAGAGAAGCTTTAAAGATGCGGAAGCGATTCATCCTTCACGGCCAACTTGAGTGTAGCACGCGACCCTACTCTTCCCAATCGTCTCCATCGAAGTCGTACTCTTTCTCGTCACCTGACAGCAAATTATCAATACGTTTTGTATTGGCCACGGAGCCCACCTATGATAGTAGTTGCTTTGTGGAAAGTGGATGCAAGGCTGTACAAGCAGACCTATAAGCTGGGGCTTCCTATGCAAAATGTGGCCAACATTTTTAATAGTCAAGTTTTATCTCATTCAACTCCACCCATTCACCCAATTCATTCCATCCCCATCCCATACACCACATCTCACACCACCTCGCACTCATTCGGCAAGCCCAACTCCCTCTCGGGCCTGTCTCAGCGGCACACTGCCGAATTGGCACACTGCCGGAAAATGTCATCCAGGGGGAGAAAAGAACACTCACTACACTAGTAGAAGCTTCTTAGGAAAGGTCCATAGCCGACGAGTCGGCATATGTATCGATTGATCAACCATACACTCTGCAGAGGTTTTACCACTCACAAGATTAGCCATCATAGGTGTTGCGCAAACACCTAGGCAGAATTCTGGGTGCTTGCTTGCCTAGGTCGATGCCACCCTACCACTCAGCCCTGGAATAATCAGGTTCCAACACCATCATGCTGAGACTGGGAGACGTAGTACCAGGCCCATTCAGTGGTACTGCGCATCTAGAACGGAACGGGAACCCATCGACCATCTCCGCGCACCCTTATCACCTCACAACCTAGCAGTAGTGGTACCATCCTACCAAGTAGTCCAGCCGTTCCCCGCCCATTGAAGACGAGTGAGCAATAAAGAATTCCCATGAACCTAAAACTAGTCTGTCCTAGGTTTGACCAAGCAGGCATCTTCACTTAGGGGATACTCTCCCCGTGCCATCACAGCTCATTTTTCTGAGAACTTTGATATGTGGTGCGCAATTTTTGGACAACGTATGAGCAAGTTATGAATTTCTGAAGTTTATCCTATTTTCTGAAAATGGAAAAAGGGCTAGTTAAATAGGGGATGACACGTGGCAGTTTGTGATTGGCCGGGTACTGTTCAAGTTGACCAAGTCAACGGTTTTGGCGGCAACGGCTCTGCTGATGTCAGCATGACGTCACTGCTGACGTCAGCGGTTGACCGAGTCAACGGTGGTCTGCCTGGTGGGGTCGGATGACATCATCATGACGTCACACAGGTGACACGTGTCGGCGTTAGGGCTCGCCACGTGGTAGCGCTGGAGCGCTTTGGGCTCGGCTCACGGCGGGCTTGGCGCACGGTGGTCCGTGTGGTAGCGGGTCCATAGACCGAAGGCTCGGCTCATGGTGGACTGAGCGCACCACTCTTATTCTGTATGCGGTCTACGGTGGGCTGGGTCCATGCTTGTGCTGCTGCGGGGTGGTGTGCACCTGGTGCTGACGACTGTGCTTACGTCAGCACCCGCCAGCTGCTCGACGTGAGATCCCAGTGGGTCACCGGAGGCGGTGTGTGTCACACCCCGATATTAAAAACAACACCAGGATGTATAAAAGCTCACATGTGTGCCAAGGATCAAGTCCACACATGCTAGACAAATTAAATAGTACCATTGCAGAGTTTATTACATAGCGAACAATATTTAAATCATAGTACTTTATTACAACATCTCAGCGAAAAGATAATTCTCGTGGCAGCTTCATCGCAGGGACGTTGACTGGTTGACAACAAGTCTAGAACTCGTTGCGGTAATCATAACTCCAATCTTCATCTGTTGTGTGGTAATAGCAAGGGTGAGCACATTTCGTACTCAGCAAGTAAAACACAGGGTTCATGAGGCTCAACTAGCTGTATGTGGTTATGTTGCGGGAGCATTTTTAAAGACAATTAATTATAGCACAATAAGTAGCATCAATGGTGTTTCATAAATTCCCATATTCATGATCAATGTAAAGTGAAGTAGTAAGCATAAACAATTAAACCATGACAATATTTTCTGTTCCATGAGGATTCCAAGCCACCCATGACCGAGGGCGCGGCTAGTATACCAGTTTTACACTCTGCAGAGGTTGCACACTTTCACTACGAGCCGTGATTCCCATTTGCTCGAGTTAATTACTCCCAAAAACACTACCAAGGTGAGTGAGCAGGGTATCACTATGAAGTCTTTCAAAAGTCTTGTCTAACAAGTTAGGGCCGCTATGGATACTGTGCCTGTTCTTATAATATTTCCCCTGCCTGATGGCACATAACCGCAGCCTATACACATCATTCCAGACAGGGGCCAAACTATAAGCTATCCCTGTTAATCACACCCCACTTGCGCCTTTCGGTAACCACTAACAAGCTAGACAAGAGCATTTTACTGAACTAAAACCAGAGCCCATTAGCACTCATAGTAGCGCGGTTTTCCCGGAGGTTCACTTACGGATAAAGTCATCTTTTAAAGTTCATTGCATTACCATTAGACAATTTACAAGATCATGATATTAATAGCATAGCCAACCCATCCACATGCATAAACCATAGGTATCAAGGTAACAGGTACAAATCTATGGAATTCAACTAGGGTTGGCAAGGAATTGCATGCATATGATATTTATAAAAAGCTTTCACAAGTAGGTAACAAGGATAATCCCATGAATTACTTGCCTTGCTCAGGGAAGTCTTGCTGGTCTTGCTGGTCCTCGAAGTGCGGGTCGTAACCAACGTCGAATTGCTCACCGTCTATACTCGATCAAACACCATAATACAAGCATACAGGGGCATTCATGCAAGGCAAACAAGAGTATAAATTAGAACAGTACACCAACAGTGAGAAAACCAATTAAAAAGTTTATAAAACTGATCTACACGTTGCTACGATCACATCGATATAAAGATCATCGAAAACGGATTTAAAACGTGAAAGATATGAATTTTCCAAGTTTTAATGCATTTTTAGGGATTAAAATAATACTTAAAATAAAAATACTTTTAACATAGACAAAAGTTATATCATTGGATAGAGGGTGAAATTATGAATCTAATGCAATTTGAATCGCTCGAATCGGAGCTAAAACGCATAAGTTATGGCCAATTCAAAATGAGTGGTAAATTTGTAAATTCTGAAAACGTATTTTCATTTGAACAGAGAGAAATACGCTATTGAAAACGGAAAGCGTAAACTGAGAGCGCGCGGGGCTGGTGGCTTTGACCGAGTCTGCGGCCACGTGGCGCGATGTGATTGGCCAGGTCCACCACGCTGTCCATGGACCAGCGCGCGTGCGCGGGTGGACCGAGTCCACACTGTAGCCGTGCCCCGAAGGGGTATGGGCTGCTGGGATCCGTCCGATTCAAAATGAACGGACGTGATTAGATCGGGAGGAGGGGTGGCGGCGCTTCCGCTGGAAAACAGAGGATGGCGGCGGCGGTTCGCCGGTGGCTTGCCGGAGAAGGTGAGAACGGCGCTACAGCGGACCATTCGGCACGGGAACGGCAAGGGAAACAAGAGGGGGACACCGCAAGCTCACCTAGGGCGTTGAGAAGGGACGAAACCGGCTCTGGAGGTGCTTGCGACGGACGGCGGCGGACGGGAAGCTCCTGTGCACGGTGGTGAGTCGGTCAGTGCACCAATCGAAGGGGAAATAGGTGCGGTGAGTTCGCCAAGGCCTCACGAAGCTCACGAGTAACTCACCTAGAGAAGAACGCCGACCGGCGGGGCGAATTGCACTCGGCGGCGGAGCGGGCTCCAAGCGGCGGTGATGACGAGGTTGGCAGAGAGGGCACGGGTGGCGGCTAGGGTTCGGAAAGGGTCAGGGGAGGTCGAGCACGGTCTTATAAAGGCTCGGGCCGTGCCAATTTTGGAGGAAGCCGGCAAATTCGTGCCGGATTCCACGGCGGCGACGGCGTGGCTCGGGAAGGAAACAGAGCGGGAGGAAGAAGGAAGGTGGAGAAGGCCGCTGACGTGTGGGTCCAGGTCGCCAGCGAGAGCGAGCAGAGAGAACGGGCGCGCCTGCGGCTGGCGTCCGTTTGGGCCGGCTCGCGCGGCCGCGGCCCAAGAGGAGAGGGGGAGGAGAGAGGCCGAGTGGACCGAGAGAGAGGAAGAGGGGTAGCAGGCTGGGTTGGGTTGGGCTGCTGCTGCACTCTACTTCTACCTCTTCTTCTTTTTCTATTTCTATTTTTCCAACAAGTTTTCAAAAGAAATTTTCAAATATTTGAGAGACCAAATAATAATTCAAGCATCACAAAATAAATATACAGCAGCATGAGTGCAACAACCATGTTTTGACTAGGTTTTTATTTTAATTTCCCCAAAAATTCTATTTTCCCTATATTAGCATGAACAATTAATTGCATAATTAAGTAAATTCTCTAATTTTAAAATGTTGCAAAATTCTAGGTGTTACAGTGTGACACGGTGGAGGTCCGGCGAGTTCGGCGGTTCATCAGGAGCAGCTCAAATAGCTTCCCTATCGATCTGGTGAGGTGGTGAGGAACAAAAAGGAATGGCTTGTGCTCTCGGTTAAGGATTCGTGGCGCTATGGTAGCCGGCGGCGAGGTTGCCGTGGGGCAGAGGCTCTGGCAGGGCATGATTGACTCACAGAAGGATAGGCTTGGCATACTGGTCCCTGGCGAGGAGGATTCCGGCCTCAATTTGGATTCGGCAGGGACCCAGGGTGGTTGCTCATGACGGCAGCGCTACTCCGACGGTGGCGGTGCAACGGCGAGGCAGTGGCTCCAGCAACTTGGCACAATTGAGCGTGGCTTCCTCTAATTAGCATGGTTAGAAAGATCTTCGGCACATCGGTGGCAACCTAGAGTCATGGCTGTGTCCCTTTTTGGCTACGGCTCCCGGTGGCGCTCCGGCAAGGTCGCGGCACACGCAGCCGAGGCGACAGGTGCAGTCTCAGGTCTGGCCATCTACGCGGCTATGTTTGTAGAGTCACGGCGAATCTCGACGGTTTTTTCCCTACAGCGCGAGGTAACCGGAGGTGCCCAGAACGGACTTTTGCCCAGCCGGAACGTGTCGACGGTGAGCATGTCTTCCCGTGAACACGTCGTGCTGTGTTCCGGGGTCAAGAGGGATTGAACTTAGCGTACTAGGCTTGTCCAAAGCGTCTGTGGATTCGGTGGTTGCGTTGGTCGGCCGTGGAAGGTGGCTCTACAGTTGTGCACACAGGAACGCCGTCGAGTCGACGGCGCTCTGAATGCACGCGACGGTGGTGCCCGTCGGAGATGTTTCTAGCGTCTACGTTCGTCGTCCACTTGGCTCGGTGGCTAAGCGTGAGTGTGAGGTGCAAAGGTGTCCCTGAGCCGGAATCGGCCCTCGGCCTTCGCGTTCCATGGGTGGAACGCTATGGCGGAAGCATGGCAAGGTTTGACAGGGGGCTCTGGTTAGCTTACCATGGTGTCGAAGGAGAAAGGATGGCGGTGCAGTGGAGAGTCGTAGCCGTGCCAGGTGTTCGCAGTGCAGTGTAGACCCGTGATGGTGGCACCGGCTCCGTCTCCTACTCCGGCTCCGGCGTGCTCCGTGGCGGCAGCGCTCCAGCGGCTCCTTCTTCCCTCCCTCCTTCCTCTTCTCCCTCACTCTCGGTCTCGCGTTGTGGTGTGATGAAGTGCCACCAGCGGCGGCAACGAATGGAATGAGGCTAGGGCACCGGGAGGCGCCCCAATTTATAGCCGAGCACAGCTCGCTCCATGGCGGGCGGTCTGGATTCGTCGGGGGTCATCAAAGGGCTATGATGGGCGGTCCGACTAGGGTTCGTCTCGGTCGTAGGGCTCCTTTGTCGTCTAGGCGATGGGGGACAAGCGGGGGACAGGCCGAGAGGGCAGGCAGGCTAGGGTCATGCGATTTGCGTGACCCTGCTGGCCATCGCCTTCGCGGGGAAGAAGAACAGGGGAAACGGCGTGGCTGACATGCGGGACCGGCTGGTCAGCGGCAGTGGGTGGGTTGATTGGCCGGGCAGCGTGCGAGCGTGGGACTGGGCCGCGACTTGGGCCAGTCTGGTGCAACGCGCGCGCGAGGGGAAAAGGCTGGCCGAGCTGGGCCGCCAGGCCGGATTGGGCTGGGTGGCTCTCCCCTTTTCTCCATTATTCCTATTTTCCATTTCTTATTTCCATGTATTTTGTTTTGTTCAATTACAATGTTGATTTGCATGACCAGTGAATAGGTGTAATGATGTGCATTTTAACTGGTTTATAAGTAATTACATGAGCTTAATGTGTGTCCCTAACTAAATAAGTAAGGCATCCATATATGCCAAATAAGTAAATACCATAACTGCAATATGATCTATTATACCCATTTTAGCTCTTCCTAATAAAAGGACAAGTGACAAGCATGTTACTTTGCAAGGAATAAACAGTTCCTTAAATGCATGCACATGAAATGGTTTTGTTTTTAGAAAAATTTTGTTGGTTGGGATTTTTGGTGTTTGAATTTTTAGGGTTGTTATAGTCCTCCCCCCTCATTAGGATCTCGACCTCGAGATTCAGGAGATGACGTACCCTTCGAAGAGGTAGGGAAACATGATCCACAGGTCTGATTCTTTTTCCCATGTTGCTTCTCGTTATGTGTGATTGCTCCACTATACCTTGCACATCGAAATAGTCTTGCTTCGAGTCTCTTTTGTATCTCGTGCCAAGATCTTGATTGGATGTTCCTTGTATTCGAGCGTATCTTGCAGATCCAGTGCATCCGTAGGAACCTGGGGTAATCTCAAACACTTTCGCAGTTGCAAGACATGGAACACAGGGTGTACCCCAGCTAGCTCCTTAGGCAGTTCTACCTTGTAAGCAAGTTTTCCAACCCGTTTGCAAACCCTGTACGGACGCACATACCTTGGGGCTAGCTTCCCTTTCACATGGAATCTGACGGTGCCTCGGAGTGGGATAACCTTGAGGTAGACATAATCTCCAATTTCAAAGCTCAAGTTCTCTCCGTCTCTTGTCCGCATAGCTCTTCTGTCTTCTATGGGCGATTCGCAAATTCTCCCTGACTTGTGCAACACCTTCTTCGGCTTCCACTATCTTTGCGGGACCAAAGAATGATCTCTCACCCGGTTCCGACTACATTAATGGTGTCCTGTAAGGTCTTCCATATAAGGCTTCTAGGGTGACATCTTGATGCTCGCTTGATAGCTGTTGTTGTATGAAAATTCTGCATGAGGTAAGCATTTTTCCCAACCTTCCTTATACCTTAATACGTAAGCACGTAACATGTCTTCGAGAATCTGGTTCACTCTTTCCGTTTGTCCATCTGTCTGCGGGTGGTAGGCTGTGCTATAGTCGAGCTTGGTCCCGATGGACTTGCGCAAGGATTTCTAGAATTGGGATACAAACTGTGAGCTCGGTCAGATATAACACTCAGAGGCGCCCCATGTAACTTCAAAATGTTTAATATATACAGATCTGCTAGCCTTTCCGCTCTATACTTCTTTTTGACCAGAATAAAGTGTGCGACTTTGGTCAGACGGTCCACTATTACCCATATGGAGTCATACCCGTGCTCGGATCGGGGTAGTACTATTATGAAATCCATGGATATGCACTCCCACTTCCATTCTGGTATCGCGATGGGTTGCAACAGTCCTGCGGGTCGCTGGTGTTCAGCTTTGATTCTGTTACAAATGTCACATCGTGCCACATGCCCTGCAATGTCTGCCTTCATATTCTCCCACCAAAAATGCTTCCTCAGATCGTGGTACATCTTGGCTGACCCTGGGTGAATACAGTAATTGGAGTTATGCCCTTCTGACAGGATCTCCTCCCGTAACGCCGAATCCGTCGGCACACAGATTCTGTCTTTGTACCAAACTGTTCCCTTGCTCATCTTCTCAGATATTCAGGTCCACTCCCCAGCTTCATCAGCCCCCAGATGTAGTCTATCTCTGGACAGTTCTTTAGCGCTGCTCGAATACGAGAGGTAAGGTTGTACTCGACACGAAGTTCATTTAGCATACCATGAGAGACTATCTCGAGCTGGAACGCGTCGAACTCCTTCATAAGCTCGGGCGGCATAGACTCGGTGATAAGGGCATGGCAGTAGCTCTTATGACTAAGAGCATCCTCAACTACATTTGCTTTCCCCGGGTGGTAGTGAATCTCCAGGTCATAATCCTTGATGAGTTCCAACCATCTGCGCTGTCTCATGTTCAAATCCTCTTGAGTGAAGAAGTACTTCAGGCTCTTGTGATCAGTGTAAATATCACACTTGTTGCTTATTAGGTAGTGTCTCCAGATCTTGAGTGCATGTACCACGGCTGCAAGTTCGAGGTAATGAGTCGGGTATCTCTGCTCATGTTCTTTCAACTGTCTTGAGGCATATGCTATCACCCTTCCTTCTTGCATTAGTACGCAGCCCAACCCTTGCCGAGAGGCGTCACAATATACCACAAAGTCTTTGTGAATATCAAGTAGGGCCAATACGGGGGTAGTGGTGAGTTTCTGCTTCAAGGTTTGGAAACTCTTCTCGCACTCTGGAGTCCATACAAACCCATTGGCTTTCTTTAATAGGTTGGTCATAGGTCGTGCGATCCTAGAGAAATTCTCAATGAATCTACGGTAATAACCAGCAAGTCCCAGATAGCTTCTAATCTCTGTCACATTGCGGGGTTGTTCCCACCCTTTCACAGCTTCAATCTTAGCTGGATCTACTGCACCTCCTGCGGCTGACAGCACGTGGCCTAGGAAGGCAACTTCCTCTAACCAAAACTCGTATTTGCTGAACTTGGCATACAGCAGATGGTGAGATAACCTCTCCAACATAGTCCTAAGATGTAGCTCATGCTCTTCTTTAGTAGCCGAGTAAATTAGTATGTCATCAATAAATACCACCGCAAACTTGTCTAGCTCATTCATAAAAACCTTGTTCATCATGTTCATGAAATAGGCCAGGGCTGTTAGTAAGTCCGAATGAGACTATTGTGCACTCGTACTGCCCATATCTAGTGACAAACGTAGTTTTTGGAATATCCTCCTCCCTGATCTTCATCTGATGGTATCCTGATCGGAGGTCAATCTTCGAAAAGCACTTGGTATTGCCGCAATTGATCCAGTAGGTCATCAATGCGGGGCAGCGGGTACTTATTCTTGATCGAGACTGCATTTAGATTCCGATAATCAATGCACATCCTCATCGAGCCATCCTTCTTCTTGACAAACAAGATGGGAGATCCCCAGGGCGAGGAACTTGGCCTAATATAGCCCTTCTCCAACAGCTCCCCTAGCTGCTTCTTAAGCTCCCTCATCTCGTCTGCTGACATCCGATACGGTCTCTTGGCAATCGGGTGTTGGCGTTTCTTAGCATCACTACTAAAGATAGACTAAAGGTCCGTCCTTAATAATAATACTAGAAACATAAGTTGACATTTCCAGAAAGGTAACCCTTGGCCCTTAGTGGCGCCGGCCTAGGTAATGCAGTCTGGTAATAGCAGTTAGAAGTGCTGGATTAGCCTTCCTAACCGTCATTACTTACGATATGGAAAACTGTGGCATGACGCCGTGGGGTGCAACAAGAATTACAATCCTTAAGTAACGGTACTTAGATATGCCAATCGATAGCTCAGTAAGAAATAAGATTACTCTGTAAGCGCACAGAACTATCATTGTAGCATTTCAACCCGTGAGTATTCAAGGGTGTCGTATTTATAATTTCCCGTAGGAGGACATGATGAATTTCATCTAGCTTTGGTATAAACATGATTACTTATTTGGATGCATAGGTAGGCATAGCATAAACAGGGGTTAAATCAAGTTTATAAGATAGTGGACACACGCATCGAAGCAACCTCAAGGATAAAAAGGGAAAAATAAAGAATAAAAGAATACAACTAACTGAGCAGGCTTTGGTCGTATACAGCTATGCAAAGAATAGCAATTACATCTAACTAGCAAGACTAGAATCAGGACTAAGTCTGGGATGATAGGGAGATCCCCGCAGCTGGTCTGCCAGCCGATAGAGACTTTTCAAACTCCTACTCAATACCCGAACGTGGGGGAATGCTTGGGATTGACAGGGCTGTCACCACCTGCCCACCTACCCCTCTGCCCGTGGGGTACCGACATATTCGCTGATCTCCGCATACCCGAACACCATGCTCGCGTAATTGGAAACAACTCCTAACCTCCCGGGACCATAACCCTTCGGATTGACAGGCTCGGCTAGGAGCAACCATGATAGCACAACGAACTATTATCCCATCCATAGTTCTTCCTCTATTCCTACTAATTTGATGAACGATGAAGAACTTTGATGAACATATCAAGAACATAACACATAGACTATGAACTAGTTCATATGCCATGATCATAATATGAACAAGATTATACTCTAATTTAGATGCATTGCTATAAACATAAGAGGAGAACTTGCTCATAGAGGAGAACTGAATTATATTCATACCAAGATGTTCTTGATTCCTCCAAGGAGACAAGCTCTCCTTGATAGCTTTGCCTTGCTCTACTACTACTAAACTAGAGAGAACAAGTATGAAATGTGAGGTGTAGTGCTCCAAATGTTGGTGTGTGTGAGAAAGGGTGGAGCATCATCTATTTATAGCTAGGATAGGACGGTTTGGGCGTCTCCAGGTTTGGAAGGAGCTGAAACCGCCTTTGGGGAACCGCCTAGAGCACCGCCATCGAAGACTGGGTCTGGGAGGCCCCACCAGGGGGGCGGCCGGTCCTGGGCGGTTGCACCCCTGGCTGGGCCGGCTGGCCACCGCCTTCGGGTGGTCGGTTGCTCCCTGGGCCTGGGCCTCTCCCATGGTTACGGATGGATCTAGTTCATTGTTTGAGATGGGCTTTTCTTATTTTCTTGGTTTGCGTCTTCTCTGAATACGTTTCCTGGAAGTGCGCTTTCTTGTGGATTTTATGCATTTCCACGTGTCAGACCTGCAAGTTACATATACAACAAAATTCGTGGAAAGGTTAGACAAAAGCCCTACTTTCTATTTGTTTTAGTATTAAAATGATGTTGTATTTTAGTTGCTAAGGACCGCCAACAACTCCCCCACATTTGGTCCTTTGCTCGTCCTCGAGTAAAGCTCTAAAGACCAAATGGGTTCATCTTTCTTGTCAAAAGAGTCTGCATACAGGATTTTCCAAGCTTCACCTGGATTTATGAACTTCAAAGTGTCTACAGAATCACCTTGAGTAATTGAAAAATGGAATAGCTTGGAATCAAATCCTCATACTCTTGTTCTTGCATAGAGACTTGGGTTGTTTTTTTTGCAAGATTTTGAAAACATAAAGATAGCTTGTGTTCCTTGAATGATTCTCTCAAGTCACTCATTTTTTTGTAAGTGGTTCCTCACCAAGGCATGAAAAGGTGATGCCTTTACTTTGATCATCCTACCTCTAAGAAGGCTTATCTGGGGTTTTAGGTAGGAATGAGAAATGATAAGGCACACTTACTTCGGTATTTGTTGTCAAGTCAAACCCCAGACCATACCGGAGGGAGTGCGCCATACTCCTAGATCAGAATGTGCATGTGCGTGGAAAGTATGAAGGTGGAAACCTAATTCTAAATCTTTTTGGTACTCCATGCATCATGATTCTCCTTGATAAAACTTAGGAAGATATGGGCTATAAGATCTTCATTCTTCTTCTTTTTTTTTTGAACGGGTATTTGAACTTTCCTTTCCCATTTATTTTCTTATGCCCTTTGGCATGAATTTTTTTTAATATAGCCCCATATCTTTGATTGGCATATGAAAAACTTTTAAATAAGGAGATATCATGATGGTAGATGAATGGAGTAAAATTTTGTAGAAGGAATGGACGGTTCTTAGGATGAGAACTGACACTTTTTTATTTGGGCGAGAAAGCTGCGCAACTCTCAGTGTAAGAGTTGGCATATTTTTGGTGGATGGATGAGGTGCATGTTTTGCGCAACTCTCAGGGTGAGAATTGGCTTTATTTGGTGGGTGCAAGTGAATTCTAATCTTGGGAGGATGAAACATCTCTCAACAGCGGTTAGAAATTTGACCAAACTCAACACAAAATAAGTGGCATATGTGGAAGTATTCATCAAATAGAATCATATATGGCCTTGGTAGGTATTTGTCAATCATTCAAGGAGCATGCTATTGAGTTTTTTATTTTTTGTAAGATAAATCCCAAGTATTTTGCAATAATGAGCAAGCATCATGTCATCCTAATATATCTCATCCGTCAATTACTTAGATAGAAACGGGGTCCCTAAACAGTGTTCATAAATCTGTAGGAATTTTAGCAGGGAATAAAAAGTATGCAAATATTTCGAATGTAGGAAGACAAGTTTTGATGGAGCATGAAGGGGACATCATTTTAAATTTTTATCTTAAAAACTTTTCAGAATGAGAGAGGGGAAAAGTTGCACAAACCGAATTTTGATTTTTGTTATTGTGCAGTTGTCTTGAAGAGTCCTCCCCCACACTTGTTTTCTTTCCTGTCTTGGTTAGTCACAATATATATATGGCGAAAACAAGTGCTCAACATAAAAGTTTTATTTCATTGATAAATTCAAATAGGCACATTTACATTGACGGTAAATGATCATGAAAAAGAGAAGTGCCTAATTATTCGTGCAGCAGGTGCATTCTAAAGATACTCAATATGATGTTCAACACCTAGGGCTTCAGCGACTTTTCTTAGCTTAAGATTGAACTTGAAGCGGAAACTTTTAACGTCATCGCTAAGATCCCTAATCTCTGTGTTCTTGGTCTCTATGTCGTCTTCTAAAGTCTTTATAAAGGCACTTAAGCTAGCAAGTTTAGCTATGAGGACATTGATGATACTAGAGTCGTCTTCATCATCACTGCTTTCGTACTGTCCTGCACGACGTTTGATGGATGGCTGTGGTAAATGCCTCCTAATTCTAGGAAAGGAGCTAGTGGATGCTGCCTTTTTGGCCGAAAGTGCAGGCTTGCTAGCCGACTTTTCACTAGTACGCTTGCTAGGCCCACTACCGCCAGGGGTCTTCCTCTTGAGGCCTAGAAAACTGGTAGGATGGGCAGCAATGATCTTCTTCTTGGCGCCACTTTCGGGTGCATGAGAGCGAGCTGGCAAGATTGCTAAAGGCTTTTCCTTCACAACACGGGCTTCTTCCCTTACTAATGGACTCTCTTGGTAAGGTGCTATGTCTAGGTTTGCTATGGCCTTTGGAGCGTTGATCAGTGAAAGGGCGTAGCTAGACATGGTCAGCACTTCAAGATGGGAGAGCTTAGCAAGCTTTGCAAGAGGGAGAAGAAAAAGGTTGGTGTGAGGAAAAGAGAGACCTAAAGGGGTTTAAATAGGTGCTACCGAGGTCTTTAGCAGGGAAATAACTTGATCGTAACCAAGGTCGTGATGCTGGAGTGATCAGAGGGAGGTACGAAAAAGATCGGCCCTGATTGGCCTAGCTAGGGGGGCGGCTGGTCCCGGGGGCGGTCGGTCCCCTGGGTCCATCAGCCAGCCTCTGCTTTTTGGACAGCTGCCATGCTGACTATGTAGATCCCAATCCTGGTTACGATCAGGCTTGATGCGTGGTGGAAAAGTGTGATATAGAGTGTAAGATATGATTAATACTTATGAAAATATGTTTAAGATCACACTATCATGCATTTATGAAGGAATATTCCTATGATCTCAGGGATTCATGTTTATGAAAGGAAAGAATCATAGGGTCATTTTAGTCAAAACATAAATACAACACTAGCATCAAGCATGCATATATTTATTATTATAAAATTATATATATGTATATTTTTACTTTTTATTTTATTTCATTATTAGTATTATTTTTTTATATATATATATTTTTTATTCTTAGAGAATAAAGAGATTACTCAGGCATTTATTGAAAAACTTGCTAAATATTTATTTAAAGTAAAAATTAAGGATAACTTACCGATTTACCTTCGGCAAGGGCTCAGCTTTTTAAGTCCGTTTGAGCAGGACTTTTTTCTCCTTTCATTGATTGCTAGATGATGGTACATCCGTCTTGGGAGAAGTAGACGGTTGTACCTGCTTGGGCCTCTATACCTTCTGGGTAGTTTTGGGTGGTGTGGTAGTATGTTCAACTTTTTCTTTAGGTTTCCACACCAACTTCTCTTTCGAAGGCTTGGGGATTTCTTCCCTCTTTTTAGGAGCCATTTTGTTTTTCTGCTCCTTATTTCTTTTAGGAGCTGCCTTTTCTTTTGGCTCCGGCTTTTTCCTTGATTCTTTTGAGATTTTTGATATGTTTTTCAAAAGCTGAGGCTGAATCTCTACCTCCTTCATGCCTTGGGGGTTCGGCCCATATCGGATGCGTATCATATTGCATTCTTCCTAACGGCGAGGCCTAAATTCGAATTTTTCTTCTTGTCCATTGATATTGAAGCGGATTTTTCCAGCTCCAACATCAATTTGAGCTCCGGCCGTACTCAAGAATGGTCTTCCCAAGATAAGTGGTGTTTCTTTGGTAAACTCCATGTTGAGCACCACAAAATCCACTGGGACATAATACCCTCTGATTTTGACAGGGATATCTTGTGCTATCCCCGTTGGGTACCGAATTGAGGAGTCAGCCAACTGGAGTGTCATGTTGGTGGGCTCCAAGTTGGTGAAATTCAGTCTATCAAAGACTGATTTTGGCATGATGCTTACGCTTGCCCCAAGATAGCATAAGGCGTGGTTAAATTGCTGGGTGCCAATGGAGCATGTGATTGTGGGGCACCTAGGGTCTTGTTTCTTTTCGGGTAGATGATTGAGTATAGCTGTGCTACACTCTTCTGTCAGCTTGATAACTTCTGTGGACGGCAATGGTCGCTTGTTATTGATGATGTCTTTGATGAATTCAGCGTAGGACGGTATGTGCAAGACATCCATCAGTGGAACGCTGACGTGTGTCTTCTCGACCATTTCCACGAATCGGAGGAACTGCTCATCTCTGGCCTTCTTCTTCCTCCATATTCTTGTGGGGAAAAGCAGCATCGTGGTGTCCACATGGCCTTCCGGTGTCGGCTCTTCTTCCGTGGATTCTTCTTGTGATTCCTGACTCTACCGGTACTTCCTCTTTCTGTCTGGGTGCCTTGCCTTTTTGTGTTTTGCGTCCTTCTCCCCAGCTTTGGTTGGCCACCATCTTCTCAATTAATGCCATGGCATTTTCGATGGTGAGGGAAAGGAACGCGCCTCCAGCAGCGGCATCTACGTGCCCTTTAGACATGGCTGTGAGGCATTCATAGAAATTCTGGAGCACAAACCATTCTTCCATCCCGTGGTGGGGACAGGCCCGGATGTACTCCTGGAGCCTTTCCCAAGCCTCAGGAATGGACTCGAGTGACGTTTGCTGGAAGTTAGATATCTTCCCCCGTAGAGCATTTGTTTTGCTTATGGGAAAAACTTTGCGAGGAACGCCGTGAAACATTTGTCCCACGTGTTGACTGCTTCCTTGGCTTGGTAGAACCATTGCTTTGCCTTCCCCAAGAGGGAGAAGGGAAACAAGTGGAGCCCGATGCTGTCTTGTGCGACATCTTTAATGATGATGGTCTCGCACAGCTCAAGGAAGTTTTGCAAGTGTGCGTTTGCATCCTCACTTGGCAAACCACAGAACTGGTTCACCTGCACCATCGTGAGTAGGCCAGTGCGGAGCTCAAAGTTTCCGTTCCCGATATTGACAGCGAGCCCAAAGGGCACGTTGGCAACAGCGGGGGTGGAATACTCGCGGAGTGACTTGGCCATGGTGGTAGTAGCGGATGGTGCGGAAGTGACCAGTTCGTTTGCCGGCTGAGTAGCAGAAGAAGAGATGGTACGAGGCCTTCTCTTGCTTAGGAGTGCCTCTGGAACTTTAACAAAGTTTTCTGGCAGATTGAAACTGCTCATACACTATCCTGTTTTCATTCCAATAAAAAGAGGAAGAAAACAGGAAAGTTAGCCTGCATAAGCTATGGGTACCAATGCTTATTTTGTAATCAAAGTTTATGCCAAAGCTAGATGTTTATATTTCTTTTTGCCCTCCCCAGCAACGGCGCCAGAAATGCTTGTTGGCGTTTCTTAGCATCACTACTAAAGATAGACTAAAGGTGCATCCTTAATAATAATACTAGAAACATAAGTTGACATTCCCAACCACCATTACTTCAGAAAGGTAACCCTTGGCCCTTAGTGGCGCCGGCCTAGGTAATGCAGTCTGGTAATAGCAGTTAGAACTGCCGGATTGGCCTTCCTAACCGTCATTACTTACGATATGCAAAACTGTGGCACGGCACCGTGGGGTGCAACAAGAATTACAATCCTGAAGTAACAGTACTTAGGTACGCCAACCGATAGCTCAGTAAGAAATAAGATTACTCTGCAAGCGCACAGAACTATCATTGTAGCATTTCAACCTATGAGTATTCAAGGGTGTCATATTTATAATTTCCCGTAGGAGGGCATGATGAATTCCATCTAGCTTTGGTATAAACATGATTACTTATTTGGATGCATAGGTAGGCATAGCATAAACAGGGGTTAAATCAAGTTTATAAGATAGTGGACACACGCATCGGAGCAACCTCAAGGATAAAAAGGGAAAAAATAAAGAATAAAAGAATACAACTAACTGAGCAGGCTTTGGTCGTATACAGCTATGTAAACAATAGCAATTACATCTAACTAGCAAGACTAGAATCAGACTAAGTCTGGGATGATAGGGAGATCCCCGTAGCTGGTTTGGCAGCCGATAGAGACTTTCCGAACTCCTACTCAATACCCGAACGTGGGGGAATGCTAGGGATGGACAGGGCTGTCACCACCTGCCCACCTACCCCTCTGCCCGTGGGGTACCGACATATTCGCTGATCTCCGCGTACCCGAACACCATGCTCGCGTAATTGGAAACAACTCCTAACCTCCCGGGACCCCAACCCTTCGGATTGACAGGCTCGGCTAGGAGCAACCATGATAGCACAACGAACTATTATCACATCCATAGTTCTTCCTCTATTCCTACTAGTTTGATGAACGATGAAGAACTTTGATGAACATATCAAGAACATAACACATAGACTATGAACTAGTTCGTATGCCATGATCATAATATGAACAAGATTATACTCTAATTCAGATGCATTGCTATAAACATAAGATGAGAACTTGCTCATAGAGGAGAACTGAATTATATTCATACTAAGATGTTCTTGATTCCTCCAAGGAGACAAGCTCTCCTTGATAGCTTTGCCTTGCTCTACTACTACTACTAAACTAGAGAGAACAAGTATGAAATGTGAGGTGTAGTGCTCCAAATGTTGGTGTGTGTGAGAAAGGGTGGAGCATCATCTATTTATAGCTAGGATAGGACGGTTTGGGTGTCTCCAGGTTTGGAAGGAGGTGAAACCGCCCTTGGGCAATCGCCTAGAGCACCGCCATCGAAGACTGGGCCCGGGAGGCCCCACCAGGGGGGTGGCCGGTCCTGGGGGCGGTCGCACCCCTGGCTGGGCTTGCTGGCCACCGCCTTCGGGTGGTCGGTTGCTCCCTGGGCCTGGGCCTCTCCCGTGGTTACGGATGGATCTAGTTCATTGTTTGAGATGGGCTTTCTTATTTTCTTGGTTTGCGCCTTCTCTGAATACGTTTCCTGGAAGTGCGCTTTCTTGTGGATTTTATGCATTTCCACGTGTCAGACCTGCAAGTTACATATACAACAAAACTCGTGGAAAGGTTAGATAAAAGCCCTACTTTCTATTTGTTTTAGTATTAAAATGATGTTGTATTTTAGTTGCTAAGGACCGCCAACATCGGGGCAGTCCCTGGCATCAGGTTGATAACAAATTCTACATCCCTGTCTGGTGGCATGCCTGGCAATTCTTGTGGAAATACATCAGCGTAATCTCTGACCACTGGTACATCATCCACTGTCAAGGCCTTCTTGTCTTCTTTAGTCTCTAGGACACATAGGAGGGCTTGGATTCTCTCGGTTTGGGGTATACATCGGACAGCTTGTCCGGAGGGGTGGGTTACTTGGACATATCTAGGTGAGCAGGATATCACTCCATGGTGTTTGGTTAGCCAGTCCATGCCTAGGATGACATCTAAGCTGTTCGAGGGTAGTAAGGTGAGGTCGGCATGGAAGTTTAGACCTTCGATTGTGATTCTCACTCCCTTACATATGTGGATACTCCTGAAGGTTACTAAGTGTCAGCTGGTTAGGATTGGGTTTGCTCTAGGGGTCTCAGGTATGCTGTGCTTACGTGCATATGCAGATGAGATGTAAGAACAAGTAGCCCCTAAATCAAACAGAACTGTAGCCTTGTTACCAAGTACCAAAAACATACCGTATACTGCATCTGGAGCAGCCTCTGCTTCCTCGGCGGTCATGTGGTTCAGACGTCCATGGGCAGCGGACCCCCGGTTCGGCGTGCCTTGTGCAGCAGCTGGTGCGCGGTTGAGGTCGGGGCACACAACCACTCTGTGTCCGGGCTTCCCGCACCCGAAGCAAGTGAAGGGCGCACTGCCTGCTGAGGTTGTCGCAGGAGCCTTCTAGTTGCTTGCCCTCGGCGTGTTGGTAGCTGGGGCAGGCGTGTTCTGCACAGTCCGAGCCGGCGCAGGGTAGGTCTGAGCGGGGCGGTGGTAGTTGTTGTTGTAGGTACCACCACCATGGCTCGTACCCGAAGGAGGTCCCTGGCGAGTCCGGAAAGGCGGAGGTGCACCCGTTCGCTGTCTCTGGGGTGGAGTAGTGCGAGCGGGTCCCTCAGAGCAGCGCTTCCTCCCCTTGTTCTGGGCCTCAAACTCCAGGCGCGCTTCCATGCGATCCTTCTTGATCTCAATGCAGCGGTCTATCAGCTCACGAAGGGTGTAGCTCTTGTTGCCTGAGAGCGCCAACCTGATCTTGGTCTGTAGTCCCTTCCTGTAGTAGTACATCTTCTCCTTCCCAGAACTCATGCAAGACGCAGGTGCGTAGCGGAGTAGGCAGTTGAAGCGGGTGGTGTACTCGTGGATCCGGTCAGCTCCCTGGGAGATGTTGCGGAACTCATTCTCCTTGGCCTCCATAACACCCTCAGGGATGTGGTGGTCGCGGAAAGCCTCAGTGAACTCCTCCCAGTCAATGCGGGCCGGGTCCTCGTGAGCGCTGGTGTAGTTGTCCCACCAGGCCCGTGCAGCACCCGTCAGCTGGTGGCTTGCAATCCCAACACACTCCTCATCAGTGCAAGTAGTCAGGTCTAGCTTCTTCTCCATCTCCTTGAGCCAGTCGTCGGCAGCGAGGGGATCGCTGTCGGTCCCATCGAAGGTGGGTGGCCTCAGCTTCAGGAATCCCTTCAGTTTCCTTTGGAAGTCATTCTGGGATGGCCCATGGTGCCTGTTCATCCCCGTAGCAATGGCATTCAGCAGCTGGGTCTGCTGAGCCATCACTTCCGCCAACGTCGGCGGTGGCGGCGGTGGCAGTGGCGGAGGTGGCGGAGGCACATTCTCGCCTTGTGGTGGCGGATCGTTCACCGGCGGTGCATCCTCTGCCCGGCGCAGCTCTTCTTCCAGGTTGATTCCAGCACGCCTCCCAGCTGGGGGTCCATGGCCACGACCACGCCCGTGTCCTGGTGCAGGTGCGGGAGAGGGCTGGCGATTCTCCAAACGAGCGGAACGTCTCATCGACATCTGAAAATATTTGGCGTGTGCCCAGTGCAATGATAGATAATTTATTCAAGTAAGGATTAGGATGATTTACAGCGATTTAAATACATTAAAACATCCTATCCTGCACTCAACCAAAGAAGCATGAAGAACCATAAAATGCATTAAGATCTAAATAGCACTCATGACATGGGTTCTTATTACATATCAAGAGGTCCCTAGCATCTATGAAGACCGTGCTACTTGCAGGTAGCTAAAGAAGAGATAGTAATACTACTAATCATGGTGATACTGATCATACGGGTCCAACAAGCTACTACTACAAGAGGTGGAGTATGGCTGAGGGAATACGACTGTCTTCTGCCTTGATCTCATCGTTGGTCATGTGCAGATGGTTGATGTAGGAGAGAGCCTCTGCTAACTCTGGGGTGGCTCCAATCTGCTGTAGTCCCTGGGATGGGCAAGCTCCCATGTTGAGTGTAGTGGGTGGTATGCTAAAGTCTCCATCTCTGGGCTTCGTGTGGTCTGCAGGTGGTAGCTGACTCTGCACCCTCCGTACCTCAATGACCCTCCTGGCATCGGATAGCTTCCAAGCTCTCATGATCCTTCGTACCTTGTCCTTTAGGAACTCCACCATTTTCACGTGATCGATTAGGTGCCCCTGGTTGCGGACGGACCTCTCCTCAGCCTCCCCTAACTCCTTTTCTAACTCCTTGATCCTGGATCGTAACTTGAGCATCTCAACACCTCTGTCTCTGCCCTTCTGCTCCTTCTCAGCGAGTGCCCTGTTCTTGTCATCGAGCTCCCTCTGAAGTCCCAGCACCTTGCAACCCAGGTAATGGTTGCGAATCCCGAATTTTCCTACCTTGTCCCGCAGATCGGCGATCTCCACTCGGTGCTTCTCATCCCTGCGCTGCATTTACTGCTGCAAGTCAGGTGATTGCCTTGCTCAAACCCTCCAGTGTCTGAGTCCCACTCAGCAAACTGTCCTCTGCCTCTGCCAAACAGGTCTCGGTCATGCTGCCTCCTCTGCTCCAATGAGCTAATATACCTGTCCTGCTCTATGAGATGGTGTGCTGCAGTGCGGAAGGCAAGGGTCGGTCTCAGCCTAAGTGATCTGGCTGGCATACAGGACTCTCTAGGTAAGGATCGGGGTGTAGTTCCAGGGCCTGAGGTAGCAGACGAAAGTGGGTCCCTCTGAGGTACTCGTAGGCTGTGTAAACCACTGTGCGCGGTACCTTGCGGGAGACCGACTGCACTCTATCCTCAACAGTCTCTCCAGCAGTGTAGTCTATGAATACCGGTAGCTCTGGAAAGGTCAGACTGACTAGGGTCTCTACCCTGGTGCTAACGGGTCCCTCGAAGCTCTCATCTACGATAATCTTCCCTCTGCAGAAGTATTGGATCTAGTCAGCCGGGGCTCCAAGCTCCTCGAGCACCTGTCGTAGGACCAGGGCAAATCCGTCGTAGTTCCTCCCAAGGATTGGGACCTCGACGGTGCCGTCGCAGTAGCGGTCCAAGTGCTGGGTGTCCAAGGCTGGTCATGTGCAATTTTTCAAGAAACGGATTAGCAGGTCTGGGTATTAGATGAGCCATTGCATAAAAAGTAAATGCAAGGTCGGTAAGATAACCGAAAGAGAGTCTGGTTCTCTATTCTATCCGTCCATTTTCTACGGGTCTCGTCCTACAGTCAAGTATGGCTCTGATACCAACAGAAGCGACATTGATTTCCACGAAGGGAAATCCATAGGCACGCAATATAATTAAATAGATTGTCTCGAACAATCTATAAAATTACCCAATTCTCAGTTGATACCAGGATCCATACAACGAATACATAACAGAGTTTTACATAAATTATGACTGGAGTGCTTTGGGCTCGCCACGTGGTAGCGCTGGAGTGAATTTGGGCTCGGCTCACGGCGGGCTTCGGCGCACGGTGGTCCGTGTGGTAGCGGGTCCATAGACCGAAGGCTCGGCTCACGGTGGACTGAGCGCACCGCTCTTATTCTGTATGCGGTCTACGGTGGGCCGGGTCCATGCTTGTGCTGCTGCGGGGTGGCGTGCACCTGGTGCTGACGACTGTGCTTACGTCAGCACCCGCCAGGTGCTCGACGTGAGATCCCAATGGGTCACCGGAGGCGGTGTGACACGGTGGAGGTCCAACGAGTTCGGCGGATTCATCAGGAGCGGCTCAATTAGCTTCCTATCGATCTGGTGAGGTGGCGAGGAACAAAAAGGAACGGCTTGTGCTCTCGGTTAAGGATTCGTGGCGCTATGGTAGCCGGCAGCGAGGTTGCCGCGTGGCAGAGGCTCTGGCAGGGCATGATTGACTCACGGAAGGATAGGCTTGGTATACTGGTCCCTGGCGAGGAGGATTCCGGCCTCAATTTGGATTCGGCAGGGACCCAGGGTGGTTGCTCATGACGGCAGCGCTACTCCGGCGGTGGCGGTGCAACGGCGAGGCAGTGGCTCCAGCAACTTGGCACAATTGAGCGTGGCTTCCTCTAATTAGCATGGTCAGAAAGATCTTTGGCACATCGGTGGCAACCTAGAGTCATGGCTGTGTCCCTTTTTGGCTACGGCTCCCGGCGGCGCTCCGGCGAGGTCGCGGCACACGCACCCGAGGTCCGGCCATCTACGCGGCTATGTTTGCGAAGTCACGGCGAATCTCGATGGTTTTTTTCCCTGCAGCGTGAGGTAATCGGAGGTGCCCAGAACGGACTTTTGCCGAGGCGGAACGTGTCGACGGTGAGCATGTCTTCCCGTGAACACGTCGTGCTGTGTTCCGGGGTCAAGAGGGATTGAACTTAGCGTACTAGGCTTGTCCGAAGCATCTATGGATTCAGTGGTTGCGTTGGTCGGTCGTGGAGGGTGGCTCTGCAGTTGTGCACACAGGAACGCCGTCGAGTCGACGGCGCTCTGAATGCACGCGACGACGGTGCCCGTCGGAGATGTTTCTAGCGTCTACGTTCGTCGTCCACTTGGCTCGATGGCTAGGCGTGAGTGTGAGGTGCAGAGGTGTCCCTAAGCCAGAATCGGCCCTCGGCCTTCGCGTTCCATGGGCGGCAACGCCATGGCGGAATGCATGGTAAGGTTGGACAAGGGGCTCTGGTTAGCTTACCATGGTGTCGAAGGAGAAAGGATGGCGGTGCAGTGGAGAGTCGTAACCGTGCTGGGTGTTCGCAGTGCAGTGCAGACCCGCGATGGTGGCACCGGCTCCGTCTCCGACTCCGGCTCCGGCGTGCTCCGCGGCAGCAGCGCTCCGGCGGCTCCTTCTTCCCTCCCTCCTTCCTCTTCTCCCTCACTCTCAGGTCTCGCGTTGTTGTGTGATGAAGTGCCACCTGTGGCAGCGGCGAATGGAATGAGGCTAGGGCACCGGGAGGTGCCCCAATTTATAGCCGAGCACAGCTCGCTCCATGGCGGGCGGTCTGGATTTGTCGGGGGTCATCCAAGGGCTATGATGGGCGGTCTGGCTAGGGTTCATCGCGGTCGCGGGGCTCCTTTGTCGTCTAGGCGACGGGGGACAAGCGGGGGACAGGCCGAGAGGGCAGGCAGGCCAGGGTCATGCGATTTGCGTGACCCTGCCGGCCATCGCCTTCGCAGGGAAGAAGAACAGGGGAAACGGCGTGGCTGACATGCGGGACCGGCTGGTTAGCGGCAGTGGGTGGGTTGATCGGCCGGGCAGCGTGCGAGCGTGGGACTGGGCTGCGACTTGGGCCAGTCTGGTGCAACTCGCGCGCGAGGGAAAAAGGCTGGCCGAGCTGGGCCGCCAGGCCGGTTGGGCTGGGTTGCTCGCCCCTTTTCTCCATTATTCCTATTTTCCATTTCTTATTTCCATGTATTTTGTTTTGTTCAATTACAATGTTGATTTGCATGACCAGTGAATAGGTGTAATGATGTGTATTTTAACTGGTTTATAGGTAATTACATGAGCTTAATGTGTGTCCCTAACTAAATAAGTAAGGCATCCATATATGTCAAATAAGTAAATACCATATGTGCAATATGATCTATTATACCCATTTTAGCTCTTCCTAATAAAAGACAAGTGACAAGCATGTTACTTTGCAAGGAATAAACAGTTCCCTAAATGCATGCACATGAAATGGTTTTGTTTTTAGAAAAATTTTGTTGGTTGGGATTTTTGGTGTTTGAATTTTTAGGGTTGTTACAGTACTCCTACAGGTTTTATACCGCAAGTGTTTCACATGGGGCTTCATGTTTTTAAGATGCATGAATACAGCTTAATGCATGCCTATTCGCTCTTGTCATTTTCTATGCAAAGCTAATGCATAAGGGTAAACCTACTTAAGAGAAAATAATTCATGCAATGCAGAAAAGCAAAAAATGGATTACTACTGATGTTACCTCACGGCGAGGGTTCGATGTTTTGAGTCTTCTGAAATAGGACTCCTTCTTGCAGTGATTCATTAACCAAGTACTTCGGTTTGCTCTTGAGGTGGTGCCCCCACTAGTGGCTCCCAACGGTGGTGCTACCTTTTTCCTTTCTTTTGTCGGCATCTCGGAGCCAATCTTATGTGCATCATTATTACTGGTTGAGAACTTTCTCTTATAGAATTTGGGGGATTGTCTCCCCACACTTTGATTGAAGTGTGTTCTGCCCATAAAGACAAAGTAGAGATCAAGTGCATGGGCTCTGTTGGTGGGAAAACACCAGCAAAACCAGAAATTTATTCATTCTCTAACTTTGGGCACAATAAGATTGATGTTATTCATATTATTCATTTATAACATTGGTGAGAATACAGAAGTATAAATATGGCATTCAAACTTGTGAGATAAAGAGTGAAGTTACTTAACCGTTGGAAAGACTGTTCATCTTTAAAATGATGACTATTATTTTCCAAGAATAATGGACGAAGTATTTCTAACTTACTTGGTTAAGACTAAGATTAAGAGAATAGCTCTACTGAACAGAGAACAAATCATGCTGAGTTAATCAGGTTGATCAATTTAAGTTGTAACTCTAACATGGTTGTATTTTTCATTTATTGCATACCAAGATCAAGAGAAAATTAATGACCACTTGCCTTAAGATATTACCTTAATCATTGGAGCATGATAAAGGGTAGATGAAATTCAATGTTCCTTTCCTTCATTGCATCTTGAGTTGTTCATTAGCATCTTTTCTTTTACTTTGTTCTCACTCTTCAGACCTCCTGCTTCTCTCATTATATATATATTTTCTCTGCAAGGGGTTAGTAGACAACACATACCCGAAGGAATATTCAATTTAATGTACGGATAGTGTTTGCCAAGGTTAATTTATAGCTTTAGTTTTAAATGATTCATCATTACTTCATTCAAAATTTTTTTCAATAAGGTTAAGGTAAAGATATTATTTGAAAAGTACCTTCAACCTCAACTTGATTCTACGAATAGTCTCCTAATAGGATTTAAATATTTTTTTATATGGGAGAGGTGAGTCTACATATACAACCAAATTCTTAGACAAGTATGCTTTGATTTCATAGTTATGTTCAAGTGATATTCTGAAGCGTACTTATAATAGAACAAGGAAGTTTACAAGACTAAAGATATTTATTCAAATAGAACTAAGAATGTGCATGGTGAACCAAAAAGATTATTTTTTTAATTTGTTTTAATTGTTAGCAAGTTAAATTTGAGCATGGCATAGGTTAGGAGTGACCAAGACAAATTAGCAACATGATATAAGATGTTGATTGTAGTTAAATATTGCATGAGGCTTGGACAAACGTACTTTATGTCTTCATCCTTCTAAGTAAGTGGTGACAAACTTACTTGGAATAGGAGGCTTATCCGGTTCATCTGTTGGTGAAAGCTTGTGGTCTTGCTGAGCAAGGCCTTCCTCTTATCTTCTCTGCCTTTTCACCATCCCAATGAAAGTATAGATAATTACACGCTCTTCACTCATCAACCTTTTCTTGATTTTGATTGATTTGCGGTTTATGAACTTGGGTGCACTGGAGATGCAAACTCAGGCTCCTCCCTGCTTGTCTTTGTCTTCTATTGGCATGGCAATGAGTTATTCTTCTTTAAGTGATATGCCAGCCGTCTTGATGATCAGGGCGGGGAGCTTCTTTGATATTCAAGTAAAACTTCATCTCCAATAGATTAAGAATTTTCCTTTCTGTAAAATATTAATGGACACATACCCGAGGGAATATAACGAAATTGAAATACAGGTTTTGTTGTCCATACTATTTTGCGATTTTCCTCTATGCTAACAAGATGATATATGGTTTTAAGATTGTTTAGCATAGATTGTGTCTATTGTGTTTTACGTTGTTGTTGCTACATTCTAGCATGGCTTCAAAATAGAGATAACTTGCAACGAAAGATAAATGAATAAACATTAATACTCACAGTTCTTCCTCTTATAAAGAATGAGCTGGGTCTTCTTGTGCAAAGTCATTACTGCCTTGATTATCTTCGGTAGTGAACTCATATCTTGACTTCCCCAGATTTGATTCAAAATTTTCCTGCAGGGGTTAGTCCGACAAAATATCCGATATCTACTATAGCAATTTCTAATTCAATAACCAAACCAAACTCTATGTCTAGCTTTAGTTAAGGAAGGCATTTTAACCTAAGCACCACGCTTAATTTAAAAACCTTTGAAAAATACTCATATGGCCATATGTAGTACCTCCAAACCAAAACTTACTATGGCAGACAAAGGTAACATGAAAGCAACCTATAGGGAATTATTCAGGTAGAGATGAAAAAGCATGATCATGATGAGTTTTTTTAAATACTAATCATGAGCCTTCATGTGCTCATATATTTTTTTCTTTCTTTTAATAAGAATACAAGTAAGATGGATATATGAATGGAACTAAATAAGTTATGAGTAGAAAGAATTTAGAATAAATATGGTGAATATATGGATTTAAAGTAAACATGCAGTGCAATGCAAAAGATAACTACTCATCAAATTTAAAGTCCATGAGCAAGACTTTCTCACCTTTATTTGATCATACTTACCATGTCTCACATGATGGAATTTGTGAGTGATGTAGCATCTTTATTCCCGTCACTTGAGATATGAATTGAATTTTTGTGATGTCGACCTCTTTTTCCAATCTTGGATTTATTATGTCTCTTCTTCTTGTGGGAAGCTTGCCGGAAGGTCGTAAACCGGTCATTCATTATCCTGCATAAGATATTAAAGTAGACAAAACACGGATAATCCTGCTTGAGCAGGGGTTAATGTTTATCTCGATTACATTAATAAGTATAAGTCTATTAGTATTCTTAATATGCCTAGCTACCTTCCCCGGCAACGGCGTCAAAAATGCTTGTTGGTATTTTTAATGTCATCATTACTTAACAACATAAAAAACACATAGTACTAAATTAATTTGTCATAAGCAACTAGCCACTTATCTCTCACCAACATCCCTAAGCATTGAACTAGTGTCGGTGCTAGTTTTGGCGGGTGCTAACACCGGCTAGTGAATTTGTGTTTCGCGGTTGAGGCTTCGGATAGTGTGCAAGAGAGAGCACAGAGTTTATACTAGTTTAGGACAAGAGGGCCCTACGTCCAGTGGAGAGGCGGATCGTGTTGCCTTGCACCGGGGTGCTTGTAGTAGTGGTTACAAGCTTGAGCGAGAGAGGGAAAGTGCTCCCAAGTCTCTTGTGAACGTGTAAGTGTGCACAAGTTTTGTGACAGTAGCTTGTAGTTGTGTGTGGAGAAGTGGGGTGTGTGAGCGTGTGTCCTAAGGCTGACCTCTGCTCTCCCTTTTATAAGTCACAAGGGAGGGGCGAGGGCAGCGCGTACATTGCTATGCATGTTACACTTGGAAGTTGTGGCCACTGTTGACTGTCGTCAGCCACGGTCTTGTCTTCCGCGCTCCAGGGGTATGGCCGTAGTGGTTCGTACGGTCTTGGTGAGTTCCAAGGCGGCAATAGTCATCGTGATCGTGGCGTGGCGTAGTGTCACACCCGATGGCTGTCTTCCTGCATGATATGACAAGAGGGTGGGTCAGCCTCGGGGTGTTGTCTCCCGAGGCTCGGGACTCCTGGAGGCGTGGTGGAATAGGGCGACACCTTCCCTCGGGCGCATTTCCAGCTTTCGAACAATGTATCCCGAGGGTTAGGTGGGCCCAGATGGAAGGGTGCTCGTCTTTTCAAGCGGACAGTGCAGTAGGTGCTTTTCCCGTTCTTGCGTTACCCGTTCATCAGGCGCTTGGGCTGTCGTAGTCGTAGTTGGTAGATCCCGGCGCAAAACGGGGCGGAGCACCATAGACCATACTGGGGAAGGTATGGCCATAGTGGGTCCATCAAATCCGTCGCCAGGGAAAGTCCTGACAGGTGGTATGGCCATCGTGTGCGTGCGAAGCACTAGTCAGCGTCGAGAATCTCGCCTAACGGGACAATGCTTGTAAAGTAGTCAGAGAGGTCCCTTGTGGTCCAAGATTGCTCCGCTGATGTCAATTGTGCTTTGGATGCTTCAGAAAGATTGCGCCTGAGGGGATGGAGTAGCTCGAGCGAATCGGAGAATCGGCACCCGAGGATGCCGGTTTCCTCGAGCTTTCTCGGGGAGGCTCGGACGAATCGGAAAATTGGGGCCCGAGGGTGCCGCTTTCCCGAGCTCTCTTGGGGAGGCTCGGGCGAATCGGAAAAGTGGCCGCCCGAGGGTGCCGTACACTCGAGGGTAGGCTGGCGTTGATGCAGCGTCGTCATGGGCCTCTGTAAGCGCGGCCTTCGCGGGCTTTCACTGGCTTTGCCTAGGCTGGGCCGTATTGGGAATATGTGTTTTTGCATCGAAGTTGGGTACCCCATACTTTGGTACCCGACAACTAGGTTGTCATCCCTAATTATACTAGATAGGAATAAAGTATTAAATGAATCTATTATTTCGTGTGACTAGGCAGAAATAAATATAAGAATATGAACTAAAGAACAATTCTGCAAGCGGACTAGATAATTATACCATTGTAAGCATTTTACCTAGAGTACTATCAGGTTGTCGATTTATATTTATACCATTGGGAAGGTCTAGTAGGACTTATTATATCTATAACTTATACTGCTAATGTAAAAGATAAACCATAACTATAATCCTACTCATAGCAGGGATAAGTCACATGATAAAGATATATAGGATAAACATGATCAGTCATCATCATAAATAGGTAATTATCAGAGCTCATCTAGTCATAACAATAGCTAGCCAATGTATAGATAAAGGAACTAATATCTAAAGTAATTCTATAACGACGTCAATGAATACTATGATTAGTGCAATTACATCTAGCAATCATTGTTTAGCTCTACCTACATCATGATTAAATGTAAAGGAGCATCATCTAATGAGGATATTAAGACACAAGGGTCACCTCCTTCGCGACCGCGCTCTGCTCATCCTACGTACGGGGGGTGGACTACAGAGGACTCAACGCAGCTGTCACCTACGTGATCTACCACACGACCCGGCACGTCAGGGTGCACTCGCAGATAAGCAAGATATCTAAACACCACGTCTACATACTGCTAATAATTCATCCATGATATCTCTGGATGAACTCTATACGAGCAATTACATAAATTCAATAGGATTAAACTAACTATGCTAGACATATAATCAAAGTGAACAATGACTATTGCAATTAAGAACATATATAAGATTAAGAACAATGTTTCCCAAATCATAATGTTGAATGCAATAAGAGAAAAGAACTAGAACTATACCGAACTCCGCGCTCTAGACAGACGCCAGGGGCTCCGGATCCCGTTGAAGAACTAGAACTCCTCTACTTCTAATCTAATTAGGCTAAAGCTATGAACTAGAGAGGCTCTGGATGGCTTGATCTCCAAATGACTTGATGCTCCAGGGAGGGGGGTTTGCCTCTTTATTTATAGCCCGGTGGGATGAACGTGCGTCGTAGGATCAAACCGACTTGAAACAAGGGCCGAGATGACTCCACAAAGGCAGCGGAAGAAGACTCCAGAATATGGGCCAAAACCCTAGTGGGGGGGCGCCGGCCGGCCCCACCCTGGTGGGTCTCGAGCCCCAGTGCTTCGGGTGTGTTCTAGACTCTTCCAGTGTCTTCGTGATGATGTTTCCTTGGCGGTTAAGTTTCGTGTTAATTATGCTCTTTAACCCTTCTTTTATGCTTTTCTAGAATAGTCCCTGAAAAATACAGAACATGCAAAACTCGTGGAAATTGTCAATTAAAACCCTAGACTAGTGTGTATTCATGTGTCCTTTCATATCTAAAGTTCTAATAAAAGTTGACGTTATCGACTGTCAACACTTCGTCAGGCATGTCTCTGGTGTTCTCTGGAATATTCTTGATCTGCTTTCGCCGCGAAATTCATTATTTTAATCTGACATGTGGGTCTCCCTTGATTCTTTTCTGATTAACCCCCCGCAAAACACTGATTCACCAAAACTATGGAGTTCTATCAGTTAAAGCCCTATTCTATGGTGGTGTTTGCCTTTATACCCTTATTTCATATTTAGTTGCTGGGTAAAATCATACAATAATTACCATCAACAAGCTCCCCCAAGCTTAACCTTTGCTAGTCCTTTAGCAAAGCCAACTTTAGCAGATATTATAAATTATAGCTACCCCTCATAAGTATTCAGTTTTAAACCAAGAAGTACTCAAGGATCTAAAGTAGACCAAGCTAACCTTTAGACTTACCTTTATTACTTTTAACCATGGAGGTTGTAGCTTTCTCTTGGGTCTTGGGTAATTGAAGGATAGAATGTCTAAGTTAAGCACTATGGCTCAAGCTCTGTCGTTCAACTCTTATCCTGGAGCTTTTGCACGTTTTCAAAATAAATCTCAGAGTTTTCTGTGTATGACTCTCTCTAGTCTCTCAATATGTGGTATTTGTGGATCCTCACCAAGGCAATAGTGATGCATGCCTTTTCTTCTCTCTCTCTCTCTCTCTCTCTCTCTCTCTCTTACCCTATAACTAAATGGCTTATGTGGAGCTCATGGGTAAGGAGACAGCTCATATATACTTGCAATGAATATGTTGTAAAGTCAAACAATGGATCCAAAGGAACAAGTTATACAATGGAATCAGGATGTGCATGTATGTGGATGTGAGGTGGTAGGTGGATATTTGGTGGCTAATCCTAATTCTACTCTTTTGCTCCTTGAAAACATCTCTCTCTTTTTTAAACACTAGGGAATTGTGCTGCAGGACAACATGGGCTATCTTTCTCTTTTTTTTTCAGGCGGACATCAGAGTACCCATTGTTTTGATAATTCGGACACTTGTCCATTTTTACCTCTCAGGTGGGCATCTTTGTACCCATTGTTTTCTCTCATCTCATTCTTTTGCATAGCCACATGCCTCTTCTCTGCAATAGTACTTTCCTTTTTCTTTTTCTTTTCAAAGATAGCAACAAGAACTTTGGAGCATTGATCTGAGGTAACCAATGGGGTATATTTTTGGGTGTTTCCTCCTGGTGTAGGAGTGAACTTTTTTGGGTGGAATAGATGGAATGTGTGGAATGTGGATGCGCCTACTCAGGAGTTGAGTAGTGCATTATGGGTGGAGTGCACATGACCTTGATTGTAAAAGTATGACAAGTTCCTAAGGTATCAACAAAGCTTGACTAAACTCAAAACAAAGCAAGTAGCATAATATGATGTATATGTTTTCCTATTCTAGCATGTATGGCTGTGGTAGGAATGTAAAGCTCTTGTAATACAGGAACTCACCATGTGGTTTTAAGAATTTTTCAAAATAAATCTTCAGAATTCAAGTGTCACTAGGAACAAGATAAATAGCAGTTCAAACCTTGCATATCATATCCCTCAATTACTTAGACTAAGATCAAGCATTTGCTACCCACAAGTTTCAGGTCCAAAGTAAATCTTTAAGTTAAAATGGTTGTGTCTAAAACTTGGGATGATTTAAGGTTGAAAACTAAGTGTTATGAGGAATCATGGTGGGGTGCTACTTATCAAATTCCTGAGCATGGTTTCCATCTAGTCTGAGCAAAATTATAGCAAGCACTCTCTTTTTATTTTATTAAAGCACACTAACTAACCTAAACACTCTTTATTTGGTTTTCAAATTTTATCTTACTAGCTAACTCACACGAAAAGCAATATGGTATAGTAATAAGTTGGGAAACTTATACTTATCTGGATTCAAGTGGAGGGTGCCCTCTCCCAAGCTGGATGTTTAACAGGGTCTTTGATGTTGCAAGCTGAGTGATCCTTCTGGGAGCCAGTGTACCGGCGGCGTAAGTGCGTCAGGTTGACTAGCTCTTTGATCTTGTATTTTCCTGTGAAACTCAATTGCCAACAAGAATACCAAATCTCATGGAGAGGGGTTAGGTTAATACCACTCCATGGTAAGTGATTAATTTTATTATTCCAGCAGAAAGTTTCCTGAGTGGGTGGACCTTCATGTGCCCACATATTTTCGGTATTTTTCATAAAGTGTGGACCTTCATGTGCCCACATATTTTTGGTGTTTTCAATTTTATTAATGCAGGAATTAAATATGATGCAAAAATCTATCCTAGATGCAAAATTATTTTGGTGCCACCACGGTGAATAATCTTTATGAGCAATGCCACACGATTAATCACATAGGGCTTTTATATTTTATTATGCAAAGCAATAAATATTTTTATTTTCTTTTAAATGCAGGAAAGTAAATATGCAAATACTAAGATATTAATGCAATGCTGAAAGTGAAATATGGATAAGTACTAGTTTTACCTTTTGGCGAAGGCTCGGTGGTTTATAGTCCTCCGACTAGACTCTCTGTCTATTCATTCCTTGTCGGGTGCATCGTCAGGTTGAGATGACCCTGGTTGCACTTCTAATGACGAGCTGGAAGGTGACTCCTTCTTCCTCCATTCCTTTCTAATTGGTGAAGTTGATGTTGCTGGTGAGGTCGAAGCTGGGAGCTCATCCTTCACAGTCTCCTCTTCCTTCTTCTTCTCTTCGGAGTTATTCCTTTCGAGTTCTTCCTTGTAATCTTCCCAACTATCCTTGAGTGGTTGGGTCTTTCGAGAGGAACAGCGTCTCCTCCTTGACCTGTTCTTCTTTAGTTGCTCATAAGTTGTGTAACTGTTGAAGTAGCAGTGGACCTTCTCTTTGTGGAACTAGAAGTGGACCTCCCCTGTTCTCATATAGATAATTGCTCTTGTAGTGTTGAGGAACGGTCTTCCAAGTACGAGCGGTGGGTCGTACTCTTCTTCTCCCATGTTCAGGACCAAGAAGTCAGTGGGGACATAATGATATCGAATCTTTACCATAACGTCTTTAGCGATCCCCTCTGGAAATCTGAATGTCCGGTCCGCCATCTGCAGCTGCGTGTAGGTAGAGTACAAGGGTGTCTTGCCAAATAGAAAGTCATAAGTTACCTTGGCCATTATGTTGACACTTGAGCCTGTGTCGCAGAAGGTCTTGTAGAAGATCTTTTGATTAATTATGCAGTGGATCGTCGGTACTCCTGGATCGTCTAGCTTGGGCATGTGTGGCGAAACTAGAAGGTGATCGTACTTAGCTTGGACTGAGTTGATCATCGTCACAGCTTCAGTGTGAGTTTGCCTAGCCTTGTTCCTTATTCTGCTTGTCTTCTTCTGCGCAGGCTTGTCTTCATATATGTACGGCTTCTGTGGATGGGCTGGACTTTCCAGTGTCTTGTTCTTGAAGCTGAATCTTTCTTTGCTTCCCCTGATAGTGAAACAGATCTTGGCGCTGTCGGCATAGATGATAGCCTTGGCGGTGCTAAGGAATAGTCATCCCAAAATGATTGGTGGCTTCTCATCTCCTCCTGTCTCAACTACCATGAAGTCAGCAGGTACATACGAGTGTCTAACTTGTACACAGATATCTTCTAAGATCTCCTTCAGATAACAGAGTGACTTGTCTGCTAACTGCAAGCACATGTTGGTGTATAGGAGTGCATCTCCATGGATCTTCTCGTATATCACCTTGGGCATAATGTTGACGCTTGCGCCAAAGTCGCAGATTGCTTCCTCGAAGGCATGTTCACCAATGGCTATTGGTATGATGGGCCTTCCTAGGTTTCCTTTCTTCTCCGATAGAGAATCATCGTTCTATCCCTTGGACCGATGCTCTGCATGGTACCATCTTGCATTGAAGATATCCACCAGATTTGTAGTTTCTAGTTCTTCTGATTGGCCTGGAATCTTTCCTTCATTGGCCAGATGGATAGACGACGCCAGCTGAGCTATTTGTGATTCTAGCATTTTATTGAAGCTGAGCTGGTTCTTGATAGCAGAGGCAAAACCATCCATCCAGTTGTTGATGGCCTCTAGTAACTTATCATTGGAGATTAGCTTCTTGGAAATCTGATCTAGCAGTTTGGTCTGGCCAGAGACTAGATCTTTCAACGGTGTGTTGAAGTTGTTATCTTGGTAATTACCAGAGTAATTACCTTGGTAGTTGGGCCTCTGTTGCTGGTTCCAACCTTGGTTCTGATTCCAGTTCTGATTCTGGGGACGGTAGTTGTTGTTGTTGTTCACGTAGCTCACATCCTCCTGAATCTCCGGACAGCAGTGACCTGAGTGGCCAGTGCCTCCACACTCTTCACATGTCATGTAGGCATCGTGGATGTGGTTGACCTCTCCTTTATCATTGACTTGGTCATCAAGCTTCTTCATCAGCAGGTCCATCTTGGCAGAAATCATGTCAGCCTCCTTGAGCCGGTGCATTCCTCCTCTCTTGCGGGTCGGGGCTCGTACTTCATTCCAACTCTGGTTGGATGCCATCTTCTCCACAGGGGTGGTAGCTTGCTCAATGGTGAGTGACAGAAAAGCTCCTCTAGCAGCAGCATCCATCGTCTCACGGGTGCTGGTAGTCAACCCATTGTAGAAGGTTTGCATAAGCAACCAATTCTCCATCCCATGGTGAGGACATTCTGAGATGTAGTTTTGAAAGCGTTCCCATGCTTCCCGGATAGATTCATCGTGCTATTGTTGAAAGCTGGTAATCTTTCCTCTGAGAGCATTTGTCTTGCCCATAGGGAAGAACTTTGCTAGGAGGCAGTGGAGCAGAGGTCCCATGTAGTGTTCTTGTCTTTGTTTGCGTAGAACCACTGTTTTGCTCTTCCCAACAGTGAGAATGGAAACAGGCGGAGCAGGATTGCATCTCTGGTTACTCCTTTGATGGTGAAAGTGCTGCATATCTCCAAAAAGTGTTGGAGATGGGCACTCACATCTTCATGCGCCTTTCCACAAAACTGACTGGCTTGCACCATGTTGATGAGCGCAGGCTTGAGCTCGAATCCATTGTCTCCAACATCAGTGGGTGGTCCCATACGGATGTTAGCGGTGGTTGGAGCAGAGAACTCGCGAAGGCTCTTGTTAGCCATAGCCTCAAACTCTGGTGTCAAACTTCTTCTTGTACAGATGTCTTCCGGCTGAGGATCTGGGGTCTTTCTGAGCTTGGCTCGGGTCTTCCTGATCAAAGCTTCTGAATCTTCAACAAAATTCTGCGGAAGGTCAAATCCGTTCATACATCACCCTGCATAAGCTATACAAAGAGTAAACAAGGACAGGGTGAGCCTGTTTGAGTAAGGTTTATATGGTTTCTCAACATATTTTGTGTTATGCATATGATCTATCTACATCTTATGTATGCCAAACAGCCTTCCCCGGCAACTGACGCCAAAAATGCTTGTTGACATTTCTTAACGAAATGCTGGGAGGTATAAATTAATGTGCCACCTGATTAGTCTACAGATCACTTGAACTCTTCCTCTAACTCTTAGAAGTAACTAGGTTGTCATCCCCAGCATGATTCTAAAAGATCTCTCCTTCTTGCAAGTGACTGAAATATATTATATTGTCTCCGCAAGCGCATAGATAAAATATACACCATTGTAGCATTTTACCAGGAGTATTTCGGGTTGTCATTTATATTTTACCACTGGAAAGGGTTGGCAATAAATGGGATACAGGTATATAGATAGATGTCATATGCATATGCAAATATGGAGAATACCATGCATAACCTATTTACTCAGAACAGGGGTTATGTCACAATAATATGATATGTATAATAAGCATAATGATCAATCAATCAATCAATAAATAATAATGATCACTTAGAGCACTTCCTATATAGGCACTAGCATAGATTAGGTTGAAGCATAAGGATATCCTAAGTCATTCTAACTATACTATCAAAGACATATTAGATTGGTGCAATTATACTAGCAATCATGGCGAAGACACTTCATATTCATACTTAAGGGAATATTACTAAGGAAGATCAAGATCATAGCCAGCCTTCTAAAGTAATAATAACTTCCTACTCTCTCTACATTCGGAGTGTGGACTACAACGGACTCAACGGGAGTGTCACATCCGTGATCTACCACAGAACCCAAAATATAAGGTGCATTTGCAGATAAACTACATCTAAGCACCATGCTTACATGATGTTCATCACCCACCCATGACGTCAATGAATGAGCGCTATACAAACCTATGTATGAATATGAATGCATCCTAACTATGCAAAGTATACAATCTAGATAAGTAATGAATAGCATAATTGAGAATGTAATCAATAGTAGAATAATGTCAATCAACTCTATCTCAAGCACTCAAAAGAGGTTTAAGATATAAGAGAGAGCTTACAATAGCTTCGGGAAGCCTTCTAGCTCCAGACAAATCCAGAACTCGAGTAGAAGCTCGCCTTCTTCTACTTCTAACCTATGTAGCTATGATCTAGATAGTGAAGCTCTAATGATTCTTGGGTTTCTGGCTCTCTACAACTGGATTGAACTGATGTCTGATTGAATGATATGAAACCCTAGGGGGATCTGGGGGTCTTTATATAGGCCGGTGGGATGAACCGTAGCCCTTAGATCAAACCGACTTCGACAGGCGGTGGAGATTGCGTGAAATTTCGGGATGTGGGTCCACGTCGAAGCGCACGCGGAGGAGGATCTCTGACAGGTCGGCCAACCCTGGCAGTGGGTCGGCCGACCCTCTCTCACTGCCAAATGGGCCCCACTTCGTCAGGCATGTCTTTGGTGTTATCTGGAATATTCTTGATCTCCTTTCGCGGCGGAATTCGTTATTTTAATCTGACATGTGGGTCTCCCTTGATTCTTTTCTGATTAACCCCCTGCAAAACACTGATTCACCAAAACTGTGGAATTCTGTCAGTTAAAGCCCTATTCTATGATGATGTTTGCCTTTATACCCTTATTTCATATTTAGTTGATGGGTAAAATCAGACAATAATTACCATCAACAGAAATCCATAACTCAATTCTCCCCTTTATAGTCGGCTATCAATCCTAAATGTGATCACTCCCACTTGGAGTCTTGATCACCAAAAGAAAAGCCCTAATTAGTTATACCTTAGCCTCTAGCTTGCCTTCCTTAAGTCCTTTTCTTCCCTCCACCACTTGATCTCCACTTGAGCACCATTGTCATCTCCTACTAACCTCTTACTTGCTACACACACTTAGCACTTATGTTAGTAATTAGGTTTCATCAATTTCCAAAACCAAACTAGGGACTTTCAGCTAGGCAGGCCCCCACGTCCAACGGTTAGAACATAAGTAATCGATGTGCGGGCCCCCCACATCCAACGGTCAAAACAATGAACTAGTCCGCTCACGCTTGGAATATCCAAGCCGGATTGGAATATCCAAGCCTGAAATATTTATTTCAAACTGAGCAGCTAGGTTTGAAATTTCTTGGAATATCCAACCCGCTCAGAAATTCCAAGACATGCCTGAAAATTTCAAGTATCATAGAAACAACTATATAAACTTCATTTTTAAGCCTTTTCAAATGTGCTATACTCCACCAAGTGTTCCAACAAAGTCAAGTGAGCGAGTTAGAATTTTTCGGTCATTTTGAAAAGCTTTTCTCTTGTATCTCACCATGTCACTAAACACTTATGCTTATGCAAATGAACCTCACAATTAGTGCCACTAGATAACCATTGCAATGAAAGATTTTTCTACTTTATAGTACGATTATCTATCCAAAATCCATCTATGCACTCTATTGCACCTTAGTTGACAAAACAAATATGCTATTTTATACCTTTACCTTCAGTCCATATCATTTTGTTTTCTCTTTTTCTTTTCCAAGATGTGAGCACTTCATCATTAGTTGTGGCCATCGCCATCACCTTGTGTGCAGTGTTCCAACCTATCTCATAGACAACACTTACTTGCAAAGTTTAGTAAACATAAGTTTGATCAATTTGCTAAAACCAAACTAGAGTTTTTAAAGGCGCCGCCGTCCTCCGGATCTGGTTCCCTACCAACTTGAGCTCCGCCATGGGCACCCCTTGGACACTGCACTTTCCTTCACGAATTCCATGACCTAGGAACGAAGAAGGGGAGTGGCAGGGCGGCACACTGGCCTTGGGGGAGCTGGCCGGACCTCTGCCCCTCGCCGGCGTCGGTGACTGGGGGGAGAGATAGGATAGGGTTTAGGTCCGGCGCCAGCAAAGGTAGGGGAGAGATAGGATAGGGTTTGTGTCGGGCGTGGGTTTTTGTTTTTTTAGGGTCGAGTTTGACTGTTGGGCTGTGAAACACATCGTGAAGGCCCATATATATGTGCGGAGCGTTATGTAGGGCCCATTATTTTTGGCGTTAGACCGTGGGACGCTGTATATAGTTTTAGCGACAGGCAGTTGAATACTAAATCTAAATACCTATAGCGTCAGACAGGTGAATCGGTAAATGAAGAATTAGCGTCAGACGATCTCTAACCTAACTTTAGCATCAAATCATCCAACGATAAAAAAACATTTAGCATCATATGTCTGACGCTAAAAAAGTGTTGTGGTGTAGTCAAATCTGCATGTTGCTTTTGTTTGTGTAGAGACCTTCAGATTTGCTGCTGGAAGCTTCTGTTCTGATGATGTGTTGTTTTTTTTACATGATAGCTAGGTTGATTGGACCTATACAGTCAACAATTAGAGGCCATTGTTCTTGTGACATCTTCGTGGCTTGCAGCAAACTTTGGCGTCTGGTGTAAAACAACGTCGACAGACAGCAAAAGCCGTAAATCATGCCACGATAGCTGCATAGATTAGAACGGCGTACATCGATTTGCCTTCTATGTCAGGCCCCGTTTAGATGGTGAAAGGGGGTGAAAAATGCACTGTAGCACTTTCGTTTATATTTGACAACTTTTGTCCAATCATGACCCAAGTAGACCCAAAAAATTCATCTCGACACTACTACTACTTAAAAAATTAACCGTGGCGGGCTTTTTTCATTAACCGTGGCGGTTTTTCAAACCGCCACGAAGGTAAGGTCATGGTAAAACATGCGATTTACCGTGGAGGTTGTCTGTCCCGCCACCATAAATCACGAAAAAAAAATTGAAAAAGCCTAGATCCAGGCCCATTTAGGGTTGGATCTGGACCTAACCGGTGCTGTGCGCCGCCGCCGCATTGTCCACCATGGTGCCACCCTGGAGCCTCGCGCCGCCGTGGTGTTCACCGGAGAAGACGGATCCGCCATCGGGGTGGCCGGAGAAGACGGATCCGCCACCGGGAAGCTCGTCGTAGCGCCATCGCACGCCAGGTTGGTGGATCTGCGCCGGCCAGTGGTGGATCCCTGGACGCCACGCTTGGGCCGCGCTGGCCAGCCGGCCGCCGAGCCGCCATGGCCGGCTGCCACGCGCTGGCCGGTCGCCGGGCCGCGCTGGCTGGCTGCCGGAGCGCTCTGGCTGGCCTCCGCGCCGCGCTGGCCGGCCGCCACGCGCGCCGCCCTGGACGGCCGCCGGGCCTCGTTGGTTGGCCGCCGGGCCGCTCAGGCGGGCCGCCGCGCCGCGCTGGCCAGCCGCCGAGCCGCCCTGGCCGGCCGCCGGGAGCCCAGGCCGCCACGTGCTCGCCCTGGCCAGGCTCACGCCGGGAAGGAGGTAGAGAGAGAGGGGAAGAGAGAGAGAGGATAAGGGGAGGGAGGGGGCGCCGCCGCTGGTGGTGTTCGGGAGGAGTGAGCTGAGAGTGAGAGTTAGGGTTAGGGATTCTAAGTCACGCTTATATATTGGACGCTGAGTGGGCTGGTTTGGGCTATTGGGTTGGGCCTTATTTATGGAGGCGGTTGTTTTAGAATGTCCGCCTCGGTTAATGATTTACCGAGGCGGTTAGCTTAAAATTGACCGTCCTCGGTTAATCGATATTAACCGAGGCGGGTATTTTAATCTAACCGTCTCAGCTAATAGATTATGCGAGTCCTGTTTTTTATAACCGTCGCGGTTAATAAAAAAGTAACCGCCTCAGAAAAAAATTGGAAACGTCTCGCAAAAGATTTTTTGTAGTAGTGCGACCTAGTCAGGCAAACATGCAACAGCTGCTACTTCATTTAGTGCTCCATACAGTCAGAAAGTACAATCAATATGATGGGTGAATAGTGTCAAATATTGGGAACTAAACAGGGCCTCAATGGCTTGCACTTTAACAGTGTCACAAACAGTGAGCCAGTGAAGATGGTATGTCGATTGGTAATTTTATCATCCGCATGTTGAGTTAATTGCCGAGCAGCAACGCATGTGCAACACATGTGCTTTTCTTTCGTGGAGTGCTTTTTGTGATGCATCTTTGGTGTATAGGTCGTATTGATGTCTCAATTCAAGCTCTTAGGTGCCAAATTATAGTTGATTCAAGTCTTGGTGCTTTTTAGTTGCTTTCATTGTTGAAGTCAGGTGGCTTTATTGTACTTCTGTTATTTCACCTAGTCTAGATTTATTTTTTCAGCTCTCCTATCTGCTTGATTGAAAAAAATATATATATAAACTGATATCTGAAATGATGGTAGTATTGCAATTTTCAACGACTACTTACGCAATGGCGGTAAATTAAACGGCGTGACACAAACCACTACGTACAGAGTTTGACAGAAACACACATTCAATGTATGGTTTACTTTGGGCGATCAAGTTGACAAGCCAGAGAGATAATATCGCAGTTCTCCTTTTCCTAACAGAGGGAGGGGCAGGGCAATCCCAGTTGCCTTTTTTCTACTACCATTCCTTATGCTGACACCAGCAGTGTCCCTGCTCTCATCACTCAGAAGACAACCTCTTTTGATTATGTCCACTAATGTTGCCGTGTCACATGCTCGTTGGTCGACGGCAAAAGTCAGCAGCTACGGATCGGAGAGAGAGGAGAGGTGGAGGTGAGGGAGATCACAACTTCTCCCAGTCCTTGCACTGCAAACTTCTGAATTCTGAATTTCTGATCCATGGATATATAAAAATCACTTCCTATAGTTGCCACGCACCTTCTCATTCTCAACTCTCAAGCGGCACCTACTTCTTCACTGCTTCCCTCCTTTTCTTTTCTTGCAGCCTCTCTCTCTCTCTCTCTCTCTGTGGACTCTGGGCTAGCACAGCAGAGTGCCAGTGGGTGAGTGCGCAGTGCAGACAGTGCATGTTCGCCATGGCAAGCGCCGGCGGCATGGAGGAGCCTGGGCAGTTGGTGAAGCAGGGGAGCAAGCTCCACGCCAAGATGCTGTCCAAGGAGGCGGCGGCGCAGCTGGCGGCGCCGTCGTTCCGCGTGTACTACTCCGTGGCGTCGGCCGGCGCGGTGCCGTTCCTGTGGGAGTCGCAGCCGGGCACGCCCAAGAACGACTCGCCCTCCGCCGCCGCGCTCCCGCCGCTCACGCCGCCGCCGTCCTACTACACCGCGGGCAGGGGCGGCTCCGGCGCCGGCAACGGCGGTCGCTCCAGGAACCGCCGCCGTCCCGGCGGCCTCCTCAGCGCCATCCTCCCCACGAGGATCGTCCTCCTCCGGAGGCCCGGCGGCGGCAGCCGGACGACGCCGGCGTGCTCGTCCGCCTGGTCCTCCTCCTCCTGGTCGTCGTCGTCCTCGAGCTCCAACACGTCGTCCACCATGTCGCCCGTGTTCACCGTGCAGTCCTCGCCCGGCGGCCACCACATGCGCGCGTTCTCGGCCGGCGCCAGCGACGACGACGACGCGGAGGAGGCGACGGGCACGCCGCGGTGCTTCTGGACGGAGCACGGCGAGTGCTGCGAGAAGAGGGTCGTGAAGGGTTGCGGCGTCGCGGTGGCCGTCAGGAACGCGCTGGCCACGGTCGTCGGCGGCAAGCCCGGCCGGCGAGCTGCCACCACCGCCGCGGCATAGAGATGCTTTGATTGGAATGAAATTAATATATGGCTAAAGCTAAGGGTGTGCTTTGCGTTTTGCCGCAGCATGTGTAATGTAATCTATGTGCTTTTGTAGTAAAACTTGACGTGCAATGCCAAAAATTAATCTTGCATGATATATATATATATGAAACATATATATAACAGTGTGTGCTCTTTTTTTTGTATTTGATTAGTGTACTTTTTTTATGTTTATTTTAGATATTTCCCATGTTTCAACTAGTTGGCATTATGACCTTTGGGGCTGTATAAAAGCAAAAGTTTCCTATAAAAGTAAGTATCCAAGATCAAACTATGTGAACAAAATCAAATAGCTAAGCAAGCACGAAGTGCCTAATACTTCCGGACAAATGACCTCCCTGAATTCCATCCTGTATGTCATTTGGATCATCTACCTTAGCTTGTCCCAAATCCCAAGTGGTAATTAAATTAGGTTTTGAGACCTAATGGAGTCAGTCGCTGATGAAGCTTCAGAGAAAATTAAGCTCAAATCTAGGGGTTGATCCCCTGTCTTGCCACCCATCCATATAACTGTTACAAATCTGCCTGCAATTGTTTTCTCCAACTTACACCGATTTGAAATGCAATATACTAGTACAGTATTTAGTAACATGGAGTTCTGAACTTGGCCAGAATATTTTATTTGCGGCACACAGTTAATTTAAGATTCTTGAGAGGCCATGCATGGATTTGAACCCTTAGACATTGTTCTTGACTCTTTTGCTTGACCACCATTAATCACTGCCTCAAACTTTGTTTAGTCCTGTCTGATTGTCATGAGAAAAAAAACAGGATTAATTCTTGTTTACCCAGTCCAAAGTTCCTGGATGCTGCTACCAAGAAGAAGACAGTAGTGGTTAAGCTCTGATGTTCTTTTAGACTTTGCAACTCCGAAAAGGAGAAGAAACTATCGTGTTCAGGACTTGGGGTGATGTGGATTGTGGACTATGAATTTTAGCATAATTTATTATCATCATCTACATATCATGAATGCATGAAAGTTGCTGCAACAAGTATCTGTCTAGACAGTTATCGTTTAAATGATCTCAGTCCATCTATTTGACCTCCATCAGCTTCAAGTTTATCCATGCAGTCACTGTCTGATGATACACCCTGAAATTATCTCTTATCAAAATGACTCACCTGATGTTATCCTAAATTAATTCAATAATATTCATGCCATTTATACTGAGAATCACAGGACATGAGTTCAGTTACACCATGTACTACAAATGTACTAGCAATTCAATCATCCTGCAGAACTGAATTCCTGCATTGCCCTCTTCATCCCTTGAGAAGAACCGGAGAGGTGTCTGTTGGCCAAACTTCCTGACCAGAATGAGGTGGTCAGTAAAGGCAAGGGCATCAGCCATAAGGGCCCACTGGCTAGCCAGCTACCACAGCCCTGGCTGGGGGCTCCATATCCTCTGCTGCTGCTGCACATTGCTATGGATGGCCATTGATGCAGAGGCTTGCCTTGCCCCATATGAGGGGCACCAAGTAGTTGAAGCACTCACAGCAGGGAAGAAGACACTGAAGTTATTGCACTCACAGGACCACCTCATCTCATCAAGTGCTGATTTTATTTTTAAAAAAATAAAAAACAGCATACAGGTGCAGAGATGGACCCATGTTTCACTCGCTGCATGTGGCGATAGGTTTAGACCTTGTTTAGCTGGAGCATGAACTCAGCTAGCTGTGAAGGCTGTTTTAGGCAAATGGCTATGTTTAATTGTTTGCAAGCACGCATCATATTCTTGACTTGTCGCTACTTGTAGTTACTTGAGTTCCTGCAAAATGAATGGCAACCGATGTGTGAGGGCAGAAAAAATAGGTGCAGTTTTCACACTGATTGATGCGTATATATATAACAGATTAACAGACAACAGATGTTTTAAGAATTGTTCATTAAGACAGGTCAATGCTACCCTAAATGATAAGAAACGTTACAAGATACCTTTCAAATCACAAATTTATTATCCTTCTGATCAGCACAGAGTACAGATCAGAAGGTCATTATAATTATGGTTTGCCTAGAACAAGTAGCGGCACTTTTTTATAATAAAAAACGAAAATTCCGGATTCTGTATGAGTTACACACACTTGAACAATTCTTATTGCAACTCCAACCTCTTGCTGTAAAAGGGCAAGCTCACAGAAAACTGAAAATTAAAATCCAACAACAGCTAAGCAGTATAAGTCTATCAGAAGTCACAACCACCTATGCTTGACAAAGATCTCCACTGCATTCATTCCAGCACAAGACTAGTCCATTTTAACCGCGGCCTATCGTTCCCTTTCTGAAGGAAGGATGGACCAGAAACACGTTCAATAAGTAGAACAACTACCGGCAGAAAGTATGGGTAATTGGGTATAGTGACTTGTTCATAGCGTCTAAACTGTATGTAGAGGAACATATATCATCATAGCCTTGCAAGAGTTTGTCCAATGGATTAGGTGAGTCACATGATCCTATTCCTGACTATCTGTCATAAATTAGTGTGATTCTGATGAAACCTAATCTTTAGCTGTTTGAATAGTGATTACAGATCATAGCAATAGAGATCTGCACAGGAAGCTTGCACGAACAAGTACTACTCTAAACGACAAATTAATTCATCGATGCAGCATACCAGCACATGTTTTTTAGGGGTTTTTTTTTTAAAAAAAACAAAACCAAAGTATATGTGCATATGGCATACTCAAATCTGTATTGAAACAAAAGTACATGTTACTTTAATTTCACGCCGCTTCGTTTTCCGTTGCAGGACGCTCTGCTTAGTTCAGAGTACACGGCATGCAAGAGAAATCCCAAGCAAAGACATGGATCAGCAGCTGATGATGTATGTGTGCTAACCACAGTGTAATGCCAAATGATAAAAAGTTCAGATTGGTACCTCGTAGCTGCAGGATTGTTTTGGTACGTGAACAATGCTCATGCCATTAAAAACGATAAAAGTCGTTGATCTTCAGCTACTGTCTGATGGTACAAAATCTTGGCGCCATGCATGTCCTTCACCCACAACCGAACAGTTTCTTGCATCTTTTGCAGGGAAGAAGAAAAGAATCTTGCTTGCTTTTAGCACGTACCTAGTACTCCTTATGAACAGTAGATATGAAAGTTCAGATATCACGTAACCAGATTTCAGTGGCTTTTGTGTATGCTGACTGTGTAATATAATGCAGGTCATCATCCAGCAGAGGGTTTTTTTTTTTTTTTTTTGTGACAGTCATCCAGCAGAGTTTGAGATCAGACGTGAAGGCACGCATGAGCGGCTTGCTGAAATTATTGACGAAAATTTTAAGTTAGGTAGATTAATTATTTTTGAAAAAGAAACAATATTGATTTGGATCTACTGAGTTTCTACTAAACTGACATCAATATTATGGCCCTGTTTACTTGGTGAAAAGAGATGAAAAAGTACACTGTAGCACTTTCGTTTGTATTTGACAACTTTTGTCCAATTATGGCCCAAGCAGACTCAAAAGATTCATCTCGAGCTAACCAGACAAAAAGTACAAACATGTAATAACTGCTACTTCATTTAGTGCTGCATGCAAGCGGAAAGTACAATCGATTTGATAGGGAAAGAGAAAAGTTTTTTTTGAAGTAAACAGGGCCTATATTCATGGAAGATATAAACATGACCAACAACTGCCATGCATCCCATGCACTTTTTGGCTTCTAAGCGAGAAGAAATGACGATGCCATAGACATGTATAGGTGCACTGTTCCCATTTTAGCCTTGTCGTCCCCTGATGTTACAGTAGTGCCAACGCAAGACCAACGACAGATTCCTTTTGTATTGGCGGCGAGAAGTTGTTAGTCTTTTTGTTCACACAGTAAGTATGATAGGGATACATTAATCATCCGACATCACAACTGTGTATGTATGTTTGGAGTGTTAATTTATTCCCTTTATGTGGTGATGTGAAACCGTGGAGGTTCCAGAAAACATAAAAAGTTCTGTCGACTGTCGTGTCCTGCCTTGAGATTATTTTCCATCATACGAGAATAAGGTTCTTTAAACTGCAACTTCCCATGTAGTAGACAAGAACCTTTTATCATGCATGTAGTGGTTATACTGTGAAGAACCTTTTTTTTTTTTTTGTTCTGAACATGCGGTTCATATTATTTCACTAGAAGCATGCATGCCCTCTGACGATGACATTATGACAAGAAGGATCTTTGAACTACAACCTTCCGAGTGGTTTTTAGGTAGAGAATGAAGTCCATGCATCTTGTGTGAGAGGCTATATTTATTTTTCGTGCAGATTGGGCAGATCGATGTAAATCATCCCATTGTCAAATCACACAGATGATTCATTCGCCTCATCGTTCTTTATATGTTTTTCTTTTCCTAATATACATTCAGTGTTGAACAAACTCATCTGGTAAATTCTTATGTATGGGCAATATGCAACCTGCTATATATGCGTTAATTTGCCGATTGATCATCTGCAGCCACAGACACTAAAAAATGCGCTGCAGAGATAGTTATTGCTGTACGTATATTTTATTTTATTTCCAAGACATGTAGGCATATTGGTACTACGCGCGTCTCCAGGTACTGCATGTCATGATGCACCTTTGGATTGCTGGGAGAAGGCTGGAGCCTGGAGCTAGCGGTGGCGTGTGCGTCAGTGCGATATGCCGAGATATGTGATATGTATTTGCAGGTTTTCCAATGCATGCAACAAAGGGCGAAACCAGGAAAGGCATACTATTATGTTATTCTTGCGTTTCGGCAGGTTCTGCTCCGGCTCGCCGCCTGTCGGCGTGTGCGCGAGCGGGCGCCGGCAGGCAGGCAGCAGGCTGCAGTGGGATCGATCGATTGAGCAGCATGCAGCATGGCCGGCCATGCATGAGATCGATCGATCATCTGGAAATTAAAGGACCATGCATGGGCCGTGGCCGGCCATGTGGGCGGAATCAAGAGATCGAATTAAGGAAGAAAAGACGAGTGAACGCGCGTCAACTGCATGTGTGTAGAAGGAAGGAATGCATGATGATGGGTGGTTACCAAACCTAGCTACTCTCCTTGACTATCTAGGAGCAACATCCATCGGCGACACATGCATGCTATCATGACACGTACGGCTGGGCGTTCGTGTACGTGACTCCTGCCTGCCACGACGCACATGCATGCTGCTCTCTCCCTCTCGTTTCGCACGGACGGAGATCAGGCGGCGGCGTCGGGCCGGCCGGCCCATGCAAAGCGAGCGAGCACCGAGCGCGCGTACTTATATATGCATGGAGTGGCTGCTGACTGGCCGGCCCAAAACCGAGTGGCGGCGTCGGGTATGATGCATATATCTAGCAAAAGTGTCGGTGCCCAAGTTGGCCTCGCTTATTAATAATTATTACCTCCGCTACACGATCTGGTTTAGCGAATCACGGACGACATTTGGTCAGATACCCACTGGGCCCGTGCCCACACCGTCGGGAGGCCGAGGGAGGGAGGCAAATGGAACTTGTAGAGGACAGACCTTTAGTCTAGCGTATTAGTCTCAGTTAGAGTTGAGTCTTTGGCTGTCCACAGGGGCACATCTAGGCCCCGGGCTAGGGGGGCGCTGCAGCCGGTGTGCCTCTTTCTAATTTTGTACAAGCAGTTCTTCTATAGTCCATAGAATGTCAATATAACCCCTCCCGGATCTAGTCAAGCAACCCTTTTTACTAATTAACCCTTCTCGGATGGTGTTTTTAGATCTGCCTCTAGTTAGACCAATCTCAACTAAATGGTCTGTATTATAGCCTCGGTTAGTGTAACCAATCCAGACTTGAGACATTAGTCCTGATTATTAACACGACCACGACTAATATATGTAGTCTCGATTGATATTACCAACCAGGACTAAAAGACTAAGCATCATATCCTAAGTTACATGTGTTGTTTAGATTGTTGCAGCTTTCTTATCCACATATTAAATCTTGTAAGTTGTCGCAGCTTTCTTATCCACATATTAAGTTTGAACTCTAGTGCTTACTATATCTTACATTCATTTTTTTTCTTTTATGTTGCTTTTTTAAAAGGATTTCAGGTCTTTGCATTAGTTACTTTTCTTTTAGCCCTGCAGTACTAGAGCATATAACAAGTTAAATTTCCCCCCATTAAATAAAAAAATTATAGTTGGTTTAAAAAAGATGTTACCTACAGATAAACTACTAATAATAATATGTCATGATATTTGAATGAAAATATTATACTTACCATTGAATAAAAATATTAAACTTACCTAAATTACAAGACTATAAATTATTCCTTCTAGGTCTTTCGTATAATTAAATTAAATTTTTAGTTCCATTGCTACCTGGTTTGTCAAAGCATTTTTTTTTCAGGAACCGAAGGAACGCATAATTGCGGATTTGGAAGTATAAAGTTCGGCACCTTTAAAACGAGTCGCTTGTCGCTTTAGAGGAACCGAGGAAGCAATTGCTTGGACAGTCCGACGACACGACGGTTGCCTTTATTTCAGAGGGATTTGGCTTGGACACAGTCCCGACAGTGGCAACGCATGCATAGCCGGTTAATAAGAAAACCCTTCTATTTACACTCTGTTCGGCTCAATTTTTGTTAGAGGATAATACTGTTATGTGGCTGGAAATAAGTTGAATCTAGCTCAAAAGAACGGAGTCTTAATTTGCTGTAACCAAGAATCTGCATGCATATTATACAGCATATAACTAATAAACATGTGAAACCATGTACGGCTGCGGCCACCTAATGAACATGCCATGCTCAGGTCGTCCAATGACGACGCATGCAGCAACAACTACAGGATGCGGGTTCTTTGTCGAGTGCCTGGACACTCGGTAAAGAGCTGATTACATTCGGCAAAGGCTTTGCCGAGTGCCGCACTCGGCAAAGGTTTTGCCCAGTGCCAGATCAGCGCTCGGCAAACTTAGTTGAAACCGTCTACTTTGATGGCTTCTTTGCCGAGTGTCGGTTGACCGGGCACTCGGCAAAGATTTTTTTATTTTTTTTAATATAATTCTTTGCCGAGTGGCAGGTCAGCACTCGGCAAAGAAATTCAGCCGGCTGTTTTTTTAAAAACTTTTTGCCGAGCGCTCCAACCATGGCACTCGGCAAAGAATTTTTTTTAAAATCTTTGCCGAGTGCCATGACGAAGGCACTCGGCAAATCTGGAAAACCAGCTGTCAGGTTCCCTAAGTTTACCGAGTGTCTTGACCAAGGCACTGCCGAGTGTTACACTCGGCAAAGAGGTCAAAAATTTTGTTTTTTTTCTTTCCCTCAAAACAGAGAGACATATCACAAATATATTATATACATCATCACACACAGAGCATAATATATCACATTCATCATCCAAATCATCCATAATCCACAAAATTCACATATATCATCCATCCATCGTGCATCACACAAATATCGTCCATAATCCATCGTATATAATCCATAATCCATCACATACATATAAATATGTCTTTAGTGCATCACAAACACAAAGTCTGGGTTTTGAACAAGTCCGAAGAACATGCAGAGCGGTACCTACTGCTGCCATCCTGGTCCTAGCCACTGTGGAGACTGCTCGGTCTGTGGAGGGGCAGTTGGCCACATGGACGATGGAGACGGGCCACCCTGTGGAGACAGGCCACCGTGTGGAGACGGGGCACTACCCACCGACTGTGGCTGCACAAAGGAGAAGCGAGAATCATGAGTATGGATGATTGGACCAAAAGACTAAAGGAATCAACACGTTGACATACTAACCGGAGTCCCTAAAACAGGAGGAGGAGGCGCAACTGGTGCGAGCAGCGACGGAGGCACGACCACACCTGGCAAGGTCTGCAGGCTCGCCATGAAGGTGAACATGTCCTGCAACCTCTGCTACTCGGCCGCTCTCTGTGCTTGCACAGACACCATCTCTAGCCGATGGGCCTCCGCCGGGGCCTCCATCGCTTGGCGTTGGGCCTCCACCTGTGCCGCCTACTGGGCCTGCAACTGCCGCATGTTCTCCTGCGACATTCCAACCGCAAGGATTAAACAACGCAAAGGTAAGGTACATATGTAAAAGCAATGAACGATGAGTTTGTGAGTAGTAACCTGGAGCTCTGCCATCTGCAGCAGTGAGCTCGGCTGCCGAGGGCGTATGGGGAGGGAGGAGTCCGTGCTCCTGGCTCGAATATCGGCGAGGCTGGCAACAGAGAAGGAGTCGACTGTGCTGTCCTCCATCCAGTACCGGCTGTGCTGCTTCCCTCCTCCCAGCCTCATCACGAGGTCTGTGTCCAGGGGCTGCCGAGTCGGATCGTAGTCCTTCCCATGGCGCTGGCGTGCCGCCGAGATGTACTCGCTAAGCTTGCTGTGGACGCTCGGGTTGGTGTACGCCTCGGGGCCGTCTGCCGGGTTGTAGGTGACGTCCGGGGCCGTCGCCTTGCCCTTGTGTGCCAAGGCGAACGCCATGAAGTCGTTGCATTCCTGGCCCTGGTGCGCCTGGGGCTGCGAGGAAAACACAAAGACGATTACAAGTAGTGATAATTGAGTCTTAGGATAGAAAAATAAATATGGTAGCACAAAGAAGTTTACCCATGTCCTGGCGTACGCGCTGAGGCTGAGGTTGCCTTGGTGGTGTGCCGGCCCACCTATCTGTAGGCAGGCAGTCACGGCGGACCTGGTGCTTCTCCGCCCACTCGGCCGAGAGCCACCGGTCCACAATTGCCTCCCAGCAGAGACGGTGACAGGCGCACCAACTAGGACATTGTTGCATGCCATAGAGTTATTGAAATGTCAAAAGATAAAATGAAGCCAACCTACTGTCCATGAAAGTACTTCTTACCGAGAGGTAATGCTCTCTCGTGAGCGTCATGTCCTGGCATCGCGCTTCCTCACCACCTGTCCAAGGACGTCGGCGTGGTAGTTGATGATGCACTGGAGCCGCGTCTCGTAGTACAGGTCCGAGAGGCGGGACCTGCAGGCCTTGTCCTGCACGCGCACTGCCTGGGCCTCAAACCCAGCGTCGCGCCTGTAGAAGTCCTGCATGCATACATCATGTAATTTTTTGATTTCTTTTAGAGCGACCAATGAATACATAGTAAAAATGAAATTAGTGTCACGTAGACTCACCCAGAACTCGGCCTTGATCCGTGCTGCAACGGTGCCGTGCTCACTGTCCTCAGTGGCCTGGAAGTGCTCCCACGTCCAAGGCGGCGAAGGAGCACCACCAGCGTAGGTAACCATCCCAGGGAAGTGCTGCGGGATCAGAAGGGACAACGTGCCATTAACATGGCGGCCCTTCCCGGACACAACTTCCCAGTTGCTATAAGAGTCATTAAGAACAATTGTTAGTCGTTAAGAAAATGCATGTCATATGAAACAGTAATGAAATGATACGTACTCGTCGCCCTGGGGTCGAATCACCGGACGCTGGTGAAGTGGGATCGGCCGCGCCGGAAGCCTCGAGGGTCCACGCAAGTACACTCCCAAGGAGGTAGAGCCAGAAACAGTGGAAGTGGAGCCCCCTCCTGTCGAGGGCCCCTCATCCTCGTGGTCTGGCGACTCAGGGGAGGTGTGACCCCCTCCTACCTCCAGGTCCACCCCCTGGTCGTCCTCGTTCGCCGACGGGGTGGGAGTCCGCTCCAAGCGCCTCCTCGGACGGTGGCCAGTCCTCGACCTCCTCGGTGCCGGCCCCGACACAGGCTCCTCCTCAGTTGGGGCTGGTGAGCGGTCCCTCATGTAGGCGGAGTTGACCTGTCAACGGCCTTGCCTTCCGCCCGGCATTTTGTCGAGTGCCTGCAATTTCAAAGAATAAACCAATTAGCAATGTTAAATTAACAAGTACTTATAAAGAAATGCAAAATGAATTGAACATAGTAGTAATAGTAATTGTAATAATAATAATATAGTATTATATGAATTAGAAATATTCTGCATCTAGCTCCACTTCTCCCTCGTTGTCATCACTATCAATATTGTCAACTAGCTCATCTTCTCCCTCGTCCTCATCTCCATCGTTCTCATCATTGTCATCGTCTAACTGTAATCGCTCAAGCATTTGTAAGTCCTTCTCATCTTGCATCTCTTCTCCCTCCTCCTCTTCTGCATCCCCTCGGTCAATGTTATTGTCTACTTCCATATCCATCAGCGAAAACATGTCTATGTCAAACCTTCCTTCTAACCCCTCTGGTTGGTAGAACTCCTGTGTGTAATCCTCATCGTTCGGGACAGGTAGTCTACCGCAGTGGCGATACCCTTTGCACAAGATACCAACCCATAAGATTGGGGTCTTTTTGGCACGCCCAAGGGAGATAATAAACTAGTGTGGCTTATTGAGCCACAATATAGACATCCTCTCCTTCATATACAGAATCCTGTCGAATTTCAACTAGTCCAATCTCAGGGGTTGTTCGCGTGACGTTAGGATCGAACCAATGGCATTTGAATACGACTGGATTACGAGCTTTGCAACACTCAAAATCGAGCTGGTATATTTCTTCTACTATGCCGTAGTAGTCGTGCCCATCGGTGCCGGGTGTACGAACTCCGGTATTTGTGGTTTTCCGATTGGGCCGACTACGCTCGTAGTGGCTTGTGTGAAAGCGATAGCCATTCACAGTATAGTTGGTGAATGTCTTGACCTTGTAGGCGAAGCCTTTGGCTAGCCCTTTCAACTCAGCATCCATTGCTCTATCTTTACGGGCCTGCAAGGTGAGGAAAGATAGAACGTTACATTACTTGCTCTTATGATCGAAGTGGGAAAGGCAATGAATTAACCCGGTACCTTCGTGTCGAACCAGGAAATGAAATCAGGCACACCATATTTGAGAAGATTATCTTCCTCTTGAGGGGAAGGAGCCATATTCCCTGTCCAGTATGTATTCAGAAATTCCCTGAAAAACAAGAGACAAAGGGGTGGATACATGATAAAGCATAAAGTGTTGGTGCAGTATGTAACAAGCTCATTGAGAACTTACTGCACATAAGGCTTCATTTCATCGAGGTTCAACAGCACATAAAGCATGATAATGCACCACTCATCATGCCTTAAACTCTTGGTGCTTGGTGCGCTTGCCTTTCCAAGTTGACCTTTGAAAAGGTTGAGGTTCGATGAACTCTCTTCGGCGTGGTAACGAGGGGGAGGATTGTGCACGCTGGGAAGGACTATCATTATATTATGATGTTGTGAAGTTTGACACCTCCTCAAGAATGAATGCCTCCGCCATGCTACCCTCAATTTTGGCTTTGTTTCTACACTTTTTCCGAAGAATATTTATACTTCTCTCGATTGTATAGCACAAACGAAACTGCACGAGATCTCCCATTCGTGCCTCGTACGGTAGATGCAAGATCAGATGCTGCATCGCTAGGAAGAAACCGGGTGGAAAAATCTTTTCCAACTTGCAGATCAACAGAGGTGCCACTTTCTCCAAGTCTGCAATGACGTCCCGAGATAACTCCTTGGCACAAAGCTGGCGAAAGAAAAAGCTCAACTCTGCCAGCACGCGCCACACATGCTCGGGGATGTATCCCCGAGTCATCGCAGGAAGGAGCCTCTCAATCCATATGTGGAAGTCATGACTCTTCATCCCCAACACTCGCATGCTGGACAAGTTCACTCCCCTACTCAAATTCGCCGCATGCCCATCGGGAAACATTAGCGACTGGATCCACTGCAGTGCCTCCTTCCTTTGGTCCTTTTTCAATACGAAATCGACCTCAGTCTTTTTTCATTTCTTGCCTTGCGTGGGAGGCTTCATCACTTGCTTTGGTCTATCACACAACTCTGCCAGGTCCAGCCTAGCCTTTACGTTGTCCTTTGACTTATCAGGGATGTCCATGAGTGTAGCCCAAAGCGCCTCGGCGATATTCTTTTCTATGTGCATTACATCAATGTTGTGTGGAAGTAGAAGGTCATCGAAATAGGGGAGCCTAGTCAAGCTGGATTTATGAGTCTACTGGTGTTCCTGCCTATATCCAATAAAACCACATTTCTCTTTATCATCTTTGAGAGCCTCTATCTGAGCACGGACCTCGGCACCAGTCATCATTTGAGGCGCAGGGTCGGTAACTTGAACCCCTTTCCTGAAGTTCTTGACGTCTCGCCGGAATGCATGCTCAAGAGGGAGGAATTGACGATGCTGGTCGAACGAATAGAACTTGCCACCCCTCTTCAGCCAAGTGAACCTCATAGCTGTCTTGCATATTGGGCATGGGAACTTCCCGTGAACACACCACGCGCAGAATAAGCCATACGCCAGGAAGTCATACAGAGAGTAGTGGTACCACACATGCATAGTGTAGTTCTTCTTTGTAGCTCGGTCGTATGTCAGTACCCCCTCTTTCCAAGCAATGATCAATTCATCAATGAGAGGCTCCATGAACACTCCCATCTTGTTCCCCGGGTGTCCAGGAATTATCAGCGACAAGAAAATGTTCTCGGGTTGAAACATGACGCCGGGGGGGGGGGGGGAGATTGAGGGGGATCACGAACACGGGCCAACAAGTGTACGGGGCCGCCAGCAATCCATAGGGGTTGAACCCATCTGTTGCAAGCACCACACGTACGTTCCGAGTCTCCTCAGCTTTACGACGATGTATGCCATCGAAGTGGGTCCATGCATCGCCATCCGATGGGTGTACCATCTTGCCAGGGCTGTATCTTTTGCCTTGTTTGTGCCATGTCATCTGTTTCGCGGACTCCTCTGTCATGTACAGCCGTTGGATCCTCGGTATGACAGAAAGGTACCGTAGGACCTTAGCGGGGATACCAAGCTCCTCCTTCTTGCCATCACTAGTGTCGACCTCCAGATACCTAGAGGACTTGCACTTGGGACAATGTGTTGCTTTCTCGTGATCTTTCCTAAATAGGACGCACCCATTCGGACAAGCATGAATGTGCTCATAGGGCATCTTAAGTGCACGAAGAAGTTTCTGTGACTCGTACAAGTTCTTCGGCAGCATGTGACCCTCCGGAAGTAGGGTTCCAAAAACTGCCAACATAGCATCGAAGTGGCATCGACTCATGCTACACAGCGACTTGAACGACATTAGGCGTCCAATGGCATCCAGTTGCGAAACCATTGTCTTCTCGTGAAGGGGCTTCTGGGACGAATCTAGCATAGCATAGTACGCCTTTGCGGATTCCTCTGGGTCATCGTCCAATCCTTCACCGAACCGTGCCTTGTGAAAGTCATCCATCCAGTCTGCTACCCTGGCATCTCCATCAAAAGTCTCGAGGCGTGGTCTCACCACCTCCTCTCTAATACGGTCGGCTTCACCATGGTGGATCCAGCAGGTATAGTTTGGCGTGAATCCAAACTTGCAAAGATCTTCCTTCACGGCCTTCTTATTCTTTCTTACACGGTTGTCACATTTGCGGCAGGGACACGGTATCCGAATCGACCCTTCAGCTGCCTCACCAAAAGCATGCTCCAAGAAAGCATTAGTCTTAGTCATCCATTCTGGGGTCAAACTTGGGTGGCCCGTGTACATCCACTCACGGTTCTCCATACTCTGGCATATGCATATATAAGCGACGAGTAATATGACCATGGTGCATCTGCTCGGTGTGCCTACCATCTAATAGGTGTGGATAGGTCCTAATCCCACCCACGGATGCGTAGATGAGGTCAGTTTCATTGGTTCGCTCCTATCCAAGACAGAATTTCGGCAGCACCTCCCTGCTGTTCTCCCAATACACGTCCAGCAAAGGAGAGTGTGTATCCGGAGAACAACAGGGAGGTGGTGTCAAAATTCTGTCTCGGACCGGAGCAAACCATGGAAACTAACCTCATCTACGCATCCGCAGGCCGTCCAAAATACGTGGACAATCCGAAAGAGATACGGTCATAGATATGCAGAGATCTGCATACCTCGATCCGTATCTCTTTCGAACAGGAGACGCTTAACTGGGCTAAGTGACCATATAAAATATGCATGCAAAGGAGGGGGTTATACCTAGGGTGGTGGTGAAGTAAGGCTACCGGGGCAGTGGCGAGTCGGTGCAGTGGCGAAGTGACGCAGTGCAGGCAGACCGGCAGCAATGCCGCTCCCACCAAGCGCTCTTCCCTGAAAAAAAGAACGTAAAAGCCGATCAATAGAAAATTTCGGCAGCACCTCCCCTTCACGGCGAGGTTTCCACACACATATCAACGGCACGATGGCGAAGAACCACACATAAGAACGACACGATGGCCGGCAACTATTATCAAGACCGCTATTAGCATAACTACCATACTAGCACTACTATTAGCACTACCACACATATTTTGCATACCTAAAGGTCGAGGCGACGTGTCGGGAATGGGATGCGGGGGCAACGGCTCCTCCTCCTTCTCCTCCACTCCTCCTCCTTCTTCTTCTTCTTCCCTTCTCTTCTCCTTCCTTCTCCTCCTTTCTTCTTCCCTTCTCCTTCTTTCCCTCCTCCTCCTCCTCCTCCTCCTCCTCCTCCTTCTTCTTCTTCCCTCCTTCTTTCCCTCCTCCTCCTTCTTCTTCTTCCCCTTCTCCTTTCCTCCCCTTCTCTGCCGCCTCCCTCCCCTTCTCTCCCTCCTCCTCTGCACTTGGCACAGCACAAAGGGAGGGCGAGCAGGGGGCCGGCCGTCGTGGCGGGTGAGCCGGGCGAGTGGGGCACGTGCCGGCGGCGGCCGGTGACGGGAACGGCCGGGCCGGTGGCGGGCCGGGCGGGCGGGGGCCGGTGGCCGCAGGGGCCGGGCCGACCGGGGCAGGTGCCGGCAGGGGGCCGGAGACGGCGGATCCGGGCACCGGCAAGGGCGCGGCGCCGGCGCTGGGGCCGCTCGCGGGTGGGTGGCGGGGGGGCGCGGGGGGGCGCGGGCGGGTGGGGCCGGGGAAGGGCGGGGCCGGGGGAGGGCGGCGGGGGCGCGGGCGGGCGGGGCCGGGGGAGGGCGGCGGTCGGCGGTGGTGGAGCGGGCGGGCGGGGCCGGGCGGTGGCGCGGCGGGCTTGGGCGCGGGGGAGGTGGACGGCGGAGGGAGGAAGAAGAAAGAGAGTGAGGCGCAGTGGGGGAGGGGCGCGTCCGTTTTTTATTTTTCATGATCAACGGCTTTGCCGAGTGCCAGGATTGCGGCACTCGGCAAAGCTTTTTTAAAAAAAACCGCGGCTTTACCGAGTGCCTAGGATTGGCACTCGGCAAAGAGTTTATTTTGCCGAGTGCCAAACGTCTGGCACTCGGTAAAGGGCACGGAGTCAGGTGCTGTCAACCCCACGGCCAACTTTGCCGAGTGCAAGAATTTGCCAAGTGTCTGGTACTTGGCAAAGAGACTCTTTGCCGAATGCCTATCTTTGCCGTGTGTCTGGCACTCGGCGAAGAGCTCTTTGCTGAGTGCCATTCTTTGCCGAGGACGGCACTTGGCGAAGATGCCCTTTGCCGAGTGCCCGAGATGTGACACTCGGTGAAGGCCTGGGCCCTCGGCAAAGATTGTGTTTCCCGCAACTATACTAACTAGTTGAAGCAACTGGCTTGTGAGATCAGATACAGGCATCATGAGTTCTGTCGGTGCACGCATCGCATGCATGTGTGATTGGTGAGTGGCGATGGCGTGGCGGTGCAGCACGCAGCTGGGTTAGGTCCACTGGACGACGAGTGAGCTAGCTGATGCCTAGCTATAGCTAGTGCGTGCTAGCTTTGCTGCTGGCTGTTGCAGCTGATCCTATGCCGAGTATAGAGTACGCATATGTAAAGTGGCAGATAGCGTTTGAGACATCCGTCAGACATGCGTCATGGATGAATGGAACTCCACTTCCACTTCCATGGCTGCATGATGAATCGATCGATCGTGAACTTAGAAGCTAGCGGCTCCCTCCATGGCTGCATGCATCTGCAGATCGATCTGCTGGGTCAGCCGCACAGCAATTATTGGCCACTCACCGATTCACCGTGCGCCACCCGGTGGAACCAAGATTCGACCGATCATGCTCACCGAGTCACCCCACCCCACCTGCTGCTCCCATCCTACCACTACCACTGATCATCAGTTCTCTGATGAGCTGAAAATCAGGCAGCGATATTGGGGCGTGAATCAGCAGCAGTGAGGCAGCGACCGCGCTGAAACATTCTGTTTTGGACTGGGCCACATAACACGATCCACCACTGCAAAATCAACAGCATGACATGTAGCCCACAAATTGGCCCAGGGACCAATTGTGTGATCTGGGCCTTTCGCCCAGTAATCCATGCTTTTGTTCAATCTCACAGCTGTCTCCCCCCCAACACACACACCGAAGATGAAAGCAAAGGAACACCGACGGTTGACTCATATACAGGGACTCCACCGCAGGAGACCCACCCCCCATGAATTCGTCGCCGATATCGGAGCGGAACGCCAGCTGGGCGCGGCTGAGCAAGCCAGGACTTAGTCCACGTCGGCGACGCTGGCCAGTGCTTCGATGACTCTGACAGGACACTAAACCCTAGACCTAGGAAATCCTAGACTAGAATGAAACCCACCAGTCGGCAAGAGGACTGCCGTCTCTGTTACCTCCCGATGCCCCAAGGGCCATCAGAGGAAGAGGAGACCGCTGCCTTTTTCTCCCTCCTTTCGTTTTGCCACAAGGAATATCTTCTGTATCTAGACGTCCCTCTTAAATACATATCTGCTACTAGTTATCTCCGCCTGCAGTCGCACTGCCGCGACCTCTCCCTTCGGCACTTCCTGTTGGTCCACCGTGCGGTGCTCATGAATCAGCCCCTCTCGCCCCCACTCATCCCCTCTCAGAGCTTCACGCTCGTGCCTTCAGCGACGGCATGTTTGTCCCTCACTAGTAGAGAAATTACATGTACTCCCGGTTTCCAACTCTCTTTATTCTCGGTTTTTTAACCGGGACTAAGAATCCAGAATTAAAGGTGGTCTAAATGTCTCCTGAGATTAAAAAAAATAATGCATCCCACCTATTGTGTCTTTTGAGATTTGAACCCAAGATCAAGTATGGTCTCGCGAGTACCTTACCACCTTATTTACACAGCACACTTTGGATATAATTTTTTTTGAACTGACCTGTGGGGTGACCCTTTAGTCCTGATTGCTGTTACCATCCAGGACTAAAGAGTTTATTTTTAGTCTGAGTTGGTGTTATCAACCAGGGCTATGCCTTTAGTCTGGGTTGATGACAAGAACCGGGACTAATGTTGACCACTTAGTCCTGGTTAGTATTATCACCTGGGACTAAAGGTACTCTGACACCTCATAAAAGTTGAAATCGAAACTAATTCTTCCTTTAGTTCCAAATATAAAAATACCGAAACTAAACCAAAATATGAAGTGTTTATTACAAGTCTTTTCTAGCCTACGCGAACACGAAACACCAGTCGTATTGTCCGCCCCGTGCGCCTGCCTAGACTCTGCGTCACCCCCTTTGCTCTAGCTGCAACCACTAGCTCCATCGAGAAGCCCTCCGGCAAACTGCGGTTGTGGCTGCTCGTGGCTACCTTGCGAGGGGATGCTAGGTGCCACCCTGCAGATCCGTGCGGAGGCAGGCGTTCTCCGAGCAAGCAGCAGCCACAGAAAGCGAGCCAGACCTCCCTGCGTGCATTTTTTATTAAACGGGTGAATAGTACAAGTTAGATAATTTAATTATCCATATAAGGACACATCAAATCCCTTTTGGCAAAAAAGCTGGCATTCTACACATTGACATAAGGTATAGGCTTAATTTGGAATACAGTTATATTGTTGTTATTATCTTTGGTTATATATTACAAATCCTACGATATCAAGCAATTTCTGTTTTGCAACACATCTTAACGAGTTACTCATTTAGAATATCCATACTTCATATCAGATTCCTCAGTCTTTGGAGATTAAGACCAACAGGGCTGTGAATGTGAGCATAAATCCAATTTACCCCTAAGATGATGTCATACCATTGTACTTCCAGTAGTCTTAAATCACAAGTTAATAATATTTGTCCTTAGACGGAATACACACATGTTAGGCATGCAGACTCACTCACTAGGCATTACTTTGTCATTTGGTGAAGCAACCTGAACTCCAGGATTCGATGATACTTGGCAACCTGTCTCATAGAAAACAATGCTGATATGAATGCCATTGACATTGTCCCAGTTTGACGGAGTTGTGGAAGTGTGACCAGGATGATTCCTCCCCAACCAGTGGAACGCCGAACGCGATGTTTAGAAGCATTGACAGTATAGACATAGACGACACTCATATATGCATATGCACTCATCCTCTATGAACGCACGCTCCTACCCAACGATCATTGGATCAGCATCGTCGAGCTTCGTTACTGTTAATAACATAAAGTAAGAACCTAATTCAAATATTATAAGCTACCCACACATACTGTTGTGAACAATACCTTAAACTACCCAATAGTAATAAAAGAGTTTTCTTGGCGGTAGTTTTTTGTGTTCACTTGCAGTGGTTTGAATGTTAGGGATTATTTGACACAGCTCCTTTCGGGATGCTCGTCCTAAGAACGGCTTCTCCTTTTGGGATATTTGTCCTTCGACTCCTCTGCATGTAGACCCTCAAATAAAATACGTAGGCGTCCCGGGACTCGATCAAGTCTCGTGCACTTTTTAGTATTATTAGTAAGGCTGCGTTTAGTTTGTAAATTTTGGGAAGTTTTGCAACTGTAGCACTTTCGTTTGTATTTGATAACTTTTATCCAATTATGGTCTAAGTAGACTCAAAAGATTCATTTCAAGACTAGCCAGACAAAAAGTACAAACATGTAACAAATGCTACTTTATTTAATGCTCCATACAGACGAAAAGTATAATCGATGTGATGGGGAGTGAGAAGAAAATTGGTTAACTAAACGCTGTCCTAACACAAAGGCGGACAAGTGTGTGGTCAGAGAACAGTGCAACGACGTTGTCGGCACGATGTGCGCGTCAAACAAGGATCGGCGTGCAGAGGAATGCATCTCCTTGCAAGCCACGCACTTCACTTGCAACGTCACTAGGAAACACCAATTCTCCTCCTCCGACTTGTCAAAAAAAAAAAAAAATCTCTTCCTCCGGTATTATACAGTTTGTAAACATGGCTGTCGAACTTTTTTTTTTAAGAAAAAACATGGTTGTCGAAGTGTTTATCTAAGGTACTAGGACACCATTTAAGTCCATGCCATGTATTGCAATATACCTTGCAATTTGCACAACCATGGGCCGGCCCACCCTTATCCTACCGCCTGGAATGCAAGCTCCGTGATTCATGTAGCTCAGCTCACTGATCTACCTGAATGCTTTCCATGGTTCTTAGTTTGTTTCCAACCACCAGTAATATTTTCCTAAAGATCTTGAAGAGTTTCCAAAACTCACTCCCAATATAGATTTTCTGGTAACATTGAAAAAACCGCTCTCTAATAACTCCCTATCTCAATCTCAATCTCCCCGCACGTATATAGAAAAACTGACCTCGTGATCTCTCGTTGCACAGATATATACGCGCACATGTATATCCATCGTGTCAGTCGAAGATGGAAGGACATGGGAAAAAGTTATAAAGTAGGACAAAGTTCCTGTCGAATATATGGGCCAACAGTACCCACACCGCCTATATATTCGGTCCGAAAAGTTTTCTCTAGGATAAACTTTATGCATACAGTGACTGCAAGGATTGGAATAAGAAGAAACTACATTTTTAACTTCCAGCTCTCTAGTTCATTTTACATCATCATTTCTTAGTAAGAAATTGTTTGGCAGAGCTCCTTTCGGATTAAGTACAGAAGTTGTTATGGCCATTTCGGAGCTTTCACTACTACAGAAACTTTAATGGAGATCGGCAGTTTTGCATTAAAGGAGGCAAACAAAGCAACCGTCTCAGTTAACCGGTTCTATAAGGCAACTTCCTTGGTAAATCTGATATTAACGGATCGGAGACGGCCACCTTCTATTATGCGTCCCGCCTTCGTTAAGTCTTAGCCGAGTTGGTCGCTCGGCCGGTGGCCCTTCCAGTTTAGCGGAAGCGGCCGCCCAGCCCGCCTGCCTTCATTAATAGTAAGTTTGCCAAACAGATCCTTATAATAAGATAATAAGTTGGATAAACAAACAAGAAGAGGTTTTACCATTACATATCTATGAATGCATGGCATGGATACTATTGTGATATACTTAATTAAGGTACACATCTGATAGGTCCAAAGAGGCTAGAGGAGGGGGGTGAATAGCCTATTTTAAAACTCTACAAACAACACTCGACCAAAGGTTAGTAATAACAACGGCGAAGCGAGTTTTGCACTAGCCTACTAAAAAATGCAAGCCTTACTAACCGTTCTAACTATGTCTCTAGAAACACACACAAGCTAGCCTACGTTGCAACTACTTTACTCCTAGGTGGACAAGCAAATTACAAGTACTACCACTACTCAAGTAAAATGCTCAAAGTAAAGAGATAGGTAGAAAGTGGTTATACCGCCGAGTAGAATAGATGACCAATCACCGGGAGATATACCAATACACTCGAAGGTGATGGTCCAATGAAATCCAATGATCAAGACAAGATGAACACCGATTTATCCCCGAGGTTCACGTGCTTGCCGGCACGATACATCCTCGTTGTGTCGACCACTACTCGGTGGTTCGATGGCTAATTGACAACCAATGTCAAGCTCAACCAATGAGCGCCACTAGAACCTACCACGAGCAAGGTAACTCGATGACACGAGCAATCCACTAAGGTTACCTTTGACACTCTGCCGGGAAGGGCACCAAACCCCTCACAAGATCACCGGGAGTGGCCGGAGACAATCACCAACTCCGCCAAGCTCCTCCGCTGCTTCAAGACCGTCTAGGTGACGGCAATCATCAAGAGAAACAAGAGAAATCCACAGCAACAACAAACACTAAGTGCCAATGGATGAACTAGGATGAACAATACACTTGGATAAAACTCTAGCTCACTATGAATGAGAAAGTGATCTAGGTGAGTTTGCTTGGAGGGTGCTCACTAGGTGTATCAACGAGTTAGAGAGCCAAGAGAGTGAGCAAGAACCGGCCATGAGCTATTTATAAACTTTCACTCAATAACATAGTCGTTACCCTCCTCTGCACACCGTCGAACGCTAAGCGTCGGACACTGCGTCGGGGGCGTCAGACTAAAGGCACCGTCCGCCGCTTCCCGAACCAGCGAATCGCGAGCAGCCACGTGCGAGCTACCATTTGAATCTTACCGTTGGTGCCACGAACTGCAAACCGTCGGACGAGAGAGAAACGTCTGGTGACTGTCGGACTCAAGACATCGGACTAACGGATTCCACCGTCCGACGTTTCCAGTGAGCTCCTTGAGAGCACAATACGCGTCGGACAATGTCCGACGGTGGCCGTCGGACTAGCAGAGAGGGTCCGACAGCCCTGAACCAGTGAAACTAGCGTACTGTGCAACCCATCGGCGATAGAGAAAATGTCCGACGCTCGAAAAATTACCATCCAACGCTCTCTTTCTCTGTGTTGGGCAGTTAGCCATCGGAGACAACCAATTGGTTCGATGCTTAGTGTTTCTGAGCGTCCGATGTTTCCAGAAAACGTTGAATCCTGCCTCGCAAGCTCGGCAGGAGAAAATTAGGAACCAAGCCCATTCTACCTCTCAGACGTCACCGCGTTTTCAGATGTGCCAACAACACAAAGTGTTTTATCAACAAGTGTAGGGTGTGTTAGCATTTTCAAAGCAAGTAGCGGGGTTTAAGTTAGTGCTCTAGATCTAAATGCATATGCTCAAAGTAATTCATCTAGAGGCACTTGATGACCGAGATTGCAAACTGATTTTCTCCCTTCTTAATAGTACAATCATCTATCCTAAACGTGATCACACTCTCTATAGTGTCTTGATCACCAAACCGGAAAGAGCTCTATAAGTTTCACCTTTGCCTTGAGCTCCTTCCCATGCACCAAGTGTAGAAGCATTTGATCTTTATGTTGATGGACTTACACCAAAGACTTGGATGCCGTCATAACTCCTCACTTGATCTTCTAACCATACTTGTAATCACAAGGCTTAAGTACATGATTAGATACTAGGTGTCATCAATTAGCCAAAACCAAACATAGAGCTTTCAATCTCCCCCTTTTTGGTAATTGATGACAACCTTTACAAAGATATGCAATGAATTCAATTTGGTAATATTAGCTCCCCCTACATATGTGCCAAGTGTTTGGATTTGAAAGGCTTTGCACATATGCATTGGATTATAAGTGTGGGAGAGATATTACTACCAATTTGATGCTAAGGCTTATAGAATTGGACCTTTGAAGCACGATACCATCTGAGTGCATGTATAAACCATCCTTAGCACCATGAATAGCTAAATTCCACTTGAAAGAATTCTTGCAACCAAAGACACTAGAATACCTCGTGAAATCAACATTAAATACAAGGTTCTAGTACCACTTGGAAAGACCGGGAACTAGCTAACACTTCCTATGCATGCTAGTACTTCAATTCACCACACAACTTAATTCTAGCATACACCAAACAAGTATGTATATTCAATTTAAATACAAATGCAATGCATCAAACATATGAATATGCATGCTCAAATGCTTGCAATCATGTTTGTGAGCTTGCTCCCCCTAAGTGTGAGACCCAAAATTTTAAAGCTTGTGATCCCTCTCACTTGGCCTATAGCTCTCCCATCATCGGCCTAATGATGGTCGATCGCTCAACCTGCATATCTTTGTTCCACTCTCTCTCCCTTTGTCATCAAGGACCATAAAAGGGTAGTATGGGTAGGATAGGATTTGAAATCAATGGAGAGAACTACTTGTTAAGTTGTTAGGTTGTTTCCATTATCTTCCTTCTTTTAATCATTTAGCTAGATTATTTGCACGAATATATAACTCGGTTTGTCCTTTGGCAAGCTTCTCAACGCCTCTAGGGGTTATCTTGACAAAGTTGAATTATATACCAAAATGCTTATATTCTAGTCAAATACTAGGTTCACAAGCCCACAAACTAGTCACATGTCACTACTAGATCAAAACAAGGCATAGAAGCAATAGTGGCATATGATCTCAAAAACATTTAGTTTGTCATGAATGAGCCTATTTAAGGAAGAAAGTATGTCTACATTCTCTACACAAGTCTTAGCAGCAAACGATTTTCTCCCCACTTAATAGTACGGTCATCTATTCTAAACGTGATCACACTCTCTATAGTGTCTTGATCACCAAACCGGAAAGAGCCCTATAAGTTTCACTTTTGCCTTGAGCTCCTTTCCATGCACCAAGTGTAGAAGCATTTGATCTTCATGTTGATGGACTTATACCAAAGACTTGGATGCCATCATAGCTCTTCACTTGATCTTCTAACCATACTTGTAATCACAAGTCTTAAGCACATGATTAAATACTAGGTGTCATCAATTAGCCAAAACCAAACATAGATCTTTTAACATCTCACACACTAGGGTTATCTCTCATAAAAGTAATATAAGTTATACATTAGGATAAAGGACGTTTGGTAGATGAATAATGTTTTAGTTGAGATCACGATCATCACATCGAGTTCATATATACAATTATACAACCATCTTGATGTCACTGTCGATCTTTATTCACACAACTGTCTGACCTAGAAAAAACTGCCTTCACATCTGTGTATTTTGATCAATTGATTTGGATGAGCTGACCTTGACACAGGTTAGTCAAGGATTTCTGCAGACTGCAATTGCATAGTGTTTGTATAAGATAACTCAAATAAATAAACACTAGAATTATTTGCAAGCGGACAAATACCAACGTAGCACTTCACCCGGGAGTATTCCAGGTATCGTTATTTATATTTTACCACAGGGAAAATGGGGTGACTAGAATCTAGACTTAACCCCTGAGCTGCTATCAAGGACGGAGAAAACTGGTGATAAAGGAGATTGCTAAGGCTTCTGGTTCTAATCCTCACAAGATATGATATGATTATTCTTAATGGGGTACTACTATAGGAATACACCAGCAAAGGATAAATTCCTTAGTAAAAGAAATTGATGGTCCTACTGACGGGTGGTGGACTGTGTAAGACTCAACAAGGCTAGATCACCCTCGTGATCTACCACCGATCTAGACAGTATGGGGCATTTACGAGCAAATATAATCTAAGCACCAAGCTTAAACTATAAATAACTACTTCAATCAAGGAGCTACCAAGACTAAAGCACTCAAAAGAATCGTAAACCTTAAGAACAATAATAGCAACATTACTCACTTGGATTAGAAGTTGAACTCCAAAGAAATCTTCAGAAACAAGCCCCAAAGAAGGACTTGAATCCGCGGGTACAAGTCGCAGAGCAGTCACCGATAGGCCGGCAACTGCTCCAACTATCTCCAGCTCTTCTACCACACCACTTCTAGAACAAGAATAGCCCTAATCTGGAGAGACTACAAGGCTAATCTTCTACTTGATGCTTGCTCGACATCCTATCTTGGGTTTCTACTCTACTATAGATATGTCGGTGGAATTCTGAAACCCTGGATTGATTTCTCTTTGGATCATCTGAAACCCTAGGGGGTCTGGGCCTGTTTATATAGGCCGGTGGGATGAACCGTAGCCCTTGGATCAAACCGACTTCGACCGGCGGTGGAGATTGATCTTAAAAATAGGGTTGTGAGTCCACGTCGAAGCGGAGACGGAGAAGCCACACTGAGAGGTCGGCCGACCTAGTCAGTGGGTCGGCCAACCCTGTCGCACCCAGTTTTCCAAAGAAAACCAAGTACTCATATATATGTACCCTGGATGTCCAAAACACACCTATAATACCAAATTGCATAATATCAAAGTAAAGTACTTTATTACATCGAATAATTCATTACATTATTGTCACATAGTCTTTGCTCAAAGGCAAATTATTACATAGCGGAAACTAGCCCATGCTGCCACAGGGACTCTGACTGGTGAACATCAACTAGAAGTCTTGGGCGTCTTCAGAGAACTCCTCATATCCAACATCTGTTATCCATCTGGGATTTTCATTCAATTTACAATAAGTGTAAGCGCACCATGCTTAGCAAGTATAACAAAGGGTTCATGAGGCTCAAAAGGCTTGACTCGGTTTTACAGCGGTTCGCAATTTTAAGTTAATCAAATTTTATTTACCTTAAGTCTAACTTTTAATGAGTAAACCGTCCTAGTTTTGAGAACATAATTGAATCAATATCTCATCATATCCATTCTTTAAGGTAACTAAGAAACATTAATCATGAAGGATCCAGGCCGCTCGTGTCCGTGAGCACGGCTGATATATCAGATGAGAGAATTCTGCAGAATTTGTATAACTTTACCCGCCGAGTCGTGATTCCCATTTGCCAGGGGTCGCGAACCCCATTAGACCTCCTCGCTGGAAGAATGGAGGGGTTTCACTACGAAATCTTTCACTAGGCACCCTAACAAGTCAGTGGCCGCGAGGTTTCAATGGCAAGTGTGCACAGGCGTATCCTCCTCAAAAATCAAAACATGTGTAAAGTGGTCGCAGCACAATATACGAGGCAGGAATATCCATGACCCCACGAGGCACCCCTCTCTTGCGCCTTTCGGTAACCATTAACAAGCTAGAGACGCACTAGTTATATGATTAAGACCAGAGCCATTTAGTCCTCGGGGTTGTACGGAACCTCCTGGGTGGCCGCTTCAGGATTAAGCCCCTAATACCTTATTGCTAAAAAGCATCATTTTATTATATTACATATATCAATAGTCAAGTTAAATATTTAACTTTGGTTTTGCACGGCAGCAACTATCCAACATGCATACCAACCCCATAGGTAACAAGGATATATGGTACAAGAATAAACTAGGTAAGTTCCTAAGGTTCATCAAATTAACACTTACGAATGATTAATAGTTAATAGGTACAAGGAGCCTTTGTAACACTTGCCTTCCACAAAGTTATTTTCCTGGTAGTATTGATCAGCACCTTGGTCCTCAACAAACTCAACTTGATCACCTTCTAATCGCATATCATATCACCATTCAATCATCCAAACCAAGCCATTACATGCAAACAATAGACTTTCATTAGAACAGTACACCAAATAGTAAAAACAAAGACTAAAAAGTTTATAAATCTATTCTACGTTTCGCTACGAACACGTGAGCGCGAAAATCACTCAAATCAAATTTAAAACGCGAAAGTTATGCTAAAAATAAGGTGCAATGGCATTTCTGCGAATAAACAGAATTCAAATTTGAATTTATTTGAATAAAAACGAATTCCTCCTCTTTGTTTGGACGGTGGGTCCTGTTTTTTAAAAATGCAGGGTTCAAATCATAAGTAATAGGACTGAAATCTAAATACTTTTGAACTGTGGTGGATGGCGGGTTTATTCTAGCAAAGCCGAGGGGCTAAAGTGCAAAAGAGACCAGGCTGGTTGGCTCTTTGCCACGCGTGCGCTGTCTGGGCCGTGACTGTGCGCCACGTGGCTTGCTCTTATTGGGCCGATGCACCACGTGTGCGTGGACATGCTTGCGTGGCGCCGTAGACCGAGTCTACACCGGGTCCGGTGGACCGGTTACATACCCGAAAGGGTATCTTCTAAACTCAGCCATCGAACACGGATCAAACGGCTCAGAACAAAGGGAAAGCTTCCCCTCACCGGCATAGCGTGCCCGATGGCGGCGCCATGGCTACCGGTGGCCCGAGCTCGCCGGTGACGGGCAATCCGGCGCTCTGGTGCCCAATTCGCAATGCGGGATGCATCTAAATGACGAGCGTGACATCCCGAACACTATGGGACAAGCGGCAGACATGAGGAAACACGTCGGGACGGGGTCCCCACGGCGGCGCCATGGCCGGAGGCCACTGAGCATGCGATTACGGCGTTCCGGGGCACGATTCACCCAACCTACTATACTTACGCGCTATGCAAGAACACGCGGACTCGATGAAGCCATCAGACAGGACGGGAAACGCGTCGGGATGACTGCTCCACGGCTGGCGCCATTGCTGACTCCAATCGGAGCTCAGTGGATACAGTGATACAGTGCGTGGAAAGTAAAATCAAGGGCTCGGGAAGGATGAGAGATATACCGTGCGTCCGAATTTGGGGTTCTCGGCGTCCGGCGGTGCCCCGAGGTGCCTGGTGACGTGCGGCGGCATTCTGGTGAGAGAAAAGCCGCTGGTGAGCTCAAAATCAAGGTAGGGCGTGAGCGAAACAAGAAATTAGAGGCACCTACGGATGAGGTAAGGCTCCACGAAGCTCCGAGGGGTCTCACCGTCGATGATTGAGCTCCGAACGGTGATTTCGGGTGTGGCAATGAGCGAGGACGAGAGGGGAGTGTGCAAAAGGGAGAGATGAGAGCTCGGCTGTGGATTTTATAGGCGGTTGAGGGCGGTTTAACTGCGGTGATTACTCCAGGCATCACTGCAGCTCTTGAAGACGGGTCCTTGATGGCCTTCAGTGCCCGGTCATGAAGTGTAGTGAAGGGGAGGGCGATTACTGCCTTGCCCGTTTCTCCCAGTCGTGAGGAGGAAGAAAGGAGGTAGGCGCTGACGTGCGGGCCCCGCGGACAGAGAGATAGAGAGGGTGCGAGCGGCGCTGCTGCTGAGTCTAGCAAACGGGCCCATCGCGCAGTGAGAGAGAGGGTGTGAGCGCGGTGGGAGAGGAAGTAGGCTTTGCCCACTTGGCTGCTGGGCAGGCCACCATGCTGGGTCAGCCTAGCCCGTGCGCGCCAAGGGAGAAAGAAGGAGGGGCCGGCTGGGCTGGCTCGGTTGGGCCAAGAGGCAGGGAAGGGGGCTCGGGCTGGCCTAACTGAATAGAGGGGAGGGGAGGGGATTTGGCTTGGGCTGGGCTAGAAAGAGAGAAGAGGAGAAGAGATAAAAAGGAATAGCTTTTCTTTTTCTAATTGTTGCAAACCACACCAAATTCAAAATCAAACTTTGAAATCAACTCCAACCAACTATACTTGCACTCATCCAAAAATTCATATGCTCCGGCATGAGTGCAACAAACAAGTTTCGATATCTTATATTTGATTTTATTCATTCAAAAATTATTATTTGGCCTAGGTTTAAATGCAAAGAAAAATAAAATAAATACCCAATTTATTTCCTAAATTGAAAATGAATTTTTAGGGTGTTACTGACACCCTCTCTCTGAGTTGCGGGTCTTGCTTCGGTAGATGTGTCTCTGGTGTCCTCTAGACTATTCTTGATCTCCTGCCGCGGGGGAATTCAGTATTTTTCTCTGTGATGTGAGTCCTTCTTGGTTATTTTCCTGTATAGTCCCTGAAAAACACAGATTTACCAAAACTCGTAGAATTCTGTCAGTTTAAACCCTATTCTAGGTGTTGGCTCTCATTTATATCCTTTTTCAGTGATTGGTTGACGGGTAAAATCATACAAAACTACCGTCAACAGGCTTCCCCACACTAGATCTTTGCTCTTCCCGAGTAAAGGATGGAATTAAGCAATCTTAACTTTAGGACTAGACATCAGCATTTCACCATTCCTAGTCATACTTGCACTATGGGATTCATTGTGTCTACTATAAAACTTTGAGCGGTTGAAGAATAGAACAAGAAACTGATCATCTTCTTCTATCAATCAATTAGCTGAAGGTTTTTGAATATTTTTGAAAATAAAGCATAGCTTACCTTCTCCTTCTTTGTAGTACTCTCATGTCACTCATATGTGGTGGTGTTGATTCCTTACCAAGGCATAAATGATATTGCCTTCTCTGTTGCCTACTTCTAAAGCTTATGTGGAGCTGAGGTAGGGGTAAAGTAAAAACATACTTGCATTGCATATATTGTAAAGTCAAAATAAGGATCCAAAGAGAAAGATGTCATACTCTTAGATCAAGATGTGCACGTGTGTAGAATATATGGTGGCTAACCTAATTCTACTATGCTCCTTTTGAGAATTTTCTCTCTCTCTTTTTTTCTGCAGGACAACATGGGCTACCTTTCTTTTTCTTTTCTTCACTCTCTTTTTTTCAGGCGAGCATCTGAGTACCCATTGTCTTGGCATTCTGGACACTTGTCCATTTTACCTCTCAGGCGGGCATCTTTGTACCCATTGTTTTCTCTCTTCTTACACTTTTGCATAGCCACATGCATTGTACCCATTGTTTTCTCTCTTCTCACACTTTTACATAGCCACATGCCTCTTCTCTGCATAGATTTTGAGAGATGATAACAAGAACTTTGGAGCATTTATTCCTAATTGGAGCATTTATTCCTAACTTTTTTTTGTGCTTCCTCCAATATTGGAGTGAAACATTTTTGGGTGGAAAGGCATGTTGTTGCGTATTCCCAATGTAGGAATAGTAGATATATGTGGAGTGTACGTGATCTTGATCTTGGGAGCATGCTAAATTTCTCAACAAGGGTCACTTGGTTTGACAAAACTCAAAGCAATAGCAAGTAGTAAGTGTAGAATGTTGATTCTATCCTATTTTTGACTCCGGTAGGTAAATGCTTTTACTATAAAGGAGAAGCATAGCTATTGGTTTTAAGTTTTGCAAATAAAATTCTCTAACAACTAGATATCAAGAATCAAGCTTTCATTATTCTTACTATCTCGTATTCCACAACAACTTAAGCAACATGGGGTCCCTATTTTAAGTTCCCAACAGCAGTAAGACTTTCAGGAAAAGTGTTATGTGTATCTATCCTTAAGTTAAGGCTACTCAGGTTAATCCTTTCATGTTTTAAAGTTGCTTAATCATAGGATTTTCAATTTGAAGCAAAACAGCAAGCGGCGTACGAGAAAATATAGAGTTCAGGGTGCGTACCTGATCGTGGACGAAGCTCGCGGCGAGGCGGTGCTGGGGTATGTCGGCCGACCCCTCCTGGTGGCCGTGCGTGCCCTGTCTCGTCATGTGTGATCTGTGCGTCGGTTGCTTCTGTTTTGGTGTACTTTTGTGTTCGGTGTTCGTCGTTTCATCATGTGCTCCTCCCCCACACTTGTTTCCTATTTTCCTTTATGCACAACAAAGTGGAGACAAGCACAAATATATCAAAGCGAGATAACATTGACTCAAGCTGACTCTTTTTAATAGGGCACTTTTATTACACAAGATATTCAAATTAAAACGAACTAGGCAAACTAAAGTGAAATAAGTGAACTGAGGGTGCCCTAATTGATACATAACTCTAGTACCTCCTGGCATTGTTCTGAGAGAAAAGCTCAAACTTAATCTCTAATTCCCTATGCTTTCCTTCTTTCAGATCAATCCTCAGGTTGGTATTAGCTAGAGTTCTAGCAAGGAGCCTATTTGGATTCTCCATGATCTCCATCTTGCGTGTCATCTCGGCCATCTACTGCTGAAGTTCTATTGTGGTGACCTTGGAACGCTTCCGTGGAGGTTGCTCTCCCCTTGGTGCTTCCTTGGGTGACACGAACTTGACCTTAACTGGATTGGCGCGGACTCCATCGAAGGTTGGGCGAGAGGTGTACTTGGCACATGTGACATGGCCATCCTTGTCAAGCTTCACCCCCATTAGCGTCTCATTTGGCTTTGGCGGCAGGAGCTTGACATCCTTCGAAATCTTGACGATCGGTTCCTTCCGTGGCGCATCCTTCAAGTAGAGGGTCTCCGGCGGTGATGGAAGGGCTGATCTAGCACAAGCACGAAAGGATTGCTCATGCTTGCGAGGCTGGTTTGGCAGAGCAATGGCGAGAGGCCAGGGAGTTCTAGCAGGGATGATGGCTTGGGAGTCGTCGGCAGGGAACCTTGCTTGGATCCATCCCATAGGGGATGATCTTGTTATCAGCCATGGGAGTCTTGGAGGAGAGCTTGTAGACACAAGCAAGAGGATGGCTTGGATGGGATGAGATGGGAGGCTAGCAGGGGCTGGTTATATAGTCATCCGGAGGCGCTAGGGCTTCGGATTTGACCCTACGAGCTTATGGCGGCGGTGGATGGCCTAACAAAAATGAAAGTTAGGAAAATATACGAGAAGAGACCCGAAGGATCACGTCGCGAAAAGGTGGTGGAGTTTAGAGTCGTAGGGGGGTCGATCGACCTGGTGATGGGGTCGGGCGACCTGCCCCTATGCCCAATGTGCTCCGGTCTCTTCGTGCAGCTTTCTCGTGATATTTAGTTTCCAAAAAATGCACATTCCCGTGTGGGAAGGCAAAAAGAAGGCTTAGGCCCTAATATACTTGGTAAATTGATAAAATTGAATAATATCTATTTCCTCTGGACCCTTAATCAGTTCGAGAAAGAGTTTGAGGCGGTGACCATTTACCTTAAATAACGTACCTTCGTCGGTTTGAAGTGTGACCGCTCCATGGGACAAAGTGTTAATCACCTTGAATGGTCCTTCCCATTTGCTCCGTAGGTTTCCGTGACCGAATAACTTCACCCTGGAATTAAAAAGTAATACCTGGTCTCCGGTTGTGAAGTCCTTCTTCTTTAACCTTTTGTCATGCCATCACTTGGTTCTCTCTTTGTAGATCTTGGAGTTGTGATATGCTTTCTCACGCCATTCATCTAGTTTAGAGAGTTGCATCTTCCTTTTTATTCCTGCAGCATCCAGATCCATATTCCATCTCTTGATTGCCCAGTGAGCTTTGAATTCAAGCTCTACTGGCAAGTGACAGGTCTTTTTATAAACAAGCTGGTATGGTGACATTCCAATTGGCATCTTGTAGGCTGTTCTGTAAGCCTATAGTGCTTCTGGTAGCCTGTCCTTCTATGATGTTCCCATTTCATTGACCGTCTTCTGCAGAATATACTTGATCTGCTTGTTTGATGTTTCTGCTTGTCCACTTGTTTGAGGATGGTATGGGGTGGCAATGTTGTGATGGACCAAAGTAATATATCCATTTCGATCATCTCGACGAGCTCTACACAATGGTGAGAACAAAAGCAGCTAACCACCAGGCTATGTGAGAGTTTTCACACACAACTAATGACGGCAATGCCTCGTACGACCACCCTGGCGATCGGTGATCGCTGGCCATGGCATTCTCCTCCGGTGATCCTCTCCAACCTCCTACTGTGTGCCCTGTGAGTCCTCCCTCTCCTCCCACTGATGGATCTTCTTGCGGAATTGGCTTCAAAACTAGATTTCTCACATGGGCAAAAATTTCGCAAAGAGATTCTTCAACTGTTTGGTTCCTCGGTTCACCACACCTCTGCTTCTCCATCTGGATCTTTCTTTCTCTTGGTCACCTTTCACCGCTTCACCTTTCGTTTGATGGAGGAATATGTGCCTTTCGCTCTTTCAAGTTGCCTGGGAGGTGCCCCGGCAGGTTTCCACGTTCAGTATCAGAGTGAACGGCATTTTCGGTTCTCAGTGGCCAATAAAGCTGTGGGTTTTCATGTGTACTCTCTTAGACGCTTTATTGGTGATCATTTTGATGCCTATTTTCATCTCTGGCGTGCTAGCACTGCGGACTGGGAACGTGAAAGCGTCTTTGGGATTTAGAACAGCAGCGATCTTGGACGGAAGTTCTATCCAAAAGTGCCAAACAAAAGAGCATATCCACCAAGCGTGTGACTTTTGCACCGCTGCCTTCCCATCTTCCTGCAAAGAAATCAGCTGCTCCATTAGAATCATCCTTTGGTCAATTCAAAGTTCAAATTCCTGTGCCTTTGCCTAATTCCTGTGTTCTCCCCAAGATCCAAAATTCGCCGATCTTGACTGCATGCAAGTCTAACAGGCAGGCCGAAATTCCCGGCAATGATTCTGGCACAGCTCTGAATATGAATTCAAATTCGAATTTGAGTTTTAGGCCCAGTTCCTTGGTTTATTGGAACTGCTTTGGCCTAGGCCATTTTGCCCGACTCTACCCAAGCCCAATGCATTATAAATCTTGCCATAATTATGGTCACTGGGCTCGTTGGTGTATTACCAAAAATAGGCCAGCAATATGGTGGAGGCCCAAACTAATCAAGCCGGTGCCAACCCCAGAAAAGGAAAAAGAAACGACCACCACTAAAATCGCCGCCGACCTCTCGCCTTCCACGCACACTACGGAAAACCCCAACTCCCACCAAGCAACAGTGCAACCCTCGTCAGTCGCTCCTAGTTGATCATCAGGAAGTTGAGAGTACCATGGCGAACTTTGAAGTGAACCCAATCCCATACATCCCCACAGGCTTCGATCTTGAAAACTGGGCTCGCCCAGCCAGAGGAAGAGTGGTGATCGGAGGAAACCCTCCCTCCACCATGAAGAGTTCGCCATTGCTACGCTCACGCCTCCTCCCCAGAACCTACAATAGCTTCATGAAGGCATTGACTGCGGTCATTGATTACTTCGAAGGAGTCAGACAGGTTCACATTGAATCCGCTTGTCCTTCTCCACTTGGTCTCTGCCTTCTTCAATTCCGCTCAAGCACTCACTAGGCAGTCCATGATCAATCTGGGTCCCCATTTGTTGCCTGGAGGTAGAGAAATCTTATTGCAACGTCATGATGAAGGATTAAATATTAGTGATTGTCTGTTTGCTAGAACCCGTTGGGTCATGTTCCTCAGTTTTCCACTAGACTATCAGACCAAAGATTATATTCGGCAAGCTGTGAGTCATTTTGGCACGGTTATGACCTGGGTCAACAATGATAATTTAGGTCTAGAGTGTTAGTCAAATGGCAAGTCCTACACATTAGCCAGATACCTAGAAGCTTGATTGTTTGTAGCCCTACTAATGTTCGGTGGTGGAGGGCAATCTTGGTCAGTACCTGTCTTCATGCTAAACTCTGAGAATAATGAGCAGCTTCATGGTGATGAGGACCCTGTTCCGGGAGCCAACCCTCAGCAGCGAAACCAGGCCTTCTGGGAAAATATTCAAGATTTGAATGAAATAGAGCAGGCCAATGTGGATGAAGGTTGGGTCATTCCTGAAGACTAGAGTCATCATGCTGCCCCGGTAGCAAATCTTCAAGCCAATGGCTGGCCAGCTTGGCCACAGTAAGTTGAAGTGGTAGAGCAGGATGAAGTACAGAATGTTTAGCAACAGGCTGACCAACTAATTCAAGAAGTGATGTTACAAGGGCAAGATGTCCAGCAGTCTTTTGAGAGTGTTAGCTTTGAGGTGCAATGTTTTTTCAGAGCCCAGGGCCCACCTATCAGACTTGAGCTCTCATTGGTCCAAGACCGCCACCAGATTATGCACCTCTTCAACGCCAGCATGGACAGTGACCGAGATTATCCCATATTTCAGATTGCAAGGTCCCTGAACCTCCACCAAGGTATTGGCCCAATGCCATCAGCCCAAATGCTTATCAGTGAATCTCATCCACTATGGCAGCCCAGCAACACAATCTCTATATCCCAAGGCCCGTCAGGCAGGGTTTTGCTCAGTACATTATTGCTGGCAAAGATACCTTCTCTTGGTCAGGTCAAGCTTCTGTCACTCCGGGATTTGCTCTGCACTGGTCTCTTGATGCAGTAATTGTTGTTGATCCACTGTGCGGCAAAAATTGGGAAGCTTCCTCTTCAGCAGACCCCACAAGCCACCCATAGATATTAGCCTCTAGAGGTCTTGATAAAGAAGGAAGGTTAATAGAGTTACCCACTCAACAATCAGATCTACAGGTGCTCCACAATTGGCCTGAGGCAGCGCAGCTGCCAATTGAAACAATCTTGCCTGAAGCACAGGATATGGAATCAGCTATCCTGAGCCAGGTTGGCTCGCAATCTTCTGTCAATCTTGATCTGCAGATAGTGCCCATGGAGGCAGAGCCTGCCATGCAGACCAACAGAAGGAGGACTAGGAAGCGTCCCACACCGGTGGTTGTTGATGAAGTCAAGAGAAGCACTAGACTCCATAAGTGTCCTGACTTTGTGCATATGGAACTCGATGCTCGATCCAAGCCAAGAAAGCTAGGGAAGGCAGACACCAGAATCATGCAGGAGACTTTGCAACATGCCATGCAAGCGGCTCTTGAAGGGGACCAGCAACATCAACCAGTTCCAGTTCAGGTCCTGCAGCATTTGGCAATAGAGTACTGTGAAGTGCCACCTGAGGAGGTCACTGAAGCCCATCTCACATCCAAATTTCATAATGCTGATGTCTAAATCCCCATCAATATCTATCTGCACTTTACTTCTCTCTCTTTTGGCCTCCTGGCTTTGTGTTGATACTTTTGGGATGGTAGTTGTGCTACTGTCAGTTATCTTTACCTCTTTTAGTTCAAATGGATTTTAATCGTGCCTGGAACCTATTATGTTGGAATGTGCGTGGACTCAATGATCCAGACAAATGGGATTTGATCTGTAATAAGATTGAAGAAAGTGCTTGCTCTCTTTTTTGCTTTCAAGAGACGAAAAAAGAGTCTATTGATGTGACTTTTTTAAGAAATTTTGCCTCAAAGCGCTTTGACAGTTTTGATTTTTGTCCGTCGGATGGTGCCTCAAGGGGAATAGTAGTTGCTTGGAACTTACGCGTATTCTCTGCGGTCACGATTGATTTACAACCCTTTGCACTTCGAATGCAAGTTACCTCAGCTCACAATCTGTCAGGTTTGGAACCTGATCACTATTTATGGTCCGACAAGGGACCCTGAGCGTACGAATTTTGTTGGTTGGCTCTATAGCCTGGACTTCTTGTATGATGACAATCTCATTATTATGGGAGATTTTAATTTCTACAGATCCACATCTAATAGAAATAAGCCGGGGTGCAACGTCAACGATATGCTTATCTTTAATGATATCATTCACCAGCTTGGCCTGATAGAGTTGCCTATCAAGGGAAGAAGTTTTACATGGAGTAATATGCAAGAGCAACCTCTTCTACAATAGCTAGACTGGTTTTTTACCTCCCTAACGTGGTCTGTCACTTATCCAAACATAGTTGTCCTTCCTCTGGCAAAAAGTGTTTCAGACCATATGCCATGTAAAGTTCAGATAGGCACTCACATTCCCAAGGCTACTCTTTTTCGTTATGAGAATTACTGGACAAAGATACCGGGTTTTCTTGATGTGGTGTCAAATTCTTGGTCTTCTACTTCTCATCCTGATGGGGCAAGAAATATCACTACTAAACTGAAATCTCTCAGGAGCTCTTTGAAGTCATGGGATAGGGCTAAATCCAATCTCAAGCTGCTCATTCATCACTGCAACCTTGCCATTGCTTTTATTCATGATCTAGAAGATTCAAGGGGCCTGTACTTGCAAGAAAATAATTTTAGGACTATTATTCAGTCACATCTTCAGAGGCTTTTGCATTATCAGCAAGTTTATTAGAAACAGAGATACACCGAAAAGCTTGTAAAGTGGGGAGATGAAAACACAAAATTCTTCCATGCTAGGGCTACAGAAAGATTTAGATTCAATGTGATCTCTCAAATTTTGGCTGCTGATGGGCGAATGGTCTCTGATCATACAGAAAAAGTAGCCCTTTTCTGGCAAGAATTCAAAAGTAGAATGGGTGTCACTGCCAATGCCCAAATGTGCTTTTAGTTGAATTAGCTCCTAAATCAACATGATCTTCAAGATTTGGAACTGCCTTTCACTATGACTGAAATGGACGCTATGCTTAAGACGATGCCAATAGATAAAGCCCCGGGACTAGATGGTTTTAATGGGTTGTTTTTCAAGAGATGCTGGAATATCATTAAGTGATGTTTATCAGCTCTGTTATCATTTTTATGATCATATGGCTGATCTTAAGTCCATCAATTACTCCTATATTACTTTGGTCCCCAAAAAACCAGATTTTAGGCCTATTTCTTTGTTGAACTCTTCTATGAAGTTTGTTACAAAGCTCCTTTCCAATAGACTGCAGAAAGTTATTCAGGAAGTAGTGCACCGTAATTAGTATGGTTTTATACAAGGAAGGACAATTCAGGATTGTTTGGGTTGGGCCTTTGAATTTTTGCATCAGTGTCATGCATCAAAAATGGAGATAATCATACTTAAGCTGGATTTTGAAAAAGCTTTTGACATAGTGGAGCACAATTCTATACTTAGCATATTACAGGCTAAAGGTTTTCCAACCAGGTGGTGTTTGTGGATTCAGTAAATACTTGCCTCGGGCACATCATCTGTTCTTTTAAATGGAGTCCCAGGAAAGGATTTTCATTGTAAACGGGGAGTAAGGCAAGGAGACCCTTTGTCACCTTTGCTCTTTGTTTTGGCAGCAGACCTCCTACAGAGTATAGTTAATAAAGCATACCAGCAAGAGCTATTTCAGCTACCGATTCCGGGTGTTGACCTGCAGCATTTTCCGATCATACAATATGCAGACGACGCGCTACTCATAATGCAAGCAGACACAAATCAGCTATTCTGTCTCAAAGCTTTGCTTCAGCCATTTGCAATTTCTATAGGACTTAAAGTAAATTTCCATAAATCTTGTCTCATCCCCATTAATGTGCCAGAACACAAGATACCTTTACTGACTGGAGTTTTTAGTTGTGTACAAGGTCAATTACCTTTCACATACCTAGGCCTACCCCTAGGCACAACAAAGCCTCTTCTTAGAGACTATGCTCCTTTGATATGTCGGGTAGAACGAAAGCTTTCTGCAAGCTCAGTTTTTCTTAATTATGCATGCAGACTACAGCTTATCAATTCAGTAATCTCATCGTTGCCAACTTACTATATGTGTTCCCTCAAGTTACCAAAGACAACCATTGCCATAATTGACAAGTTCAGGAAAAACTGCTTATGGCGTGGTTCAGACAATAATGCTAAAGGCTATAACATAGCAGCTTGGGATTCAATCCTGCAGCCGAAAAATAAAGGAGGTCTAAGCATTAAAGATTTAGAGGGACAGAATGATGCGCTCTTGCTCAAGCATTTACAGAAGTTCTATAACAAAGTAGATATTCCTTGGGTACATTTGATATGGAATGGCTATTATCAGAGGACTGTGCCACACTTAGCTAAGCCTAAGGGCTCTTTTTGGTGAAATAATATTTTACAACTCTCAGCACAATTCAGAGGTATAGCGTATTGCCTCCCAAGCAAGGGGGACACAGCTGCATTGTGGACTGATGTTTTGCAGGAAGTACCTTTTGCTAATAAGTATCCAAACCTCTACTCTTATGCTAGAAACAAAAATATCTCCCTGAAACACACGCTTGCAGCGACCAATTTGCTTGACATTTTTAGACTTCCAATGTCAAGGGCAGCTTACAATGAATTCCTGGTTTTTAGAGATGATCTACTCTTTTTAGAGGTGACTCTGACCTTGATGGTATTTGGATCTGTAATTGGAATTATGGGTTATACAGCTTGCAGAGGTATTATCACTCGCATTTTGAGCACATTCAACCATCTGCCCCGTTCTTATGGATTTGGAAAGCAAAGAGTATGCCCAAAATCAAGTTTTTGCGTGGCTATTACTGGTGGACAGATTGAATACGAGAGAAATGCTGAGAAGAAGACATAAGCATCTAGATGAGGGTTATCATTGTGTGTTATGTCATGATCAGGTTGATGAAACTGTAAAACACCTGTTCTTTGAGTGTTCATCGGCGGCTGCTAGATGGTTTACAATTGGATGGCAATGGGACTGCCAATTCACGGTGCATGACATGATTATTCAGTAGAAGGAGAGCTTTCATGGTCCTTTCTTTTTGGATCTCTTCATGATCGCTGCCTGGTGCTTATGGCGAGAAAGAAATGACTACATTTTCCAACGCAAGCCACCGTCACTATCAAGATGGAAGACCCTTTTTAGGAGTGAAGTTAAGCTTCATCTCCTTAGATTACCTGAGCCTTCACATGTTGTAATAATGAACTGGTTAAATAGTTTGTAGTGTTTTTTCTTCTTCTCAGTTAGGCCTCCCCCCCTAGGTAAGTTTCCCCACCTTGTTAGCATCCAGCTAACAATCTGCTTGTATATTTGACCCTTTTTTTAAATATATTGTCGGGGAGCAATGCTCCACGGTTCCTTTCAAAAATGTTGTGACGGACCCCTCTCTTTGGAAAATATAGTTGGAATCTCTTGTCGATGAAGTGGGATCCTGAAAGGTCCTAAATGGCTAGAGGGGGATGAATAGCCTATAAAAATTCTACAAACAACACTCAAAACAAAGTGGTTAGACAATTAAGCGGACGAAGCGAATTTTGCGTTAGCCTACTAAAAAATGGAAGCCACCAAACCGGTCTAGGCTATTGTCTCTAATTCATACACAAGTAGCTAAGTCACTACTTTACTCTACTCCTAGGTGAGCAATTACAACAAGTACACTAGAACAAAAATAAGTGCTCAAATGTAAAGGAGAGGAAGATGGTTATACCGCCGGTGAAGTGATGATATGAAAACCAATGCAATCAATCACAATAAACAAGAGAGATCCTCGGTAGAAAGATGACACACAATTTTTTACCGAGGTTCACTTGCTTGCCGGCAAGCTACTCCTCGTTATAGCGATACACCCACATGGAGGTTCATGCGCTAATTGGTATCACATGCCAAACCCTTCTCAAGGGTGCCGCACAACCAACACAATATGGGGATCCACCAAGCTACGAGCAATCCACTAGAGCAGCCAATTCGTGATCTCCCGCGGGGTAGGCTCAAAGTCCCCTCACAAATCACCGATCGGAGGCGGAGACAATCACCAACTCCCCTCAACGATCCACGCAGCTCCAACCCGTCTAGGAGTCAGCAAACTCCAAAAGTAACAAGAAAATCCGTTGCGAAATACACTCACCAAGTGCCTCTAGATGATCACATTCAAGTAATGCACTTGATGCTTTCCAATCTCACCAAATGATGATCTCAATCAAGTGTAAGGTGTGAGAGAGGAGTGGAGAGGCTCACTAGCTTTCTATGTCAATGAAAATGTCCAAGAGAGAGAGCACAAGATGGCCACTCCACTACTTATAGCCCCCACTCAAAATCTAAACGTTACTCACTGTTTTCGGGGGCACCGGACGCTCCTTTAGTTCACACCGGACGCGTCCGGTGCGGAGTCCGGTGTATCGCCCAGCGACACGTGTACTAGCCGTTTGAATTCGCCCACTGCACGCGCTCACACCGACGTGGGGCCTTCACACTGGACGCTCTAACGCCAGCGTCCAGTGTGGTTCCAGAGAGGTTCCAGAGAGCACATTTGCTCACCGGACGCGTCTGGTCCAGGGTCACCGGACGCTCCTCGGCGTCCGCTACGCCAACGGTCAACTGCTGCTCGCCATGTCAGAGGCACCGGACGCTGGAACAGTGTTCCTAGCGCGTCCGGTGAAGATTATCGCGCGTCCAGTGAAAACTTCACCGAACTGACCCGAGAGCACAGGGTTCACACCGGACGCGTCTGGTGCTATCCCACCGAACGCTCCCAGCGTCCGGTGCAAACGTTTTTGCACCTTTTCAAAGAGTTTGCCACCGGACAACTTCTACAAGTTTCCGGTGCACTCCAAAGTGTCTCTCACTTAAGTGCACGTGTGTTAGCATTTTCAAAGAGTTTTCAACGGGTTTTGTTAGTGTCACTAGCATCTACATGCATATGCAATGAATATGAACACCTAGTGGCACTTTGATAACCGCATTTCACAAATGATTTCTCCCCTCTTGATAGTACAACTATCTATCCAAAATGTGATCACTCTCTCTATAGAGTCTTGATCACCAAAAACAAAAGAGCACCCATAGGTTATACCTTTGCCTTGAGCTCCTAGCTTTTCACCATCTTCCTTCTCATCTCTTGATGAAGCTTGTGGACACCTTTTGATGATGGACTTATACCATTTGCATGGATGCCGTCATTAGGGCTTTCTCCTCTTGTTGATGGGCTTAAACCATTTGCATGGATGCCATCATTGCCCTTCACTTGTGGCCTCCACCGACCCGGTCCTTTGCTCCATCTTGTTGTTTGCTAATTAATCTCATGAAACACTTAGAGCAAACATTAGCAAACTAGGTTTCATCAATTACCCCAAACCAAACATGGGCTTTCAATCTCCCCTTTTTGGTAATTGATGACAACCTTCACAAAGATATGAAATAAATCCAAGTTTGCACTTTGGTAGTATTAGCTCCCTCTACATATGTGATTCCTTGTGTTTGGTTTAATTTTTCACATATGCATGGATTTTAAAATGTGGGTGAGCTACCACTACCAAATGATGCTAAGGTATATAGAATGGACCTTTGAAGCATGATACCATCGGAGTTACGGAAATATACCATCCTTAGCACCATTGTTCACTAGTCATGCATCAGAAACTCAAAATACCTCATGAGATCAACATTTAAGCACGCGAGGTACTTTGTAAGAAAAGTAAGTCCTATGCATGCTAGTTCACCATTCAAATCCTATTACTAAGTATTACACCAATCAAGAAAGTATAGGAATTGAAGTTTGACAATGCAACAATTCATATGTTAATGCACAACCAAATGCAACAACTTATTCATGAGCTTGCTCCCCCTACTTGTGTGCGCTTTTAAATTGACCCCTTTCCATTCTTATCTTTGTGACTGTCTTCTCCCCCTTTGTCAACAATCAAGTCAAAAATGGTGTTCTTTTTCACTTTGGTTCAATCTAGATCACTTGCCTAGAATATGTAACTAAGTTTGATCCAAGGACAAGCTTCTTCACACCTCACTAGTAGGGTTATCTTGACCATATTAAGTTACACATCTTGAGCTCATTTTCTAGATTCAGCACTAGGTTTGCAAGCCCATCAATATGTCATATGCTACCACTAGGTCATTCAAGCACATAAAGCAATAGTGGTACCATATATACATTAAAATCTTTGATTTTTCATGAATGAGCCTATGAGATGCATTTCATGTCAACAAATCCCAAACAAAGTATGAATGCCATGTCACACAATTTTACCTTGCTTTAGCCGAAAGAGAGGCATGCCATATAATGTGGGATGCTTTTCACTTCATGTTGGAGTAGTCTAGTATGTTTAGCTCACTTCTCAACTTGCAAAAGCTTGACTCATCGACTGGCTTGGTAAAGATATCCGCTAATTGATCTTCGGTGCCAACACTTTCAATTGTAATGTCCCCTTTGATTTGGTGATCTCTAATGAAATGATGCCTTATATCAATGTGCTTTGTTCTTGAATGTTGCACGGGGTTGTTAGTTAGCTTGATAGCACTCTCATTGTCACATAGCAAAGGCACTTTCTTGTATTTCAATCCAAAGTCATTCAAAGTGGCCTTCATCCAAAGGAGTTGTGCACAACAACTTCCGACACTAATATATTCCGCTTCGACCGTTGAGAGAGCAACACTATTTTGCTTCTTTGATGACCATGAAACAAGTGACCTTCCAAGCAATTGACATGTTCCACTAGTGCTCTTTCTATCCACCTTACAACCGGCATAATCGAAGTCTGAATATTCAATAAGCTCAAAGTTGGACCCCTTAGGATACCACAACCCAACATCTTGTGTGCCCTTCAAATACCTCAATATTCTCTTTGCGGCTTTCAAATGACTTTCTCTTGGTGAGGCTTGAAATCTTGCACACATGTACATACTAAACATGACATCCGGTCGAGATGCGGTCACATAAAGAAGACTTCCAATCATTGATCTATATAGCTTTTGATCCACCATATTTCCACTATCATCCAAGTCCAAGCGACCATTTGTTCCCATTGGTGTACTAATTGGTTTTGCAAATTTCAATCCAAATTTCTTCACCATGTCCCTTATGTACTTGCCTTGACTCACAAAAGTGCCATTCTTCATTTGCTTCACTTGAATACCAAGGAAGTAACTAAGTTCACCAATCATGGACATTTCAGACTCACTTACCATCATATTGCCAAATTCTTCATAAAAATCTTGATTGGTTGACCCAAATATGATATCATCCACATATATTTGCAACACAAACAAGTCATTGCCAAGCTTCTTACTGAAGAGTGTTGTATCAACCTTTCCCATTTTGAACCCTTTAGAGAGTAAGAAATCTCGCAATCTCTCATACCATGCTCTACGTGCTTGCTTCAAACCATACAATCATTTTCTTAGCTTGTACACATGGTTGTGTTTCTTCACATCTTCAAATCAAGGAGGTTGTTCCACATATACCAACTTATTGATGTATCCATTGAGAAATATACTCTTGACATCCATTTGATATAGCTTGATGTTGTGGACACAAGCATAGGCTAATAAGATTCTAATTACCTCCAATCTACAAACCGGTGCATAGGTTTCTCCAAAATCAAGTCCTTCTACTTGAGTGTAACCTTATGCAACCAATCTAGCCTTGTTCCTTATCACAATGCCATCTTGATCTTGCTTGTTTCTAAAGACCCATTTGGTTTCAATCTCATTGTGTTTCTTTGGTCTTTCCACTAGCTCCCAAACTTGATTTCTTGTGAAATTATTGAGCTCTTCATGCATGGCATTAACCCAATCAACATCTTACAATGTTTCCTCAATCTTGGTTGGCTCTATGGATGATACAAATGAGAAATGCTCATAAATTTGAGCAAGCCTTGCTCTAGTTTGAACTCCACTTTGAATTACACCAATGATTTGATCCAAAGGATGATCTCTTACAATAGAGACCGGTTGAAGAATAGGAACTTGATTATTGGATTGAGATGAACCAGCTTGTTGATCTTGCACTTGAGATTGATCTTGCGAGTCACTTACACTTGCTTCATTATCAACTTGCACACTTGTATGAATAGCACCATCATCTTCATCATCATTGACTTGTCTTGGCCTAATATCACCAATGTCCATATCTTTCATTGCATTTGCCAAATCATTGCCTCTCACATCACTAAGATTTTCAACTTCATCTTGAGAGCCTTGGGTTTCATCAAATTCAACATCATGCACTTCCTCAAGAGTACCACTAGCCAAATTCCAAACTCTATATGCCTTGCTTGTGGTTGAATAGCCAAGTAAGAAATCTTCATCACACTTCTTTTCAAACTTACTCAATCTTGTGCCTTTCTTGAGAATATAGCATTTGCAACCGAAAACCCGAAAATATGCATTGTTGGGCTTTCTACCATTCAATAGCTCATATGGATTTCTTTGCAAGCATACCATGGCAATATAACCGGCTGATGTAGTAGCATGCGGTGTTGATAGCCTCAGCCCAAAAAGAATGACTAACATTGTATTCACTTAGCATTGATCTTGCCATATCAATCAAAGTTCTATTCTTCCTTTCAACAATACCATTAGATTGTGGTGTATACTTAGGTGAGAATTGATGTCCACTGCCATAATCATCACACAACTCATCAATCATAGTGTTTTTGAATTCACTATCATTGTCACTTCTAACTTTCTTGATGGTTGTTTCAAACTCATTTTGGCTTCTCTTGACAAATGACTTGAATAGATCATATACTTCACTCTTGTCAACTAGAAAGAATACCCATGTGTATCTAATGTAATCATCCACAATCACAAATCCATACTTCTTTCCACCAATGCTAGCATATGTGGTTGGTCCAAACAAGTCCATATGCAAGAGCTCAAAGGCTTTACTAGTACTCATCATGCTCTTCTTAGGATGTGTGTTTCCAACTTGTTTGCCGGCTTGACACGAACTACAAAGCTTATCTTTCTCAAAAGTGACATCTTTCAAGCCTCTAACTATATCAAGCTTCACTAGTTTGTTTAATTGCTTCATTCCAACATGACCAAGCCTTCTATGCCATAACCAACCCAAACTTGACTTAGAGATCAAACAAGTTGACAATTGAGTTTCACTAGCTTTGAAATCCACAAGATATAGTTTGTCATATCTAAAGCCTTCGAATATCAAATTTGACCCATCAACAGTAACAATTTCAACATCATCAACCCCAAATATGCACTTGAAACCGAGATTACATAATTGTGCAACAAGTCCTTTCACTTTCCCTTTCTTGTTATCACCAAATGTAATTGCATCATAGCCACTATTTGCACTTATGTTGAGAGAGCCAAACATACTAGAATCCTCGGTCATATGTTGAGTGCATCCACTATCAAGCACCCAATGCCTTCCTCCGGCTTTATAATTGACCTATAAAAAGAGATCAATTCCTTTTATGTACCCAATGTTGTTTGGGTCCTTGGAGGTTAGTGACTAGGCTTTTTGGTACCCAAATGGCCTTCTTCTTTGGACCCAACATGGATGTACCAACAAACTTAGCATTCACACCATTTGAGCTCTTAGTGAGAATATAGCAAGAATCAAATTTAATTGAGAATACATATGCATTGGATTTCTTGCTTTTGAAATCTTGCTCTAAATGACCAACTTGCTTGCATTTTGCGCAATACCGGCTATTTCTCTTCACAAAACAAGTCTTGTGAGGTGCAAAGGCGGTTTTGCCTTTCTTTGGGATATAGCCTAATCCCTCTTTATGGAGAGATGCTCTTTGGCTACCCAAGCACATAAGCAAGCAGTCCTCACCATCATAAGCCTTGGCTAAGGAGTGATTGAGCTTTTTAACCTTCTCCTTGAGATTCTTGTTCTCAACTATTAGTGAGGGATCACTAGTGGGTGAGATGGCAGTGAAAGTGCTGCAAGAAGGGTTAGTGGTGGCAACAACAATAGGTTCACAAGATATATCACAAGTCACACCTATGTTGCAAGTTTTAGTTTCCTTCTTTTGTAATTGACTTTGCAAGTCCTCATTTTGAGTCACTAGAGAGGAATGAGCTTCATCAAGCTTAGTGTGATACTTTTAAAGCTTCTTATGGTCTTTCTTTATCCTTACGCAAGCCCTTGCATTCCTTTCTAAGTGAATCAAAGTGAATACGAGTATCATCAAGCATGTCAATTAGCTATTTCCTTTGTTAGGTCATCATCACTAGATTCGCTATCGGATGATACCTTTGAGCTCTTGGCCATGAAGCAAGAAGGAGTGTCGAAGATGGAAGGCTTGTCATGACTAGCAATGCTTGCATGTGCCTTCTTCTTGCTCTTCTTGTCATCATCACTAGAAGATGCATCACTATCCCATGTCGTCACATAAGAGTAGTTCTTCTTCTTGTGAGATGACTCTTTCTTTTCTTTCTTCTCCTTCTTCTCATATTTGTTCTTCTTCTTGAGTGTGGGCAACCAGCTACTAAATGATCTTTGCTTCCACAATTGAAGCATCTTCTTGGCCTATCAAACTTCTTTGAGTTTTTCTTTCTTCTTGCCCGGTAGCCCTTCTTCTTCATGAATTTGCCAAATTTTCTCATTAGAAGGGCCATCTCCTCATCACTCTCACTTGTGCTTGAAGAGTCTTCACTTGATTCAATTTTTGCTTTTCCCTTGCCCTTTGATGATGATGTGGCTTTGAATGCCACGGTCTTCTTCTTCTCATCCTTGTCATCTTCATCTTTCTTTTTGCTCTTGTTGACCAACTCTTCTTTGTCATCATCATCTCTATAAGCATCATCGGTCATCACCTCCGCTAGAACTTGATTTGGTGTCAAGTCGCTCAAGGTGGTCTTCACTAGCATGGTGATCAATGTGGCAAATCTCTTGGGCAAGCACCTTAGAAACTTCATGGAGAAGTCACTATCCTTGACTTCCTCACCAAGTGCTTTGAGCTCATTGACTATCACTTGCATTCTATGAAACATTTTCGGCACACTTTCATCATCTTTCATCTTGAAACTAGCAAACTTCTCTTTGTAGATGTATGCCTTGGCGGTCTTCACACCCTTAGTACCCTCATATGATTCCTCAAGTTTCTTCCAAGCTTCATGAGCACTTTCAATGTTCTTGATTTGCTAAAAGACTTTCTCATCTACGGCCTCATGAATGGCACACACCGCAATGTCATTGAGTTGAAGTAGCCTTTCTTCGGCGGTTGTGGGATTGGCCACATTAGCAATTTCAATCTTGGTCTCAACAACCTTCCACACTTCTCTATTGATTGACTTGATATGAGATGTCATCACACTCTTCCAATAGGCAAAATTTTCCCCATTGAATCGGGGTGGCTTCTTGGTGTCGTTGATGTGAATGTTGAGTTGAGCCATTTTAACATCGTAGGTTGTTAAGCCTCAAATCAACGGTGCCTCGGCTCCGATACCACTTGAAAGGTCCTAAATGGCTAGAGGGGGGTGAATAGCCTATAAAAATTCTAAAAACAACACTCAAAACGAAATGGTTAGACAATTAAGTGGCGAAGCGAAGTTTGCGTTAGCCTACCAAAAAATACAAGCCACCTAACAGGTCTAGGCTATTGTCTCTAATTCACACACAAGTAGCTATGTCACTACTTTACTCTACTCCTAGGTAAGCAACTACAACAAGTACACTAGAGCAAAAGTAAGTGCTCAAATGTAAAGGAGAGGAGATGGTTATACCGCCGGTGAAGTGATGACATGAAAACCAATGCAATCAATCACAATAAACAAGAAAGATCCTCGGTAGAAAGATGACACACAATTTTTTACCGAGGTTCACTTGCTTGCCGGCAAGCTACTCCTCGTTGTAGTGATACACCCACTTGGAGGTTCACGCGCTAATTGGCATCACACGCCAAACCCTTCTCAAGGGTGCCGCACAGCCAACACAAGATGGGGATCCACCAAGCTACGAGCAATCCACTAGAGTAGCCAATTCGCGATCTCCCGTGGGGTAAGCTCAAAGTCCGCTCACAAATCACCGATCGGAGGCGGAGATAATCACCAACTCCTCTCAACGATCCACGCAGCTCCAAACCATCTAGCAATCGGCAAACTCCAAGAGTAACAAGAAAATCCGCTGTGAAATACACTCACCAAGTGCCTCTAGATGTTCACACTCAAGCAATGCACTTGATGCTCTCCGATCTCACCAAATGATGATCTCAATCAAGTGTAAGGTGTGAGAGAGGAGTGGAGAGGCTCACTAGCTTGCTATGTCAATGAAAATATCCAAGAGAGAGAGCACAAGCCGGCCACTCCACTACTTATGGCCCCACTCGAAATCTAAACGTTACTCACTGTTTTCGGGGGCACCGGACGCTCATTTAGTTCACACCAGACGCGTCCGGTGCAGCGTCCAGTGTATCGCACAGTGACACGTGTACTAGCCGTTTGAATTCGCCCTGCGCGCTCACACCGAACGCGGGGCCGTCACACCGGACGCTCCGACGCCAGCGTCCGGTGCGGTTCCAGAGAGGTTCTAGAGAGCACATTTGCTCACCGGACGCGTCCGGTGCAGGGTCACCGGACGCTCCTCGGCGTCCGCTGCACCAACAGTCAATTGCTGCTCGCCACGTCAGAGGCACCAAACGCTGGAACTGTGTTCCCAACGCATCCGGTGAAGATTTTCGCGCGTCCGTGTTGGTGCAAAATCTGGTTCGCACTCAGCACACCAGCGAAGCCGGAACGGTCCTGGAAGCACGGAGCGAATAGACCCAGCTAGCTTCGACGATCGGCGTAGATGAGCACCGATGAATCTCCAAGCATGCCAGTCAATTTGACCTATAATTGACAAGGAAAAAAAATTGATCAGTAACACAATGCGGAACCACTGGTGTGTCCCGAGTGGTTCCAGATATTCGGCCCAATGGGGCTTCTCATGAGGCCATCGGCTAGAGAGCCGACATCCGATCGCATGAGCCGATAGCATGAATATAACAGAAACATCCGATACGCAATTTAACCGATTCATATGGATAAACATGAATGAAAGCAAATTATGTCAAACCGATCTAAATTATACATTGCCTTATGCGCCGAAACATGTCTCAATCTATCACATCTATTAATTAGGATCGACCGGATCATTGCAGCTAATTAACACACTTGAATCGATCTTGACATGATCCGAAACACAAGACAGCATACAAAGAAGATCGGAAGAATATAACGTGCAGCAGGCACGCACAAGCAGTATCGGCTGAACAACCGATCTGAAGTATAGGCACCATACAAGCCTATAAAGTAAACGATGCTTTGACTCTTTGACTGATCTACCTAACCCGTCGTTTACGTCAAGGGGAACGACCGGATCATTACAGCCCATGACGTAAACTAATGGTTAGATCTATCAATCAAAGACTCTCCACACAGTTTGCTTTATTACTTGAGCGCGGCCTATACACAATCAAGATCTGAACTAACCAGCTAATGACGAATAGATCTACTCGCCTAAACATGATAATCAATTGATATTCAATTAAGCAAGATAGATACAAAGATTTAAGCCGACAAGAACAGATCAAGATTGGGCAGATTGATGATGCTTAAAATAAATAAATGATCATGAGCAACATCGGTAACTTGATGAATCTAACTAACATGCCAAGTTAATTAGAGCCGATAAGTAACCCTCAATTCAATCTAAGCATGGCTCAGGTCAAACAAGGATCGATAACTACTCGAATCCATCAGCAAACTGCACGAGCCAGAATCGCACTAGCAATACATGAAAAACACGAGCGTGACAGTACTTACAGCAAGCCCGGCGTCCACCGGATGACACCCAACTTGTTGAAGAACTCGCCGGTTATATGTTACTCCTACTCCTAGGGTTTTGGCCGGGGGCTGAAAAAGAAAGGAACTGTTGTTGTATTGATTGACGTGTGTGTTACAATGTGCTCGGGCTCATATTTATACCCGGTAGGCAGAGAGAAAGTCTCAACTGAATGAAAACCCTAGTTAAAAATAAGGAAAATACCAAATTATCCTAATTCTAAGGTAAACTGAACCCATCCTTTCCCTTCTTGTGGGCCCCTTCCTTGATCGTCCCTTAGTTGACCCTTCTGCATCCTTCCGCTCACATATGCCGATTATCCGATTGTCTGCACGCTTGGATGACATCAGCACACATCCGATCCATCTTCATATCCGTCAGTAATACTCGATCCAGCTCTCTGATGGGCTAACCTGTCTTCCCGGGCATTATCCTAAATTCTGGAGTAAACACATGCCCCCAATTTTGGGATAAAATTAATTTCTTCCCAAAATTCCGAATCTTTTCTTCGCCTCCGATCATTAGCATTCCTGCGTGAGTGCCTCATCTCCCATGCGCCACGTCCGGATTTATGCCGCTTGATCCAATCGGGTGTATATCTGAAACGCCGTCTCGCCTCCCGAGGAAAATGCCCCAGGCCATAAATTAATACCAAAGTAACCCAATATAACATGCATTCTTTCAACCTTTCTAGGTTACTTCAGTCGTTCTGTACTCTCTCTGTCTTCTTGCTTCTCTCATCACCAAGAAAACCCCAATGGCCAGCAACAGTGACCACAACAAGCGCCTGGCTGGCGGCCCCGCCGAAGGAGATGAAGGATCCAGCCGCTCCCATCCGAGGTACGTAAGCCTTCGCGCCTCTAGCTTGTAAGCTCGATTCGACAAGTACCCTTTACAAAATCTTCTTCTTCATCCCTCATCTGAATCTACATTATACCCATACTCTCAGCCAGGGTAGAGCCCTTCGCCCAGAAGCCGCTTCTAGAATCCCAGTCTCAGGACCTTCTTGTTCCCCTCCATCAGCGGTCGATTACCGCCGCCGAGCAGAGGAACATCACCACCTGCACCAAGAGGCATCCTAGGAGATCGAGCACCTACAGAGCCACCTGTAGGATCAACGTGCAGCATACTCAGCCACTCTTGACGCAGCCGAATCCGAGCTTGCCGCCACGCGAGCCCGTCTTTCTGACGCCGACGCCGCCATAGCAGGTACACTTCGTCGTGCCCTCTTTCTGTTCTACGTTATGCCCTGACCTTCTATGTGCTCGATGTAGCTTTGACAGCTCAACTGGAGGAGTTCGATCAAGTCACCAATGAAGCAGCTGGCTTCATCGGTGCTCACGATAGGACGGTGACTCTCCGCCTAGCAAGACATTCAACGCTGCATCGTTGAAGTGGTCACCTAGCGGCATCTACCGTGGCACCGCCGCCAGCCTCACAGCCGCCGCACTTCGTATGGGATACCACCTGCTGGTAGTCGAGCCTGGCTTCCTGGCCGAGGAATACCAAGCCAAGCATGAAAGCCTGATAGAAACCTTGGAAGAGCATGCTGAAGAAGTAGTCACAGTCATCCCTGCTAGTGGCGTCATTGAAGAAACCCGCAACAATCAGTAGTTTGTATTAGGTGCAGACTGCTTAACAAAACTCTCTGTATATTCTGCCTGCGTCATCTTTTCTTTATTTTTTTGTTCTGAAGGCGACGTTCTCCACATCGGCTATTCCACTCCATCGAGGGTTTATTTTATTTTTTTTTGCTTAAGGCGATTCTCATCTTGGAATCGGCCATTGCTCGGTCTTGACGATCATTCTCTGTTCGATCCTTGCAGAGGTCAATCGTCATACTCTGTCAAAACCGAGCACTGATGTCTCCCCTTCTTCTCTCTTTCTCTTTTTTATTTCTAAAGGCGATTCCCAGATGAAATTGGCTGTTTGACTCTTCAACTAAGTGCTCAGGCTCCGATAGGGATACTGGGGTAATACTTCTTCAAATGCTTACCATTGATAGCTCTAGGAAACTCATTCCCCTCCAGGTCTTGCAGAATGTATGCATTGTAAGGCGCAGACCATATGACCCGAAATGGTCCTTCCTGATTAGGTGACCATTTGCTGAATCTGGAGAGACTATAAGGCTAATCTTCTACTTAATGCTTGGCTCTAGATCCTATCTTGGGTTTCTACTCTACTATAGATATGTCCGTGGAATTCTGAAACCCTGGATTGATTTCTCTCTGGATCATCTGAAACCGTGGGGGATCTGGGGCTGTTTATATAGGCCGGTGGGATGAACCGTAGCCCTTGGATCAAACCAACTTCGACGGGCGATGGAGATTGATCTTAAAAATCGGGTTGTGGGTCCATGTCGAAGCGGAGGCGGAGAAGCCTCACTGACAGGTCGGTCGACCTGGTCAGTGGGTCGGCCGACCCCTTCTCTCTGAGTTGCAGGTCCCGCTTCGGCAGGCGTGTCTCTGGTGTCCTCTAGAATATTCTTGATCTCCTGCCATGGCGAAATTCGGCATTTTTCTCTGTGATGTGGGTCCTTCTTGGTTGTTTTCCTATATAGTCCCTGAAAAACACAGATTCACCAAAACTCGTGGAATTCTGTCAGTTTAATTCCTATTCTAGGTGTTGGCTCTCATTTATATACTTTTTCATGATTGGTTGACGGGTAAAATCATACAATAACTACCGTAAACACATAGTAACTTGATGCTATAAAGGAATATGATGCATTAGTGACCAATGTGCCTGTATACTAGGTATTGTTGGTAGGTTGTTCCTAGCTAGCTAGGATAATCGTGGATATAATAGTAGGCTAATCAATACTATAACTTACTTAGAATCACTCAAATCTCATATGATGTTTTTCTCTTTTGATAACATTCAAAAGATTTGCATGCCTTTATGAATAATCTTCCTACTCCATAAACATCAGTCCTCAACTATGATATTTACATGTAATTAGTTCACAAGATATTTAATTTGAATGCCCAATTGACGAAGAATCCTCACACAAGCATTGCTTTTAGAATAGCGTTGATGCAAAGGAGAAATTAATTTTATTGCTTAGCATCATTTACCCTTGAAAAGTATGAACAGCGTGAGAGAGACCACAATTGACATGCTTAACAGAATTTTCTTTTTTTAATACACTTTTGTGTGGATATTATATGAATATTACATGTGCTGGGTGGAAATATACACTTTTGTATGAAAATATACACTTTGTACACTTTTGTATGGAAATTATAAAAGTATACTAATTTTAAAATACGATGTCATTTGTTGGTGGAACGACTTTCAAAAACTATCCACAGGAAAATGGTTTTCCAAAAATCATCCACCCAGAAAACGATTTTACCAAAAACATGTTTTTTTATAAAATTATCTTATGGACGAAAACATAGAGCCGTTATTCCATAACCCCCGACTTCCCAAAGTTATTCTAGGGCAGAACAACATTTGGATATCATATGGCTTTTTTACAAGTTTTCTTGATCTGAAAAAAAAACTATAGACATCCACAGATTTTGTAATTTTAAATGGATGCAAAAAATGAAGCACGGTTCATTTTGAGAAGAGTCACATTGTGGAAGATTAACAACTGAGTTTTTTTTTTCGCCCCTAAGATGGTTTTATGAAAGAAAACATAATTTTAGTAAAATCATATTTTAGGTGGACAATTTGAGAAAAGTCATTTTCCCAGCAGACAACTAGTGAAAGTCATCTCATTTATTGAAGACATGAAACTATTTTTGAAGATTAGCAATAATAGGATATATCTTTGCATTTTCCACACAAAAACATATAAAAAAAATAAAAAACCATCCTGAGGAGGATCTATTATAATGGTAATGGAGTTGGGCATTGGTAATGGAAGTGTCAAAGTTCATATCTTGGTGACACCCTATAGATAAGCACATCATTGACGTACGAAAAAATCATAGTTTTCTTCTAGATGGGATCTTAATTAGATGTGCAGAGGCACACTGACATGGCATCTACAGGCTACAGCTGATGCCAAGCAAACATGGAAAACAGAATAAAAACACATGTAGACCAAGTTATGAGGAAGAGGAATCAAAGATACTTTCTTTTATTGCTTATATATATAATGGACCACGATAACTTCAACACCCTAAAGATGCGCCCGATGTTGGGCAGAGTATTTAGGGTCCTGTTCCTAGGAAAATAATTAAGAATGCCTCTATAGCTAGTAGCTAGTATATAAACAGGAGTTGTTTACTTGTTCTCAATTATATTTTAACAGTGAAAGTAAAAGGAGGCCGGCCAGTTTCTAGTTGTGCCAACATGTGATATGTTGAAGTAAATAAAATACCTCATTTCTCAACCCAATCAAATTTTAGAATTGTCTTAAGTCAAACTATTTAAGTTTGAAGTTTATAGAAAAAAATACCAACATATATAACCTCATATAAGTATATACACCATGAAAGTATTTGTTGGTGTATCTAATGAAACTAGCTAGTTTTGTGTTATAAATATCTATATCCATTTCTATAGATTTAGTCAAACTTTTAACTTTAGAAAACTCTAGAAGTTGATTGATGTTGGGACCAAGGAAGTATAAGCTTATATGAAGAGGCATATGTAAAAATAAAACTAAAAGCCAAATTTGGCAATTAATTATACTGTAACAAGTTATGTGTTCAGTAACAACCTTGTACCACTAATCATATCTTCATGATATACAATTTTTAGTTGTTAGAACCATATTTAGATATTTTGAAAGAAAATTATGTATACTCATATACATCTAACCTCATTTAACACCGTTTAATTTTTTAACTTTGTAATGCCAAAATTAGAATATGTATAATAGTGTTTTTAGGAGATGAGATAAAACAAGATATAAAATTAAAATGAACACTAATTAAGACCAAGGTTCGGGAAAAAACAAACATATATAAGGGATGTTTGGTTTTAGGGACTACTTTTTAGTCCGTGTCACATCGAATGTTTAACTACTTTTTAGGAGTATTAAATATTAATTATTTATAAAAATAATTAGATATATGCAAGGTACTTTACGAGATGAATTTATTAACACTAACTAATTCATCATTAACACGTGTTTACTGTAACACCACATTATCAGATCATGGACTATATATAGGCTTAAAAAATTCATCTCGCAAAATAGTCACAATCTCTGCAATTAGTTATTTTTAATCTATATTTAGGCTATATTTAGATCATGGACAGTTTAAATTTTAGGTACTGTAGCACGTGTCCTAGCTTTTACAAGCAAGTGCCCAGTCATGGTCTAAGAGCAACTTCAAGAGACTCTCTAAATCCTTCCTAATTGGTTATTCAATTATAGTCATCCTTTATTATAGGTTTCACGCTAGCCAAAGATAGATAGTGAGAATAGCTCTCTAAAGTATGTGAAACATATACAAAAGCTGTTGGAGAGTAATAAGATATAGAAAACGATTTCTATGTAAATGACTCTCTAAATGATGATTCAGAGAGTCAATTTTAGAGTGGTTCTTAGAGATGCTCTAAATAGACTCAAAAGATTTATCTCGTGATTTGCTTGCAAATTGTGTAATTAGTTTTTTTTAACATTTTATGCTTTATGCATTCGTCTAAACATTCGATACGATGAATAAGTTGAAATTTTGATGGAGAACTCAACAGAGCCTTAATACTTCATGTATGTCCAAAACATGATAGGAACTACTCCTACTTTGTAGTCAACGAAGCAAAAACCCCCTACGACAGTTAATAAACATTAAGAAGATTCCATCGTCATTCCACGCGCATACACAGTCTAGCTAGCCGCAAGATAAAGTATAACTAGAAAGTCAACACATCTCAGGCTAGCTTCCAAATGCTGCAAGAACACCTACTTACATATCTTGCAGTGCAATCTCTTGTCAACACCGACGCATTTTACTAATCCTCCTCTGTCAGGCGCACACTCTCAAGCGGCACAAGCATAGAAAACCTAGAAGCCACCTTTTCCAAAGCACCTCAGTCCCATTCCTGTCTCCCATAGCTATCTTCTTCATGTCTACTGCAAGTGCAAGGTAGAGTATGATCCACCAAGAAACACCAAATTTCTGAGCAAGAGCATCTACTCCATCTAGTCTAGTAGTCAAATATAAAAGCTACTATGTGCATCGATCTAGACAAAATTATCACCTCATTCTCCAATCATTTCCATTTTCAAGCATGAAGCATGCTACTGCAATAAGCATCCAGCATCAAAACCATCAAGTTACTAGCTAGGACGATCTACTAATATCCAAGTATCTAACACACTACCCTTTTTATGATCTCATGCGCTGTGTGTTCAGTGAATGGCCTGACCATGATGAGCTAGGGAAGAAGATCAAGAGGGAGTCAGCGGCGGAGCGGATGACGGCAGCGGCGGCACAGAGGAGCTGCAGCTCGCCGGCGGGGAGCGGTGCTGTTGCAGGCGCCGGGCCAGGGTCGGCGCTGAACACAATCACGCCGTGCGCGGCGTGTAAGCTGCTCCGGCGAAGGTGCGCGCAGGAGTGCCCCTTCTCGCCCTACTTCTCGCCGCTGGAGCCGCACAAGTTCGCCGCCGTCCACAAGGTCTTCGGCGCCAGCAACGTCTCCAAGATGCTCCTGGTAAGTCCACGAAATCCATGGCGTTTTTGGTGGATCTCTACTCAACTTCTTCTTGGAGTTAAATTGTAAAATTTAGTAAACTCTTTTTATTTAATTTGGAGGCGATTGGATCTAAATCTTAGTTGCTCTGAGAGGTACACAGTACACACAAGTGATATTTTTTTGGCAGTGTCGTGATTCAAATTGATGACTTCTTGAAAAAAAAAATGTGATAAAATGTTGAGACTTTAATCACAGTCGTCAGACCTCTGTACGTTCAGAACCCTATAAATTCCCCCATCGTTGAATTAGACCAATATAAAGTTTTCTTTCTGCTGTTATCATCGACTCCTTGTATTTTACGTCAATTGTCAAGGTACCATTTTTCAAGTTTCAAAGAGCATCGAGTACTGATTTGAATATTTCCCCCTGACATTGAAAGTTGAACAAACAAATGATTTTGTCATTCAAACAAAGATTTATGAGATTAACTCTAGTAATTACACATCCTCCCATTTTTTTATCTGTCGCCAAGAAAACTCTGGATTTATGCCACATACGTATACGCAGATCTGTGTTATGGAAGTCAAAAAAAATCATCACGTTTCTGGACAAAAGACAAACTCTTTTTTTTTTTTTTTTGCATCGAACCTACAATGTGTGTGGCAGCATGTTCATCTGAAAAACAAGCACTTGGTTCAAGTAATAATTCGTCGGGGACTCAAACATACACTAGTGTCGCCCCTTTTGCTCATCAGCAGTGTGCTCACAAGTCACAACCAAATTTCAGATCCTCTAGCAATAATATAATAATCTATGTATGCATCATCGATCAGTCAAAAGCCGAACTAGACACTAGATAAGAATCTTTATCCGTCTATATATATGCTTCACGCATCACTACTGGACTGACCAGTGGACAAGCACACGGACACGGTGTTCTGCTGAATGCTGAGCTTGCTGACTGGCAACAATGGCCACCACCTACATCTATGCAGGAGGTGCACGAGAGCCAGCGCGCGGACGCGGCGAACAGCCTGGTGTACGAGGCGAACCTGCGGCTCCGGGACCCCGTCTACGGCTGCATGGGCGCCATCCTCACCCTGCAGCAGCAGGTGCAAGCGCTGGAGGCCGAGCTCGCCACCGTCAGGGCCGAGATCGTCAGGCACAGGTGCCGTCCGCCGGCGGCGGCGGTGCTCCCCTCGTCGCACGCCTCCCAGCTCCTCGCGGCCTCGGCGGCCAGCCGGGGGCTGCACGGCGCCGGCAGCAGGTCATCGGTAGGGGCAAGCAGATCAGTGGCAACTTTGGCGGCCGCGGCCGTGGGGCCTGCGGCCTCCTCCTCGTCGTCGTCGGCAGTCTACGCCGCCGCCGCCGCCGCGTCGAGCTCAACGGACTATAGCTCCATCACCAATGAGAATAATGTTCCTTATTTTGGTTGATTGATGATGAGGTATAAGTGGCTGCTGCGTTTCTGCTTGAATGTTGTATCATTTTTGCCTCTTTTTTTGTCTGTAGACAAGACCTCTTGTGAAAATATTGGAATAAAAAGGCTTTAATTTCCTAGCAGAGTAAATACTTTTCTTGTGTTCCCATTTCGTTTTGCAAGATTTTGTCATCTGTTATGCATCGTCCAGGTCCGGATTTAAGCTTAAAACAACTCAGGCAGGCTACATTGATAGGGCGCAAACAATGCAGATCCTAGAAGTGCTGATAAACTGAAAAGACTCCAGGACCATGCCGACCCTGTCACTGTTTCTTCTAATTTGTTTTTATTTCATTGCCGATCCATGTGAGTTGGCAACAAGATCAACGGTACACAAATATTCACAAGTTTGTTTTTTGGGTAAAGTCAACCAAGCGCTTAATTGTGGTTAAAAGCTCTGTTTCAGAAACACAAACTTACCTTCACCAGTATTCTGTGCGAGTTAACAACAATCAACACGGGTTACTGGGTCAGGAATCGGAGTGCACTTGCATATGTTATTATTCCACTAGTACTCCATAGTCCAAAGTGTATTGGGTGTTTGACTGCATTGGGATCTCTGCATGGAACAGACACCTCACATGTTGAACTTACCAGCCAGCATCAGCCAACCATTCAGCAGTGTTTTTCTCTCACAACAATCAATCAGCCAGCCGTACAATGGAATCATAGTGTTAACCCGTATAAAAAACAAAGCATCAAAGTGAACGCGTGTATTCAGTAGCAGTATGTCAGGACTATGGAATCATAGTGTTAACCCGTATACACCTCCAACCGAAATCACTCCTAACAACAGTTCCTATCTGAATCTAGTCCAGCCAACTGCAGATGCCTCTTCTGACGATACATACATCTACACAAAGCCCCCAGCTAACTCATGTTTCATAAGAGTCCCGGTTACAAGTTTGGGAAGGGCTTGGGTGTTGAGAGTTTGTCAACGTGCAGAGAGCTTTCCATACTGGAACCAGCATTTTGACAGGAGGACGAGATCTCTGCATGATTAAGCTTGCTATTGGATTGCTGAAATTCGTTTTCAACTAACTAGGATGTGAGAACAAGAGCGAGCATTACCTGGAAAACTAGCAGGAGCTCCTCTTCATCACGCAAAAGCAGTGCCAAGCTCCAGTAACAGGTCACCGGTGTCACGCACTCATTTAGCAGTGGCTTCAGAATCTTGCCAATGGGCACAAAACGATGATAAACTCTTCCACTAAGAATCACAATTTAAAATTCTTAATATAAATGAATCGACAATTGGAACTAGCTTCAAGTTCAAGCAGCCTATATCATTTATATGCAAAAAGAAATAGCTGTAAATCCCACACCTCTCTAAGGCAAAGTGAGAAAGTGCATGGTTAAGAAAATCTGATACTCTGTCAATATGATACAGTACACCAATCATGTTAAAGGCTTAAAGCTATAGGGAATATCTAGCAATTGTTGGACAGAGCCCAACTCATACTTCAGAAACTTGCTTGGGACTGACAGGCTATATTGTTGTTGTTAATATCTAGTGCTAAGCTGCTAATCAAACAGAGTCCATAAGCATAGGCTTCATTCAACAGCATGATTCTAGAGGAAAGTTCAAACTATAAAACATATAATAGCTACTTGATGCATATCATTTATCATGCATGATCAGTGATCTAGATTCTAGAGCTGCCAGTGTATGAAAGACCATGGATTGCTGTCATCTCTCTACCCCCATGTAAGATGATACTGAAGAATCCTTATACAGAACTTAGCACAGAGTTGCTGACAAAGGAGATCATTGATCTGCTACTTGCTGGGTAGCAGACTAGCAGCAACCTCCAAAGGAGATTAGGTTCCAACAGTCAACTTGAATGATTGAATGACTAGTGGTGAATATATTCAAATTCAACAGAGAAAGTGGACATTTTATTTTTGCCACCTTCACTCTCTTCTTTTCTGTGTGTTCTATTAATACATGGCATGCTAAAATCCCTACTCCAAGAACTAAAATAAGGTGTGTTTGATTCAAGGATATAAGGAATAGAATGGATCCATTCCAGTTTTCTAGGATGGGATGGTTGTCTCTGTGTTTGGTTCGGAGGGATGGAGACATCTTTGCTATGTGTTTGGTTGGAGGAATGAGAACGAAGACAATATATCAGTGTTTACAATATGTTAACATCCATTAAGTAGGACCCACGTGTCATCCTCTCCCTCATCTTCTGCCTTCTTCAACACTGCATCCTCCCTTAGCAACGGCATCTCATGCATCGCCTTCCCTGCCCCCTGAGCTCAAGCTCTGCCATGTGCCTGCGCCGCCCTACCCTGAGCAGGTGTCGCCCCTGCCCAGATCCATGCACCCGCCCCAAGGCCACGCACAGAACCGTGCCGCCTCCGCCCTAAGCCAGTGCACCCAGAGCTGCGCTCGCCACCCTTTGCCCTAACCGTGCACCGCCTCGCCCCTGCCCCGTGCGTGCCAGAGCTTCGCTTTTGCCGCACTCCCCTGCAAAAGCCGTCACCCATGGCCAAGCTTGCAGATGTGAAGACGAAGAGGACGAGGAGCAGCAGCAGACGGAAGCAAATGCCGTCACTATGGGATGGGGGATATCCCCAAATCTAGAAAAAAATATTCCTCTCTGGGGATGACTTCATCCCTTGTGTCCCCGAACCAAACACCGGGACGAAGTGGCCTGCCCTAGAACCAAACACAACCTAAGATTCCATTCTCCAATTATCAAGGGCTTTGGATATACACAATCAGATAAAGAATAGGACAAACAGTAAGGGATAAAATGGAGCATGATCTATTATTCAGATCAGGATTATGCATACCTCCAAAAATGTATCTCTAGTTGAACCCCAAAAGCTGGCATTATCACTACTGATTCTGCACACAAATAAACAGGGAAAGGAACAAAATATAACTTAATTTCATGCACAAGTAACAGAGGCAAGGGAAATTTGAATTTTGAAGTATGCAGCATCTCACAGTCAAACTAACAATGATCTATTAATATCAGTTGTATAAAGGTTATACAAACACATCTACAATGAAGGATTCACCTCTCTTCACAGGTTTGTATTGCAAGCATTTGGCGACCAGAACGGCAAAGGTAATATTCCAAACTGATCCAAGAGACAGGCCCTCCTGCGATGTTGAAGCAGGTCAATTCCCACTATGTATACCAGTCATGAAAATACAAAGTTAAACAAAACTATGTTGCATTTCATCATATATGTGAACCTATAATCATAAGGACGTTATTAAAAAGAAGGGCAACACAACTCAATGATTCTCATAAGTTCATTTCCGTGATTCCGTATCAACAAAATATGTGCAAAGAAGGTAATGTCAAACTGTGAAACTGTTCGACATAGACATATGAAATTCGGTGGCTCCAGATTTGACATTTCAGTGAACTAGCCAAAGATCATGAACGAAGCACTTATAATCTGGAAGTATCTGATCATTTTCCACATCAACTTACAAGACAATTTTACCTTTGTCAGCAATGGTTGGCACACATTCGCAAGAAGGAAAATGGTGCCAACGTATGACAGAACAACCCGCAATCTGCTTCTCTTAACAAAGATCTCGTGGACGTCAACTCCAATGCTACAATGATGCTTGTAAGTATACATGGCATTAGATACTTCTAGTTTGCTTTCTTGATCCATGGTCCCAGAAGATCCTGAAACAACGCTGACGCGCACGTTAACTGATTTGTTCTTCATTTTACAAACCAAACAAATCTATGGAAAACATATATGCACACTATTAGCTGAAATGTTTGAAGATTGAAGAATCCGAAATTCTGAATGTCTGATGGTTGAAGAATACTTACCTTCACGATAACACGACCAAATTCCCACCGCTGGACCGCCCCCTGCCAACTCCCCAGCCGCCGCCGGCCGGCGCCCCCAGCGAAGCAGCCTGCCGTGCCTAGCAGCCGCAGGCCGGCTGCGCAAGGTGCACAGTTGCCAAGGCCAGTGGCCGCCCGCCTCCCAGGCTCCAACCCGCGGACCCGCCGCCGCTCGCCGCCTCGCCGGAGCCTCGAGCTCAAGGGCTCTGTCGAGAAATCGCCGAGACGTGTCTTGGGCCTTGTGGGCCGGCCTGGGAAGAGCAAAAGCGAGGCCTGTGACAGTATGGGCTGACTTTTAGTGCGAAGAACCGAAAACAAATTAATTATTATTCTATAAAAAAAAAACTAGGCATAATAACAAAGTAAGAGTCGTTACTTTGGTGCACACGCAGCCAGCTTATGTTTAGATCCCTATAAATAGTGAATCTAAACTGGCCTTAGCAGTTCGTGCAAAAGTTAGAGAGAAATAGTGGTTTAGAAGGGAAAAAAAAAAAGTCGATAGAAATGGTGGTTTATATAGAAGAATAAAAGGGGAGAGAGACGATCAGTGCTGACGAAATGTGTGTTCCTCGATTTCCGTTTCATTCTACAAAACTGTTCACCAAATCCATGTTGAATTGTTTTAAACCTCAGCAACGGGTTGCAGGTTAAGTTAGGCTTAATTTTTGCGGGTTATGCAAGTAACAAGCATATTTATGAGTTCACAAACAAATCCCCTGGCATCGCCGTGACAAAAATGAGAAAGGTAGTCTATGATATGATAGGTGCTCTCTGTGGCTAAATACCGAGTATCAACCACAAACTTACTTTTGGTTTGCAGCATCCGCACTTAGACAGCAATGCAGTATGAGAATAGCTCACATCAATAATGCTGAAGCTCCAATGACCATTTCCCTATAGAATTTTCACTTCTGTTCCATTCAAAACAAGCCACGAGCTGATCCATCATCAATGACACCTTGCTCAAGTTTGCATGAATGAGGGCAGAGAACGTAAACTGTAAAGTTCTTCGCTAACTATTCTGAGGATATTTTTCATATAAGAGATTGAAAACACTTTATTTCTGAGCAACACAATTAGCATAGCGAATGCTCTGAATTCAGCAGACTAATTCAAAGTCGCAACTGACGGAAGATCATTTATGATTTCTGCAATACATAAGAGATACACAAGGCGAGTGTAAATATAATCCACTGAAATAGAACTAGTCATCGTCCTTGTAGGGGTATTCCTCCGGAACTTGCTTGATAAGTTTCACCCGCATCTCATAGGCATCGTCCCCACGAAGCATGTCACGTACCCATGTCACCTCTGTCTTCATAGACACCTATATACAACGCTTGCAATGAATCAGTAAGAACACCATAATAAGTAGAAGAGTACATAGGTGTGTAAGGTTCCATGCTACATCAGGGAGTGTGCCACCACCATCTAACAATGGTATAGGGGGACAATATCAATATTAAGGACTTCTGAAGACAAAATACATTAGCATCACTTATTTGTGATAAATCTAAATAATTCTACAAGATCACAGATATTGACAGTCAAAGTTTCAGGAAGCTGGCTGTATGCATTCTGAAACAACATTCAATGGTAATATAGTACGGCTGACATGAAGGATAAAGGAAGAAACTTAGATGGAGATAACAGTAAACAGAACAACTAACCATTTCCAATGCTCCCCTAATAACTCCACTCAACAAATTGCAATACTGAAGGCCTTGGCAAGTGTCAGGGAGCTCGACAAAATCAACAAGAGGGTTTTCTTCCAAGACAAGGCTGCAACATGTACCCTCAGCATCCCAATTGGTCACAGTTGCAGTGACACCCAAGAACATTTTGAAGCCAAGCTGTTTTTACATGGAAAATGAAAAGAGTGCTGTCAGACCTTGAATCCACGGAGGATGGAAAAAAGATGCAGCGTTGCAAGTGCTAAACTTTTGATAGCCCATAAATCCACATCTTTTTTTTTTCAAGAAAAAAATCCAGCATCTTATAGGCAGGAGGCAGCAATTAACAAATATTCACATAAAATTGGAATATGGTGCATGGTCATTGGACTTCAATAACTAAGAAGAAGGCATTAATAATAAAACTCAGCATACTATATGGACGATCAGCAAAAGATAGCATCGTTACTGAACTAATTTAGCACAGCCAATGAACAAAAGCATTAAATAACCTAACAGAAGTGGAATGTTGTGAGAAACCATGGACCATATATGCATTTTCTCCAATACCGCGCAAGTACTTGTTAGGATATTAAGTGTACACCGAATGTACTAGCAGATATGCCATATATAGGGGCAGTAAGCTCAGCAGCTGTTTATTGCTGCGAAGTTTAGCAAAGACCTTTGCAATAACATCAGCAGTCTCCTTGAAGTCAACACACCTTGATACATTCGACTTTGCTAAGAACTCATCAAGCAATCGAGTTCCAATGTTGTAACCCCTGAAAGTGAAACCTTAACATGTCGGAAAGGGTTTAAATAAAAAAGAAAAGTTCGAAGACAAAATGATGAGAATAGCAGCCAGAAAAAAAGGGACATTAACCCCATTAGATAGGCTGCAAAACGGTAATTATATTGCCAATCATACTAACTATCACTTTATATGTGATTCGAGTCCAGACCCAACTTCATGATTCCTCAACTGAGGAGAAAATTACAAAAGTGAAATACAACGATTGAATAAATCTCCTCCCTGAGTAGAACCATGACAGGTAAATGGTGTCACGACCAACTATGGTTTGGATAGAGAAAACATATAATCCAGATGTAGGAACTGTGTGTTTCAGAAAACAATATCACTTTTCTTTTGTGGGATGTCTCCGAAGAGACAGAACACACCACTCTTATCATGACCCCTCTACTGAGAAATTAAAATCACCACACACAAAAAAAAAAACAATTTTCCTTTTCAATCACATTCTACACAAACCCTGTGATCCCAGGCTATCAGGCCCAATCCCATAGTTCAAGTTAATTGTGTTGTACTATGTGTCTAACAAAACTCAATATTATAAAACTTGTCACAATATTTAATCTTAAGATTCTGTTCAGTTGAATAATTATGCATGATCGATATATCCTTGTGTGAAGACATGGCCTAATTTTATTTTATTTGGCACTACAGGGTCACCGATGGGAGCTTTCAGAACGATACCCATTCGCACGGCCACACGGGGCGCATATTTTTCTAGTGTCTACTACTGCGCTGCGGACACCACTAACTTAATTGAACCCATCAAAAAGTTCTCCGAATTGACAAGGGAAATGAGGCAACTAATAAGAGAAGGAGAGCTACATACATCTGATCGAGCTGCTTGTTGACCTCCTCGACCTCCTCCAGATCCGTTAGCAGCTGCCGCACGATGGCGCCGTACGTGAGCGTGAACAGCTCCGCGTTCTGCAGCCAGCGACGAACCAGAAGCGATCAGGCCGAGTAAAGGCGGCCAGATCTAGCGTCAGCGCAGGGTGTCCGAAAGAGCAACGGACGGAAGACCAGAGAGCTTACGACGCGGTCCACGCTGCCGAAGAGGGCGTCGCCGGACTTAGGGCCTGTGACTGTGAAGGGTGGCATCGCCAAAGGCCGGCCGGCCACCGGCGCTGGCGGAGATGACGAGCGCAGGTCACCGGCGCGGCGTCGGACCTTCCGCTTCCTGGCGGCGCTAGCGTCCGCAAGCAGGGACGTTGTGGGCTGCACTTGCCTCGGCCCATGACAACGAGCAACGTGCAGTACAAAAGCAACAAAAACAACAATATTTTTTTCTATACCTTAGTATGAGTATGACAATATGTGATAGATCTCAAAGGTTTTGATACCTTATATTTTCCAAGCGGGTGACTACCAATGAAAGAAGCGTTGGCACTGAAAAATGTCCCAAGTGGATTATGGGCATCTCCTACACATTATATACGTGTCGGAGGTCAAGCGGCACAAGAAAATAGGGAACCAAACGCAAGATGAAGATGGCGAGCCACATCTAGGGATGAAAACGGATCGGATACAAACGGATATCACTGATATATACCAGGATTGGATACGATTAGATGTCGACATCATAAATATACGATATAAGTGTTCGGATACGGATACGGTATTGGATATTGAATATCCGGACTCGGATACGGACAGATCTGAACACCTCTAAACAGATTCGGTCGGACGAACGGTCGGATAAATATCCGTACAATTTTCATCCATAGCCACATCTAGTCGGCTTAGCCGACTATCTCTGCTCCAGCCCTGAGAAAAACGGCTTGGGACATGCTAGCCACTGCTAGTGTGTGATTTGAAACCCATCCGGCATCAAATAAGAAGTCTTAATGAAGTGAAGATTCTGATTTGGAAGAGAAACAAACAGAGAAGCATAAGGTGAGCTCTTGTATATCGGAATCCTAATACACACAATCACATATGTTAGGAAAAACCATGCACTTAGACTTAACTAAAATAATCATGTTTTTTAGAAATCAAATACGCCAAGAAATAAAAAAGAATGTAAGATTTCATCATCTTTTCGCAATTTAAGTCTGAAAGCCCATGTTTGGTTTTGAATAATTGATGAAACCTAGTTTGCTAATGTTTTACTCTAAGTATTTCATGAGAACAATTAGCAAACATCAAGATGGAGCAAATGCCCGAGTCGGTAGAGGCCACAAGTGAAGGGCAATGACGGCGTCCAAGTAATTGGTGTAAGTCCATCATCAAACGGTGTCCACAAACTTCATCAAGTGATGAAAAGTAAGATGATGAAAAGTTAGGAGCTCAAGGCAATAGGAGCTCTTTTGCTTTTTGGTGATCAAGACTCTATAGAGAAGAGTGATCACATTTAGGATAGATAGTCGTACTATCAAGAGGGGAGAAATCGTTGTGAAATACGGTTATCAAAGTGCCACTAGGTGTTTATATTCATTGCATATGCATGTAGATGCTAGTGACACTAACACAACTCGTGAAAAACTCTTTGAAAAATGCTAACACACGTGCACTAAACTGAGAGACACTTTAGAGTGTTAGCGACTTTAAAAACGGGGTGAAGTTTGAGTGGTAGAGAGGGGCTTGGGTCCGGTGCCCCCGTAATCTGTGTGTAACGATTTGTTTTTGAGTGGGAGCTATAAGTAGTGGAGTGGCTGGCTTGTGCTCCAGCTCTTGGACATTTTCATTAACATAGCAAGCTAGTGTGCCTCTCCGCTCCTCTCTCACACATTCTACTTGATTGAGATCATCATTTGGTGAGATTGGAGAGCATCAAGTGCATTGCATGAGTGTGTTCATCTAGAAGCACTTGGTGATTGGATTTCGCAGCGGATTCTCTTGTTACTCTTGGAGTTTGCCGACTCCTAGACGGCTTGGAGCTGCGAGAATCGTTGAGGAGAGTTGGTGATTGTCTCCGCCTCCGATCGGTGAAGTTGTAAGGGGTTCTTGAGCCTTCTCCGCGAGAGATCGCAATTGGCTATCCTAATGGATTGTGCGTAGCTTGTGTAAGATCCCCATTTTGTGTTGGTTGTGCGGTACCCTTGTGAAGGGTTCGGCTTGTGATGGCAATTAGCGCGTGAACCTCCAAGTGGGTGTATCGCTACAACGAGGACGTAGCTTACCGGCAAGTAAGTGAATCTTGGTAAAAATCATTGTGTCCATCTCTTGCCGAGGATTTGTTGTGTATTGTGATTGATCATATTGGTATTCTCATCTTCTCTTCACCGCCGATATAAAATCACCCCTCTACCCTTTACATTATTGCAATTACTTTTGTGTAGTTCTCTTTTATAGTTGCTTATCTAGGAGTAGAGTAAAGTAGAGACTTAGCTTCTTGTGTGTGAACTTAGAGATAATAGCCTAGAACGGTTAGGTGGCTTGCAACACTTTGTGTAGGCTAGCATAAAATTCGCTTCGTCATTTATTTGTCTAACCAGTTTGCTTAAATGTTATTTGTAGAATTTTATAGGCTATTCACCCCCTCTAACCATTTAGGACCTTTCAAAGTCTATTCTTGAACCATGAATGAATAAGAAAATCACATTCCTATTTTTTTGAAACACATTATAGACGGGACGCAAACGCTCAAATCCTTGCACGCACCAATGAAAGGTGGGTAGGATCTACTGATCTCAAGATGGACAAAGTGTTGACAGTTACTAACGCTATCAAAAGAGTGTAGCCAAATCTATCCTCTAGCAATGGCAACAATACTTCTCAACGCAATCATGGGGGTTGTCAATCCCTATGCTCAAAGTATATGGTTATCGACACTTCTAACGTTGCTACTAGGAAATAAAGTTATTTCTAGCAACAACGCCAAAAATGCTATGGGTAGCTCTATAGGATAGGTGATGGGATTCTGCAAGCGTACAGAACTATCGTGTAGCACTTTACCTGGGAAGTACCAGGTGTCGAATTTATATTTTTCCAAAGGAAGGCGGGGTTTGTGATTCCAAGGATTTGATAGTCAAGGATCTAGATATGGATAAATGGGGTAATAACATTAGTAAGGATAAATCAATGAATTATAACTAAGGTGGAAACACGCTAGGTAGCTCTGGAGTTTTGGAGGAGAACTCTATCTCAGTAAAAGATCAAATGATTGTTATACCAAAGAGACTGCTATATACCAGGGACGCGCAAAGTCCTAAACTCGCCGGAGTTTCAACTGATTAGGCACCGTACGTACCAAAAGCCTACGCTGATAAAAACCAGGCCGAACATGGTGGAATCTAGAGGATTCTACGGCTGTCACCACCTAGAACCTACCAATACTATCCGTGGGCCTAGCTGCACTCAAGGGTAAGCTATAGCCTAAGCACCGCGCTTAATCTATAAAACTTATTACTCTAACTTGAGCTCAAGAATTAGAGCACTCTAATCAAGCAATGAGCAAGTATACAGCTACTTAAAGTATAATAATAAATAAATGAGGAAGGGGATCTTTATTACCGATAAGAGTGAAGAACACCGCAGAGGAGGTTGCCGACAATCCCGGCTCCTCCACAGACTTCCTCCTTCTCCCGACTTCTCTCCACCACTCTACTCTTCTCTAGCTAGCACTATTTCTAAGAGCAGAGCTTCACTAGAGAGAGAGAGGAGCTACTACTGACTATGAGCTGAATCTCAAGTGGTTTCTACTGTGTTTTTGCTTACAAGTGAGGATCCAAGTCCTATTTATAGTGTAGGAGAGCTCTAGGGGTACTTGTAGGGGTCCTGGAGGTCGGTGGCACGAAGTGGCAGGGCAGGGCGCCCTCCTAGGGGGGTGGGCGCCTCCTTGGATGCACCACGTTGCATCCTACGGCCCTCCTTCCTCCTCATAGGTGGTTGCAAGGTCGGTTGATGTCCTGAAATGACAGGTTTGCAACCCCTGAGAGGATGACATGTGGGTCCTTCAATCCATGGCACATCACTTGATCACCGTTGGATGAAAACCGATTTCATTTGATGGTGTAGATGACTCCTGGACACCTTCCATCGGATTGTGGACGTGACACTTACTTTGGACAGGGCGGGTGCCCTGTTGATAGGGCCACCGGATCCTCGTGCCTTGCCTCTGAGCCGTTGACATGTTGTTTCAACGTGCCACAGGCCATTTGGGAGGATGGCACACGGATCCGTGAGGGTGGCAAGTGCCATTTGGCACCTTTGATAGGGCGAGCGCCCTACTTGGTAGGGCGGGCGCCCCCCCTCTGGCTCTCATGTGGCAGCTGAGGTGTCAAGCTGTCTTGGTATGCTTCAGTTTTGCATGATTTCACCATTTTTCCTGCATACTCAAGATTTCTCTAAGGACATGTGGAACTAGGTAAGTTTCAAAGTGATTTCTTTGCATTTCATGTGGTTTTACCTTGATTATGGGTGAAATGTTGATGGTAAAATAGGGATGTTAGCGACCGTCAACAAACTCTCCCCAAGCTAACCTTTTACTTGTCCTCAAGCAAAGATATGATTTAACATGGCAATGTTGAATCAAGAATTTCTTTAATGTAACAATTCACAAAGATCTTGCATACAAACCAACACTATTCTAGTATTGAGCATGATTCAGAAATTCATCTTATGTCTTAACTATATGGGGCTTATAGCTATTTCACCATGGGTCATGTAAAAACAAGATAGCATAGATAAGTAGATACTTCATCCCTTACTTTGGTAGAGTGAAACCATTTACTAGAGAGCTTTTATTCTTTTGAAAAAGAAAATCTTGCTTTGGTTCCTTTAATGGTACTCTCAACCACTCCTTATTGTGATGGACCTCACAAGAGCTCAAAAGAGCTTTTCATGTCTATCCTAAAGCTTATGTGGGGTTTATAGGATTGGAGCTAAAGCATACTTGAACTGAATGTATTGCAAGATTAGACTCTTAGATCACAGAGAGAAACAAGTCATATAAAATGATCAAGAAATGCAAGTGTAAATTATTTGGTGAGGCTCCTTGAGACTTATTCCTTTGCCTTAGATAGGGGAAGAGCAAGATTACTGAATACATCGTTTTTTTAAGAAGAAGATATATGGGAACCTACCCATGGGACATTTGTCCTCTTTTGTTTTCCTTGAGCACTTGCTCTCTTTTTTTCAGTAACCTATACTCCCCATCTATCAAAAGGACAAAAGTTGATTGTGGTTGGTTGTCTCAATTGGTGTGTCGAAGCATAGATGTATACTTCCAGTGTAGAAGTAATACATAGGCGGAATGTGTACGTGATCTTGATCAAAGAATATGACTAGCTTCTCTACCTAGATAAAATAAGGTCTAAGGCAGGCTCAAAACAGACAAGAGCTCTTTCTTTTGGTGGTTTTAGTAGTTTATGGATATATGGCTTGATGATAGGTATTTAATTCATAAAGGAACAATGAGCAAGAATTTGAATTTTATAAATCAAAAATCTCTAGTTGGTTCTCACTCATTCCTTAGGTCAGGTAAAAGTTCTACTTATACTAATTTCAATCTTGTAAGAGCATAACTTAAGTTATTAGCATGTGCAACCCACAATAGTGTTTGACGAAACTTTCATAGTAAGGATTGTATAACAAGATTTGCAAATCATCATTGAGCAATTGTTCATCATTTCCAACAAAGACATATCATAATCTTTTTCTCACCTTATCATTATTTTCATTTATTTATCGTTATGCAAGAATTTAAAATTGCCTTTCATATTATAACTCACAATAAATAAGAAAAATGAGCTGGGGTTAGAAACCATACCTTGGCGAGGATTACGGCTCCCCCAAGCTAGATTCTTCTCCATGATCGGATTCTCCTCTTGGTCGGGTTATTTCCTCTTTGCATCTTATTATGATCACTAGACTTTGCTTTTTATTGCTACTATGATGAACTAAATTATATTTTATTTTATTTTATTATTATTGTTTTATATTATTATTATTCTTTTTTTTAATCTCTCTTTTATTATGGTCTTTATTAAATGCAAGATATAAATTTAAACATGTTTCTAACAATTAATTGATTTAATGCACGAAGAAGGGAAACATGCCAATGCAATAATTAAAGAGAGAGATAGAATACTTACTCTCATAGTTGTCCTTCCTCGGAAAGAGGTTCTTCCTTGACCGATGTCTTCTTCTCATCTTGTCCTTCTTTGACGGTAGCGGGGTCTGATGTAGAGGCTGTAGATGATAGTTCCCTCTTAACCTGCATCTCTATCTTTCTTGTTTGTCCAGATTCTTTATTTTCTACTCCTCATGGATCGACTCTTATTTTCCTGCATGTTAGTTGCATGGTGCGGTGCACAAGAGAAAACAAATCTTTCTTCCTTCCCATTTATATAGAAATCTTATGCTACCACTAGCAACAAATATGCATGCATTCACAGTATTCAAGAAAGGTCGGCCAAGAATGAGGGATAAGTTGTCTCTATTACCCATGTCTAAAATCATGAAATCGGCAGGCACAAAATTGTTTCTTACTTTTACTAAAACATTACAAAGTACTCCTATGTAGCAAGTTGTTTGATCAGCTAATTACACATATGCAGAAGTTGGTACTAGCTCAATGTAGAACAACTTTTCATAATGTTCTTTAGACATGATGTTAATGCTAGATCCTAGATCACATATAGTATTATGGAACTTTTGAGATTGAATAGAACAAGATATGACAGGGGTTTCAGGATCTCCCTTTTTAGTTGAAAAATTCCATCCATCTAGTTCATAGCCATTATAACTAATAGTAACAAGATTAGCAGATTTCATGGTTGTTTCAGTATTCTATCTTTTTCAAAAGATGGAATTGTAGCAGGTAGTTGTGCTAATTGGGTTTCAAGCATCTTATTGAAACTAAGTTGATTCTTAATTGCAGAAGAGAAATCATCCAATTTAGCATTTATGCTATCTAACATACTATCATTAGCATGGAGCTTCTTGTTTATACTATCAGTCATGCTACCTTGACCATAGACAAGATTTTTAAGAGAAGGGTAGTTATTACCTTGGTTGTTTGGACGTTGCGAAGAATTAAAGGTGTTACCATTGAGAATTGGAGCGCTGAGTCCATCCTTGGCTTGAAGAACGAAAATTAGTTGTCATTGTTGATGAAGTTGAGGTCTTCATATGTCTCAGGACAATGGAGTCCAGAATGGCCAGCTTCTTCACAGACTTCACATGTCATGTGAGTCTCCATGGCTTGCACGGTCTCAGGTGTACGCATCTTCTCGCAATTTTCTAGCCTTTTAGGCCAGTAGGTCCACTTTAGCTGCAATCATGTCAGCTTCCTTTAAAGAATTCATACCTCGCTTGCGCGGTTGCAGACGTTCCTCGTTTCATCCTTGATTGGACACCATCTTCTCGATCAAAGCCTTCGCATCTGAAACTTTAAGAGAAAAGAATGCTCCACCGGCGGTGGCATCTAGATGACTTCTATCAAGAGGGGTTAATTCATGGTAGAAGTTTTGAATCAGAAGCCAATCCTCCATACCATGGTGTGGACATGCAGCGACATACTGTTGCATTCGTTCCAAGCCTCGGGAATCGATTCATCGGTTTGTTGTTGGAAGCTATAGATCTTATTGCAAAGAGCATTGGTCTTGCTTAGAGGAAAGAATTTTACTAGGAAAGAGTTGGAACACTTTTCCCATGTGTCCACATCATTTCGGTTCGTATAGAATCATTGTTTAGCTTTTCCTAACAAGGAGAAAGGAAAGAGTCGCAAACGAATTGCGTCTGGGGTTACTCCTTTAATGGTAAAGGTGCTGCATATCTCCAAGAAATGTTGGAGGTGTGCATTAGTATCCTCGTGAGCTTTGCCACAAAATGGGCTAGCTTGACCCAGTGTGATTAATGCGGGCTTTAACTCGAACTGAGTGTTCGCCTCGATGACACCAGGGCCTGTTGCTATATTAGCAGCAGAAGGTGCAGAGAATTCACGAATGGTCCTTTCGGTCATATTCGTGATTCTAAGGATAACTATCTAGACTTGACTTAAATCAAAGGAATTCAACAGTTGCCTTCCCCGGCAACGGCGCCAAAAATGCTTGTTGACAGTTACTAACGCTATCAAAAGAGTGTAGCCAAATCTATCCTCTAGCAATGACAACAATACTTCTCAACGCAATCACGGGGGTTGTCAATCCCTATGCTCAAAGTATGTGGTTGTTGACACTTCTAACGTTGCTACTAGGAAATAAAGTTATTTCTAGCAACAGCGCCAAAAATGCTATGGTAGCTCTATAGGATAGGTGATGGGATTCTGCAAGCGCACAGAACTATCGTGTAGCACTTTACCTGAGAGTATCAGGTGTCGAATTTATATTTTTCCAAAGGAAGACGGGGTATGTGATTCCAAGGATTTGATAGTCAAGGATCTAGATATGGAGAAATGGGGCTAATAACCTTAGTAAGGATAAATCAATGAAGTATAACTAAGGTGGAAACACGCTAGGTGGCTCTGGAGTTTTGGGGGAGAACTCTATCTCAGTAAAAGATCAAATGATTGTTATACCAAAGAGACTGCTATATACCCGAGACGCGCAAAGTCCTAAACTCGCCGGGGTTCCGACTGATTAGGCACCGTACGTACCAAAAGCCTACACTAATAAAACCAGGCCGAACGTGGTGGAATCTAGAGGATTCTAGGGCTGTCACCACCTAGAACCTACCACTACTATCCGTGGGCCTACCTGCACTCAAGGGTAAGCTATAGCCTAAGCACTGCGCTTAATCTATAAAACTTAGTACTCTAACTCGAGCTCAAGAATTAGAGCACTCTAACCAAGCAATGAGCAAGTATACAGCTACTTAAAGTATAACAATAAATAAATGAGGAAGGGGATCATTATTACCGATAAGAGTAAAGAACACCGCAGAGGAGGTCGCCGACAATCCCGGCTCCTCCACAGACTTCCTCCTTCTCCCGACTTCTCTCCACCACTCTACCCTTCTCTAGCTAGCACTATTCCTAAGAGCAGAGCTTCGCTAGAGAGAGAGAGGAGCTACTACTGACTATGAGCTGAATCTCAAGTGGTTTCTCTAGTGGTTTCTAGTGTGTTTTTGCTTACAAGTGAGGATCCAAGTCCTATTTATAGTGTAGGAGAGCTCCAGGGGTACTTGTAGGGGGTCCTGGAGGTCGGTGGCGCGAAGTGGCAGGGCGGGCGCCCCCTTGCATCCTATGACCCTCCTTCCTCCTCATAGGCGGTTGTAAGGTCGGTTGATGTCCTGAAATGACGGTTTACAACCCCTGAGAGGATGACATGTGGGTCATTCAATCCATGGCACATCACTTGATCACCGTTGGATGAAAACCGACTTCATTTGATGGTGTAGATGACTCCTGAACACCTTCCCTCAGATTGTGGACGTGGCACTTACTTTGGACAGGGCAGACGCCCTGTTGATAGGGCCACCGGATCCTCGTGCCTTGCCTCTGAGCCGTTGATGTTGTTTCAACGTGCCACAGGCCATTTGGGAGGATGGCACACGGATCCGTGGGGTGGCAAGTGCCATTTGGCACCTTTGATAGGGCGAGTGCCCTACTTGGTAGGGCGGGCGCCCCCCCTCTGGCTCTCATGTGGCAGTTGAGGTGTCAAGCTGTCTTGGTATGCTTCAGTTTTGCCTGATTTCACCATTTTTCCTGCATACTCAAGATTTCTCTAAGGACATGTGGAACTAGGTAAGTTTCAAAGTGAGTTCTTTGCAGTTTTATTTGGTTTTATCTTGATTATGGGTGAAATGTTAACGGTAAAATAGGGTGTTACCGACCGTCAACACAAAGTCAGCGCAATCGTCTCACCGTCGATGGATATATCATCTACCACTAAAAGAAAACATTCTGAAAAATGTGACGACCACCACCACATTCCTCCTCAGCAAACACATCAGGACTCAGGAGTTCAGGACATGTGGTGGGCAGCTCATGACAAGAAGAGAATTCTACACCCTTGGTCGCCAAAAGAAAGAAAACGAAAGCACCACTACAAACAAAACCATTATACTCTAACCACGACCCTAACCTCAATTATGAGCCATAAATGAAGAAAGGAACATCCTAGTCTGCAAACCACCCATGGTGTACACTACTACTCTTCTACTCAATCTCTTGCAGTTGCAGGCCTTCAATCATTGACTAATACTGAAACCTCAAGCATCATTAGCTGTCTTTTGGACGTAAATAAACAAACGCAGACGAATCAAACTGGTACTAATACTAAAAAGATAGGGCATGGGAGTCCGTGCGTGATTTGGTGCGCAGCTTAATTCGTGCAGCAGCATGTGTGCGTGCGCATTTGTTTTCTGTGCCCGATGATGAGTTGCTTGCTATGGTGCCTGATCCAAGAGCTCACGCCAGTTTATTCAGGCTCTGTTTAGATCCAGTGCAAATTGCAACTGCAACTAGTCACATCAACGTTGCGGCACATGCATGGAGCATTAAATATAGACGAAATGTTTGCATGTTTGTACTTTTTGCATGTGCATCACGAGACGAATCTTTTAAGCCTACTTGGGCCATGATTGGACAAAAGTTGTCAAATACAAACGAACGTGCTACAGTGTAGAATTGCAACTGCAACTGGGATCTAAACGGAGCCTCAGTTCAATTCAGAGCTTGCATGTTCCATGTAAGCAAACTGCTAAATACTGTGTTCTCCCATATAATGATGCATGCTTCTTGTTGCTGATGACCAAACTCGAAGGTGTCAAAATGCAGGTTTACATATTTAAGCAAACTCCCTTCTGAAAAAAATTTCAGGTTCACTGAATTTTCTACTGAAAGTTTACTGCTATTACGTCTCAGATTTCAGATAAGCCAACATCAACCCAACAGCAAACTCCCATCCGAATCGTATCTCTTGTGTGGTGAGGGCAGAGATATTTTGTTCAACAGTCAGTTTCAGGGGGTGTTTAGTTCCTCTCTAAAATTCCAAAACTTCCGTCACATTAATTTTGCGGCACATGCATGGAACATTAAATGTAGACGAAACTTTTGCATGTTTGCATAGTTTGCCAGTAAATCGCGAGACGAATCTTTTGAGTCTACTTGGGCTATAATTGGATACCTATTGCAAAAGATTCCTCGCTGCTACAGTACCAAAATCCAAAAAAATTTGAGATCTAAACACCCCCTCAGTACAAAATTTGAGATCAGAATATATAAGTTATAAACTACTGAAAACTTCAAGTCCTTGCCAGAATATTTCTGGTGCATAGATCGCATGTTTTGTCAAGTTTTCTGGTTCTGCAACCACAATGTCAATTTTTTGTGATTGACATGACAAAACTTCACTACTATGACTACCGAAACTACTGTGGTTTGTCTTTTCTGGTGTAAATTTTGTATAGGGTTAGCCAATGGGCAACATTACTTATTACAGCCCGTGCGCTTCTTCAATCAGCCGCTTATTTTCCATCCACGGAACAGTGTTTTTCTCTCACAATAAATCAGCACAAGTCACAATCAGCGCTTATTTTCAGCGCTACCGAACAGGCTGTATAGTTCTGCTTGTGTTTTTGGAATCAGTATCATAATTCCTTTTTTGTGTAATGAGCATGATACTTTTCATTTTCAACGGTATCGAATATATGTTTGCACAAGTCAATAACATGATAGTATTAGGAATGTTTGGATGACAATTGACACATAGTGCAGAGTTCACCACCATAGACTAACCGAGTTTCATAATGCTATTAATGGACACACTCACTTGCATATAAAAAAACAACCATTTTTCAGAGAGAAACAGATTTTAAGCAAATGCTCCACATATGACACGATTCACAAACGCTAGCTGATCTTTCTGAAAAGTAGTAGCAGTATCTAGTGCTCGAATTCTACAAATGCTTTTTTTTCTACAAAATGAATGTAGGGTCATGAAAATTCTCTCTTTTCCTGGCCAATTTAAATTGCAAGCGTCCTCTAATTGTGTAAGCTTTATTCTGGACCTGTTAGATGCAATTGTGGGGGAGCCTTCACTGTGTAGTAGTACGGGCAGGACAAATTCATGGAGAAAAGCATCGTCTACAAGGATAGAATAAACATAAACTATATACCCTCTTAGCTGGCTTTGCTTGAAAACGTTGCTTGCTCGGTTGTCTTTTTTGTCAGCCTCCTTATAAAATCTAGCAAAGCAACCCTCTAATCATTCGTGGTCTAATGATGCATGTTTCCCACTATTAGTTAGCAAAATGATGCTGAGAAACTAAGGAATGGTGGAAATTAAAGAGAATATTGATTAAGTCTTCGTTTCTACTCCAATTAAGTGCAGAACATAGCTTGCCTTTGGTGGATTAAGTGCAGTAACCAGTGGGATTAACATTAAACATTGGGTCATAACTTGAAATCTGTTTATTCAAACAGAACAACTTGCATTGCAGTAGTATTGTTTATTTTGATGAAATATATTTGAGCCCCTCATCATTTGCCCTCTCTTCCTCAACCACTGCACAAACCCTGAAAAACAGGAAAAGAATAGGCAACTGCAGAACATGAAAAAGAAATTAAGAACTGACAACCCTCCCTCTCCATTTCCATCATATATATAGGAAGGGGAAAACATTACATGGATATACAATTACCCAACAAAAAAATAAAAATACTCACTAATTAACCACACAAAGTGAGCAAACACCATGCTGCTGCTGGTTTGTTACATTACATTAGCTCCCCTTGATTCACAAAACAAAAAGAATAAAAGAAAAAAAAATGGATCCACTTGTGCTCAAGTGTCCTCAACAATGCACTCGAGGTGTGGCTTCCATACGGCGGTTCTGCAGCCGCCGGTGTGTCGCCGCCGGTGCGACGACGACGACGACGATGACCTCTTCTGTGACAAGGCGTCTCTCAACTCACGGCGCGCATTACTCCTGGGATGATGAGCGGTCTTGCCATGGCAGCTCACCACCGCAGAGGACGCCTTCTTGACCACCAGCTGGTCGCCGTGCGAGCCGGCCTGCAGGACTCTCTTCTGCTGCGGCTGCGGCTTCTTCTCCGGCGGCACCGACGACGCCGGGATGAGGAAGTATATCTCGCCGCGCTCCAGCTCGGAGTCCGGGGACACGATGAGGATCCTCCGCACGGCGACTCCCTGAGAGCACGGCTTGCTGAGCACGTGGTTCGGGTTGGCCGCCAGGATCTCGCCGGCGGCCACCGGCCGGCCGTACTCCTCGACGCGGCCGTTGAGGTGGACGATCCTGATCAGGTCCAGCGCGCCGCAGGGGAGCACGCACGCCAGGCAGCACCTAAGGCTGTTGCCCATTGCTACGTTTGTCTCTCAGCTCCTCTTTCTCTGATCTCTAGCTTGAGCCCTGCCCTGAGTCGTCTGTCTCCTAAGTCCAGCCTCAGGATATGCGGGGAGAGGATAACCATTTGTTATATAGTGGCATAGCATGGGACAGCCATGGTTGCAGCATGCCCAAGGTAGCTAGCCACCCCACCCCTACCCCCACCCCCACCCCCACCCCGACCCATGGGGTGGGTATTTGCTTGCATTGGGGTTGGTCATGCCCATCTCATTGCTTGCATTTTGCTTGGAGGGAAAAATTAAAGAGGCTAAATTAAGCTAGTTAAAGAGATTGTTTCAAAAAAAAAAGAGCTAGTTATTAAAGAGGAAGTTATATATTGTGCATAGTTTGGTGTGGAATTTAGAAAGAGTATAGGCTTCTTATGAGGTTAATTATTAGATTAGAAGAGGGTCTCTCATGTCATGTCATTTGTTTTGATAACCTTATCTATAGTACTCATCTAATGAGGACAAGGGCACTACAACACCACCCCCCCATGTTCACTACTACGTATACTGTACATTTCTTTTATGAGGCCGACTTCTTTTTATTCATTCTCTCTCTCTCTCTCTCTCTCTCTCTCTCTCTCCCTCCCTGGCCTCTAGCTTGCCTCAATCATTATTCCCTGCCACACTCATGCACATTATTCATGTCCACGCTGGTTTGCTGTGCTTTGGCAGTGCACAATGCAATGTAAGCATGTGTAGGTAGACCACTCAGTCAGGATGTGTGGATGCACCACATGGATTTTGAAAAGGCTAAGGAGTTGTTTGGTTGTACCAATAAAAACACAGAAACAAATCCAATCAAATAGAATAAAAAAATTGAAATTCGTAAACTAAGTAATGAAACATAGAGAAATAATTAAAGAATACACTCCTTATCCATCTTGTCTTTCCTTTTGCTTCATGTACTAAAAAGGAATTCAAAAAGGGAAAATTTGCACCATGTCATGAAGAATTCTATCTCTTGCATAGGAATAACTAGAATTATACAGACATAGTTTTGAACTAGCCGGCGACTGATGTTGTTTACGTTTGCGTTACTATACAAGGAACTAAACAACTCGTAAATGGTATGAGATTTCTGTCAAACAATTTAAGTGTTATCTATATCAATCAATTTTCTCAACACTTATTATTGTAAATGTTATATATATCAATCAAATTTCTCAACACTTATTATTGTCGAAGGAGAAGATTGTCGAGATTTTCTTTGTTTTCTCTTAATCGATTTATTAGCGGAGTTCGTACCTAGCTAGTTTTGGAAATAAAAGGAATTGTTGTTGTTGACAAGAATTGTGCCTCTTTATAGCTTGTTCGTTTTTGTCCTAGAACCAAGAGGATTGCGAGGAATTGATGTGGATTAAATCCCCTACAAGTCTTAATCCCTCTCAATCCCCTTTGATTCTATTAATTAAGTTTAATAACAACTGAACAAGGACTTAGTGGTTGCATCGTCAAATATTCAGCAGGCAGGGTGGGTGGTGAGGATTGAGGAATAATAGAGAGGCTTGTTTCATATATGAAAGCCCGAAGGATCATATTCTCTGGGTGAAATTTTCAACCATTGTCTGCTAAAAACCAAAATGTTAGTTGTGTAGCATGAGCAGTGTAGTCATGGGCAACCACAAATTAAATGCATGTGTAGTGTGTGTAAAATCTGCAAAGAACACCATAGATTTGCGGAAAAGGTGATTTTCATGGCTTTTGTGCCGCCTTGATTGGATACTAACAATGAGAATGCAACCACCGTTGCCCTTGCCCATAAAGAAGCAATGCACCGTACCTTTGTTACAGCAAAAAGAATGCATCACGCATCTTGATCGGGATAAATAACATCCTCAAAGTTACAAAAATGCAGAAGACCCCCTTTTTTCCCCATGATAACATGCCAACACAGCCAAAGCGAAGTGCTTCTGTTACCTATGGTTAGGCTAGAATCAACATAAAAAGAAGTACTTCTCCTTGCATTGAAACTTGTACCCTCAATTTTTGAACAAAATATTTGAGACCCAAACGGACCCTGTATTGTCAGGAGTAATAAACAGTGCGGTTCTAGTGAACAAACTATGCTTCTTGTGATCTACGAAACATGGTTTTACAATCAGTTTTGATTGGAATCACAACACTAAACTTTAATCGATCCTGTCCCGGGTAAGCAAATATTAGTCTTTAAACTTCCATTTGCAATAAAGTAGTGCTGTCAGTTAGGTCTGAACTTTCAAGTTAACTTGCATTGGTATATACCTACCAATAGTTAAAATTAATAAAGTGGCTGGTGTACCACTACTTGCGACAGATATACAGTAATAATTTCAACTGGCTACAATAAATTCAGGTGGACATTCAGAATTAGATGACTATAGTTCAACTGCCAGTAGTTCAGATAAAGTGCTTTGTGTAGCAACATGCTGGAGACAGATACTCCTAAGAACTACAGTAACCCCCCCAACAGTAAGTTCAGCACATTGACATTTGGAATTAGAGAATCATAGTTCAGTTGTTGCATAACCTGTCACGGCGGCCTCGAGAGATCTAAATATCATGCGTACTTTCTTTTTTTAAAAAAAAAAATCTTTGTTTTCAATCTTTAAGTCGAAGGCTTTCCTTGTGTCTACGTATGTGTACTCAACAACCATGCCCACAGCCATAGAAATGTCTTTTTCTTATACTGCCACACTGTCCTCAACCACAAAATTAATAGAGCCAGATCTGTTCATCATGATTCAATAGTCATACGAACTATTTTCAGAAATTGTTTATGGACTACAGCAAAATAAATAAGGTTTACATTTCCGAGGCAAATAAACATGTCATAAATCAACACAGAAAAGAAGAATATAGTAATATACTACCATATACTAACAATATAGTTGGTTAGATCTCAGTTATTGCCGTATAGTGTCTTAGCAGAATTATTGAGATATCGAAGTAATAATATATAAATGAATTGCATATAGTATATGCGCCACCGTGCGCTGTACTGAGCGTGCTTGTTGCCAATCTGCTTGGTGAACTGATTGCAGGCCAAGTTGCCCCTACGATATTATATTTATCTATGAATGTTGTCATTTGCAATTTTGGTCAATGCATATGCATTAGCTGGCTCCCTATATAGATGTGCTTACGTACGGTGCAACCGAAATGCATTAATAATTTTTTGCAATGGTTTTGGATTGCAGATACGTGTGTGTACGTGTGCATGACTTCAAACCTGGTTTTTATTTGTGAGCTGTTGAGTTTTTTCCCCCATTAATAATAACGTACGGACTCCAAATTATTACCCCTCTCTGTCCTAACTGGTTAATCGCTGGGCTGTTCTTGTGTTGTGCCTCTGCTCTTCCTTGCCTCAACTGTTGTCTTCCTCTTCTCCCGCCGCCGCCAGCGGTGTCCTGCCATCTCGCGCTCTGCTCTTGTGTTCGATCCTCTCCTCCATCTGGCTGGCCTGTAGCCCAACAATTTTCTATGGGGTGTTTAAATCCGAGGTGTAAAATTTTTACATATGTGACGTTAGAAGAGTTTTTCGAATACTAATGATTTTTTTACTGGAGCATAATATTATTAAATTATAGACTAATTAGACTTAAAAATTTGTTCGTAATTTACACCTAATTTGTGTAATTATTATATTTTCATATATATTTAATGAATACTATATGCATATGTCTAAACATCCGATGTGGAACAGTAATCCCCTCCCTGAACTCATAACATGACAACACTAAGATTTTAGGCGACTTTAGACGACTGAAATCTAGAAAATATGAAAAAATGTCTTATAATACTTCAACTCGGAAGATAATGATAAAACTTCGGTCAAAATAGCTAGTTTGCCTTGTTACAAAGAGTAGTCTACAGGAATGAAATGATTGGCAGGCTGTGATCGATCGATGTGCTGCTGCTGCTGCTGCACTGACCGAGACAAGATGACATTCAGCACCAAATCCGGGAAGGCAGATTTCGTGAGGTGCACACATCCATGTCGTAGGATTGTAACAAACAGGTCGCCTGCAGCAGCACAGCTGTTGGGTTTCAGAAAAATATTGCTGTAGTATAATAGCTACTAGTAGGTGAATTGTATATTGTATACAGCCCTAGTTCGTAAGCCAACGCATATCTGTCATTACTCATTAGTTTACTGGGTCATCCATTTTTGCAGGATCATTCTCGAGATATCGATCCATGCACACGAACCAAGAAATGATTGGCAAGTACTAACTCCGTCCCCAAAAATACAATTATGAGATCCATGTACGTGGGCCTATATATGTAGCTCAAATTTGATCAAATTTACAATCAATAGTACTAATATTTATTTGTCTAAAAACTTATTATAAAAACATATTCTAAAACTAATCTAATGATACTTTCTTTATATCATGAGGGTTAATATTTTTATTTAAATTTAGTTAAAATTCAAATGGTTCAACTTAAAAAACGAGAATTATATTATATTAGGGACAGAGGGATCAAAGGAGTAGTATTAAATTTAGAAGTAGTACGTTGTCACTGAAGCATTTTGGCACAACTAGGGTAGGAATTTAAGCCTTGCTTGGAACAACTTAACTTCGTCAGAGCTTTAGCTCTACGAACAGGTTTACCACTGAAGCTAAAACTATTTTGATAATCTATTTGGCAAAACAACTCTATATATAAAATTCCTTAAAATATATTCTAATAGAATCCCAATCATAACCCACCAAAGTGAGTGTAAGAGATATGGAAAGCTACTATTTTTGGTTTAATCCTACAGCAATCCTTCACGGAAGCACATTTTAGGACCTTCACATGTTAAGCTATTTCAAAAAAAACCCATCTGTCACAAAACAACTTTGAACTTGTGGAACTTTGCATAGGTTATGCCAAACAGCGCCTTAGGGCATGATTGGTTTCTCTGAGGTCGATGAGTCAGGATAAGACTATGCATTTTACTGTGTTTGGTTGTCTTCCTCGTTGATCTAGTATGAGATGTCTGTGTTTGGTTGTATGCATGCATCAGAGTTTTAGATGTCTGACACATGGGTCCTTGCACCACGCGTGAATCAATCCATCCTAGTTCTCGAGTGAAGGTGAAATCGAGAAGACTAAGACATGAAGGATAGAGGAGGGTAGAGAAACGGAACAAAACTGGCAAAACGTGTTAGGAGAAGAACCAAGCAATAAGTGTCGGATGGGCTGCCGCTCGAGCAGGGCATCCAATCACCCCCTTAGTGTATATGCGCACCTAGCCCAGCTAATAATATTAGGTTTGTTAGCTAGGAGAAACCATCTAATAGCTACTAACTGTTAGTTGGGTGGTAGATAAGTTAGATATTAACTGGACTCATTAAATGAAGATCAAAACATGTCTTCAACTAGATTTTAACAGCTAGCTATTAGTTATAATGATCCAAACCCTCCCTTTATATATTATGTATCTAATAGGCATATAACCTATATCGAGGCACATATAGTAAAAACAAGAGTAAAATACACCAGCGGTCCCTAAACTTGCGCTGCTGTATCATTCCGGTCCCTAAACTCTCAAATCGACCGTTTAGCTCATTAAACTTGTTCATTTGTGTCATATCGCTCCCTAAACTTGTCGGCTGTGTCATTCTGGTCCCTAAACACGCAAATCATCCGTTTAGGTCCTCAAACTTGTTTAGTTGTGTCATCTCAGTCTCTAAACTTATTAGGCTGTGTCATTTGAGTCCAAACAGGACGATTTAAAAATTTAATATAAAAAAATAATTCATAACTTTTTCATATGAACTCGAATGAAGACAAACTTTATATAAAAATTGTAGTCCTCGATGCGATCTACAACTTTGTAGTTGAAAAGTTTTTGAATTAAAACTATTTAGTGTCCCAAAATATTTTTATATATTTATATATTTTAAAATTTGAAATTTAAAATTATCAAACAAACTTGGATATTGATATGGCCTCTATAAAAGTTATAGTTCTCAATATGATCTACAACCTTGTAGATGAAAATATTTTTATTTGAAGTCGTATAGTAAAATTTTAAAATCTGTAAACTCACAATAATATTTTGGAATATTAAACGACTTCAAATAAAAAAAATTTCAACTACAAAGTTGTAGATTGCGTTGAGGGCTATAATTTTGATATAAAGTTTATCTTCATTCGAGTTCATATGAAAAAATTATAAATTATTTTTTGATATCAAGTTCTTAGATCGTCATGTTTGGACCTAAATGACACAGACGAACAAGTTTATGGACTGGGATGACACAACTGAACAAGTTTGAGGACCTAAATGGATGATTTACAAGTTTAGGGACCGGGGTGACACAACCGAACAAGTTTGAGAACTTAAACGATCGATTTGAGAGCTTAGGGACCGGGATGACACAGCAGCGCAAGTTTAGAGACCGCTGGTTCACTTTACTCTAAAAACATATCCAAAAGCTCATGAATCTTTTTTTGGATATTATATGAAATGAGCATTGATAGGCACATTTTATGACATGTATAATTTATCCGTTTGAAATAACAAATTTTGAATAATTTAATGTAGGATAACTGACAAATTGATGTCCTAAAAATGTCATTACGGCCATACTTAGTGGTGAGTTTCATCAAAGTTTTTAAGAATTAATGTGTTGAAAACATTGTAGATAAATTTTCATCCTCATAAAACTCATTTCATTCAACAAAACTTTTATTATCTCTTTTCATCTATTTCACGACACATAACATATTTAATGCCACAAAACGTTGGCACTTGCTTTAGCGTTGTGTGTCAACTGAATTGGCGTATTAGTCAGTACAACCTTGTGCCTTGGGCAGTATATAGGCGGTAAAAAAAAAAAAAAACTTCATTAGTATAATCACCTTGAGACACCTAGTAGGAGTAGCTCTTTCCTACGGCGTGGTCAAAGTCGCACGCACGTGCAAAGCAGGGGAAGCTCGGACGGACGTACCCTCGAGCCCGGTGCAAGTTGCAAGGGAAGGGCCCCGCCCACGTGCCCCGTTCGGCGCTCGCTCGCTCGCACGTGCCACGCACTTGTAGATTCGCGCGCATTCCAATCAGGATTCAGCCCCGACGTGCGTGCCAGTCATACTGTTGAAGGTACTACTATAGCCTGCGTGCATACGGCCTTCTATTTGGCTCGTGTAAAAATTGCTGCTATCGCCACTTTTCTCTAGTACGGTTCTGAGTTCTCTATCCAGCTGACCAGCTCTATCACAGTCCTCTCCTCTAGGCTCTAGTTGTGTGCTGAAGAAAAACTTCATTTGAAAGAATTATGTAAGCGTGATTCTTTCACCATTCACAGGATTGACAGCTGGATGATTGCATTCAGTAAGCTCCAGTCCTTGGACAACAGTTTTGCCTGAGGAAGTTTGACTGACCTCATCTGGATTTGAATGAGGACCAAATTGGCCTATTATCGTCCAAAATTATCATAATCAGACAACTGAATCATCAGATTTCTTCTCATCAGTGTTACTAGCACTGTCCACATTATCGGCCCAGTTAAATGGAGGAGCTGTATTTGATAGAACACTAAATGGACCCTCACAAAAGAATTTGCTGCGACTTTCTTTGGGTCAGGAACAGCTGATAGCTTCATTCTAGTTAACGATGATGATACTGCAAGTTTCTTTTTGCTTGAAACAGCTGGAACTTGATTCAAATTAGCAGGAGCAAGTGATTTGAACAAATAAATTAAAGCTCTTGTCTGTACATGGTCGAGCTCAAAATAGAAGTGGTGATGGTTGTAATAGTTGTCAGCAAGCAATGTTTTGAATTGGCTCTCCAAGAGAGGTGTGGATACCGAGTCTTTGTGCAAATACGAACCTGCGCAGGAAAATCTGTCCTTAAAGAACCATCATTACTCCAAGAATATGGGTCAATATACATCTCACCAGGACTTGCAGCCTCGAAAATTCCATGGAGCTTTCTATCACTATAATTGAATAGAAATAAAGGCATGCCAGGTTTGACATTTCTAACATATATTTTTCAACGCGGGAGTTTCCCATTTTCATTACGAAAAACGGAAATACAAAGTTTATAGAGTTTGTAAGACAGGACAGACAGCAGAACAGAAAGTAGGACCACGATTAGGACACGCTGAAGTTTCCAGCTCCTAGAGCCCACAGTACACAACGAGCTGATCTCAAACCAAAAGAAGGCCAGCGCTAGCCAGCAATCGAGCTAGGACATTTCTAACATATGAATAATGGACTGAAGGCAGACCGAATAGATGTTTTCAAAAAAGAAAGAATTATGTAAGCGTTACCCTATTATATTAGGGCTGCATCTTCTCATCATAGAGTTGGAGAAAAAGAATTCGTAATCCAACAGGTTACTGCAAAGTGCAGACTATGCCAATGGAATACAGTCCAATTGGATCACAGGTAGTACTGGCCACAATACAACACTACCGCTCGATCTGAACAAGTTAAGATCGTTTCTGAACTTCTTGAATGGCTGCGCACAGATGGTACCTCTGTAAGTCTGATGATATGTGTCGTATATCCGGCGTCTTGTTAGCCACCCGTTCTCTTATGGAGTGATAGTAAGTGAAGTGAATTCACTTCCGGCTTCTGCCTCTTGGTTGTAGAATATTCAATTCCCTTCAAAAGTGTTTGAATCCAATCAGCCCAGCTGTTGCATTAGCCAGTGATTTATCCTCAACTTCCATGTCCAGCCAAGATGAAGAGATTTGTGCAGTCGAACTCGAGGATCCCATTTGGATCTCTCCTCAAATATATATCGCTGGGATCGAACTTTCAAGATGATCCGATAGATTCGTCCATTGCAACAACACACATCGCGCACAGCTCCATCACGCATGCCACGCACACCGGTCAACTTTGTGACCACTGCAATGCAAGCCATACGACCGACCTTGGTACCCTTACAAGATATTTTAACAACTCCCCACAATCAAAATCTTTGGCAGGGCTTTGGTGTGAGCACGCTAATCTTTTGATGATATGAACTTCATATTCAGAGCCTTGCCTGCTACCTATTATTTGACAAATTAAAATCCACCTATATGTTTCTGGTAATTGGTACGAGCATGACACACTGGATTGAGCAGAGTTTTGGAGCTGAAGGTATTTGACAATACAAAGCTAGTGTGAAGCTGCAAAATTTAGAGTGGATTAGTCCCAAACACGACATAAAATTGGTTGCATCCAAGTTATCATGCCACAACAAAGGTGCAGACTTCTGAAAAATACCCAGCTCCTTAATGAGTGTACCCAAATCAGTTTAGCAGTGACATTGGCTATTGCCTTGTACTTTGACTTGGTGATCGACTGTGACATTGCTGACTGTTTTTGAGAGCTACAAGATATCAGATTGGACCCAGTATAGCGGGACAACCACTGGTGGATCGACGATCCTTACGTGACCTGCCCGATCGGTGTCTGAATAAGCTTGCAGAGTATCACTGCCTCTGAAACTTCAGACTTCTGTTTATTGTTCATTTCACAAGCCGAAGTATTCGTTTCACTGTAACCCAATGCTTGTCTGTTGAAGTCTGGATGTGTTGCTGATATGGACCCATGGTACCTTACCATCTGTATGAGATCCCGCTACATCTAGGGTGTGCCAAAGATGGTGAAGATGAGGCCCAACTGAAATAGGGCACATCATCAGAAATAGTTGAATCTCCACTTAGATTTTCGTATAACAAACTAAAAAACATCTACGTAAACCGATCAGGATCCGGACTATAACCCTACCCTCCAAACTACATTGCATAGCAACCCTATGCATCTAGACATCAGCGCCCCTATGAACACTGAGTATACAATATTAAGTCATAAGAGATCTGTTCTCACCTGGACTTATGGTACGTTGGTACCTAAATCAGTATACGCTTTTGGTTCTCTATGCGTGATACGCTGATCTGCATTGCCGGAGCTGATTCCTCCGACAAAATGTATTGGCCAACATGATTCACAATGAAGTACACATCTGGATGGGTCACCGTCAAATACCCCAACTATAATTATATACTGGAACTGTGCTTCTCGTGTCAGGACTGTATATCCCCACTAGGTATTTTCTGACACTACAACAGGTGTGAGATTGGTTTTCAATTATCAATTTTTAGCTCTTTCTCTACAAGTCTAGGGCATACCTTCTTTGGGAAAGTGTGAGCTGCTCGTTATTTTCTATTAACTTCAATGCCCAATAAGTACTAATGATTCTCATGGTCCTTAACTGCAAAATCTTCTATCAGTGCTTTAACAGTGGCACTTGCCGAAGAGGTTGTGATGATCATGTCAATGCCCAAAAAGTACTAAAGATTTCCATGGTCCTTAACTGCAAAATCTTCTCTCGGTGCTTTAATCAGATTTTCATTGGCACTTACCAAAGAGTTTGTGATGATTATGTCATTAATTTGCATATGTAATTAAAGAGAGAATCTTGACTTGTGTATCTTGATGCTTGGCACATATATCCATGAAGGAATGCATTTTGTATGTCAATTTGCCTCATTGACCACTCTCCAGTAATAACTAGTGAAAATATTACTCTGACTGTTGATGGCTTAGTCATTGGACTAAATGTCTCTTGATAATCAACCCCAAGTTTCTACTTGAAACCTTTGGACACTAGCCTTATATCTATCAACTGAACTGTCTGCATTTTTTGAGGTTAAACGCCCACTTGATGTCTACAAGATTTACTCCCTTCTGAGGGAGTACAAGTGTCCATGTCTTTTTCTTGAGCAAAGCTAAGTACTCCAAATGCATTGCCTGTCTCCACTGATCATACTTCACTGCTTCAGTGTAGCAAATTTCAGAAGAGCATACTCGTTCCTAAGTACCCCCACTTAACCATCCATAAATTCCTAAGTACCTCATTGTACCATCTATAAATTCCTTCCTTTTCACAATATCAATTTTTAGTCTAAGTAACCATTGGATGGCCTTGTTGCCGTTGATTGTCGTGTGATATTTCCTGCAGTGAATCTGCTTCGCTTAGATTTCTTTCTGAGGTACTATCAGAATCTGCAGGGCTAGAGATATCTGCACCAACCTGATCAGCAATAAATAATAATAGTGCCACTAAGAGGGTCAGTAAGTCCATGGCCAGTTAATAATTCATCAACTTTCTGTTGGCGTGTCTGTTGCCGAAATGCTGCCAGTTAAGAATTTTTCAATGTAGTGGCCGGTTCAGAGTCCTAGCTGAAGGAAAAAGAGTTGGCTGATGACCTGATTGTGTGGATGACATGCGCTGGTTTTCTGAGAGTTCGAACGGAAGGACACTCTCAGGTCTCAGCGAATACAACATTCCTAGAGATGTAAATTCTCCCAGATTCCAGATTGCAGATCAACACACATTCTTTTGGCCAAAAATGAAAGTTTCGCTGAATTTTAAGGCCTCAAGTTGGGCCAACAAGCACACCCAAAAACTCACTGAGTTTCAAATTTGGGACCAAGGAGACGATTAAGAGGAGTATCAACTTGATCACAGTGTAGGAAACATAGTTCTGGTCGATGTGATGATAGCAGTTGGCAGCATCATGGTTGTTGTGGGTGCATATCTTACAGGGTTGCTTCTGTACTCCCCTGTAATTTCAAAACGTATAATAAAACTATACGTATATTTTGAAAGGAGTAAAATGCACCGGCGGTCCCTAAACTTGCGCTGCTGTGTCATCCCGGTCCCTAAAATCTCAAATCGACCGTTTAGGTCCTCAAACTCGTTCATTTGTGTCATCCCGGTCCCTAAACTTGTAAATCACCCATTTAGGTTCTCAAACTTATTTAGTTGTGTCATCTCAGTTCCTAAACTTGTTTGGGTGTGTCATCTGGGTCCAAACAACGTGATCTAAAAACTTGATATCAAAAAGGAAAAATAATTCAAAACTTTTTCATATGAACTTGAATGAAGACAAACTTTATATAAAAATTATAGCCCTCAACGCGATCTACAACTTTATAGTTGAAATTTTTTTATTTGAAGTCGTTTAATATTCCAAAATATTATTGTAAGTTTACATATTTTAAAATTTAAAATTTAAAACTACATTTTGGGATACTAAACGACTTCAAATAAAAATATTTTCAACTACAAGGTTGTTGATTATATTGAGAACTATAACTTTTATATAGGCCATATCAATATCAAGTTTGTCTGATAATTTTAAATTTTAAATTTCAAAATCTATAAACATACAAAAATATTTTGGGACCCTAAACAGTTTTAATTCAAAAACTTTTCAACTATAAAGTTGTAGATCGCATCGAGAGCTACAATTTTGATATAAAGTTTGTCTTTATTTGAGTTCATATGAAAAAGTTATGAATTATTTTTTTAAATCAAGTTTTTAAATCGCTCTGTTTGGATCTAGATGACACAGCCGAACAAGTTTAGTGACTGGGATGACACAAGTAAACAAGTTTGAGGACCTAAACGGACGATTTGCAAGTTTAGGTACCGGAATGACACAGCCGAACAAGTTTAGGGACCGAAATGACACAGATGTACAAGTTTAAGGACCTAAACGGGGCACAAGTTTAGGGACCGCTGGTGCACTTTACTCTTTTAAAAGCTTGTATATGCAAGTATACAAAAATTAACAAAAACTTGTTAAGCCCTTTGGATTACATTTAATTTGACCATTCATCACGCTTGGAATTTAAATCTGTCATCGTACACCGTCCATTGCAAGTTATGACCTGGTCAAATATAAATCCTATCGGTGTCTCTTGAATTACTTTGATCTAATCCTGTGTCAGGACCTTCTCCCTCTTCCACTGAATCTTCGAATGAAAGAAAAAAAAAAAAGATATCTGCTTTGCCTCAACTCCAGTGTCAAATTTCAAAGATGGTAAGTGCTACCCGATCTCAACAACGGCCAGCATTTTTTTTGGAGAGCCCTGTACGGCTGTACCTGTACTTAACTTGACCCAAATGAAAATGGGTGTCTTATTCTTCTCAGACTCGTTTTCTTCTTATTATAGTGATATGTATGTCTTCTGTGCTTTCAAGAGAAAAAGAACATCATTCTGTATATTTACCTCACTGCTTCACCCAAATAAGACTGAATTCGCAATATGGACAACTGCAGTCAAAATCTCAGAAATGGTGAGACCGATGAAGACTATACCTCAAATGGTGTAGAAAGGTGACGCTTCATCACATTTCATTTTCATGACAGTGCTTCTGATGGTATTGAGGCCTCTACGTAGAAGAATATCATGTTCCTAAACAAGTACTAGTAGCAAAGGAGAAAAAAAACTCGCATGTCAGCATGTGGAATGCACATAAGATCTGTAATCCTCCAAATATCTACATTATAGACCTAGACACAAGATAATAATAAAAGGTTATATTGCAAATTAACTATCATAGATGTTCAGTACAGAAGAACCCTACTGGATGCAACAGTGAATTCAGTGGAGCTTCAAACCTAGTACTGCTTTGTACATACTAGTACGACATTCTCGTCACAGTCATGAATAGTAGCAAACTACTGAGTCTGGAATAAACAACTTCCATGATCACCAACCTGCTAATGGTGGCTACACCACAAACCTACAGTTTGCAACACTTCAGCATTGTTGTCTTCATTGCGATATCATGTTGTCCAAAATTAGGCTGCCCAAAATATTTCCAGTTTATCCTGTAGAAAACATGGCAGGCTTAACCAACTTGTGGATAATATCAAATAAGCAATATATTAGTTACTACTGTAAGTAACAAGGTCTAATTCAGTTTGGCAAGATTTTTTTCTCGAATATGCAGGAGGATTCAGTTTGGCAAGATTACTGGCAGAAAACTTTGAAGTAACAGATTTGCCTTAATTTCCCTTCAAGGGATTGATGAAATGTGCAAAAATAATTTAAAAATCAAGCAACCTTATTGAATCATTCAAAGAATTAGACGTGGCAAAACAGTGGATAGTATCCTAAAATAATCTGTGAAATTCGTGTACACAAATGGTTCTTATTAATTAGATATTCAACGTAGCAAAGGGTCAGAGAGAAGCTAATATTGCAGGTGAACTCTGCACCATGACTTTCATGAAATAGAAGCACACAGGACTATAAAATTTGTCAGCAACACAAAGGCAAAGTTCAAGTATGTGGTATAAAAGAAAAGAGCAAAATGCACCACATTCCCCTCACCTTTGGCCGGTGTGTCATCTAGGTCCATTACCTTTGAAAGTGCAGTTTTAGGTCCCTAACCTTTGCTCTGTGTGTCATCTAGATCCATCATCTTTAAAAGTGCAGTTTTAGGTCCCTAACCTTTGCATGCAGTTCACCGGCAGACTATTTCTATTGTAGCAGTGACGTCACTTTTTTGTTTCTTTAAATTTCTCCCAAATTTGTGTAATAACTTGAAAAAGTCCCAAAATAAAAGTTGTTCCAAATTTTATGCTCTACAGCTTTGCTTTTTAAACCATTTTCAGATTCCATCTAGTTTTTGAAATTTTGAATTGGGGCTAAACTGGTGATTTGAATTGAGATTTGCAATTCAAATTTTTATTTAACAACTTCAAAATCTCTAAATATAAAAGTTTCTCAAAATAATGAGATCTACAACTTTCATTTAAGACTTATCACTAAATTCTTAATATTTTTATAATAGGGTTTGAATTTGAAACTTTAAGGTTATTAAATACTTGATTTGGGGGTTAAAACCTAATTCCAAAACTAATTAGAATTTGGGGTTGATTCTAAAAGAAAAAAGGTAGATCTTTTTAATTGGAACAACTTTCGTGTTAAAAGATTTTAAAGTTTCTAAACAAAATCTTGCGCAAAACCCTAAATTTAAATGTAAAGTTTCAAATTCAAACCCAATTTTAAAAAATATTAAGAATTTGGTGATAAGTATTAAATGAAAGTTAGACTATCTCCAACAACGGAGATGCAAACCAGAGACCCATACTATAGTTTAGGTCATACACAGTAAAAGAGTCGTGCCCTTTTAGCTTTCATTCTCCAACAAACGACCAAAATACGCGACCCACTTCCACTGTTTCCTCCTAACCATGGACTCCGCTGCCGCCTCACCATCGACTTCGCCACCGGCGGTAGTGGAGGCCCCGGTGGTGGCCAGGCCCAGGCGGACCGCTGGCTGGAGGTCGCCGACAAGCTCGCGGCGTGCGACCTCGTCCCCGGCGGAGCGAGCGGTGGAGGCGGTCTGCTCCTCGCGGCACCGACGAGCTTCGCCCTGGCGCTCCGATGAGCTCCGCCCCGGCACTCTGACGAGCTTGTCCTCAGCGCCGATGAGCTCCTACGCATGGATCCCGCCGCCACGGCGCCGTCCCGCTGGCATCTCCCCCGGCCTCGCCTACCCCGACCTCATCCATCTCGTCGCCGGCCATCAGTTGCCTCGTCGCACGTCTTCGCTCCGGCCGCCGTCAGAGCCGCCTCGCAGCGCAGGCCGTCCTTCTCACAGGCCCACCATCGCGACAATGCTAAGATTTGGGTCTTGGAGAGAGGCGATGCTTATTTGGGTCGCCTCTCTCCTCGTAGGCAAAATGGGTTGCTCCTTTGGGTAATCTGTTGGAGGTCAATTTTTCACAGTGCATCATGCATTTTGGGTTTGGGTAGCTGTTTGCCTGTGCTGTTGGAGACAGCCTTATAGATCTCATTATTTTGAGAAACTTTTATATTTGGAGATTTTAAAGTTGTTAAATAAAATTTGAATTGCAAACCTCAATTCAAATCATCAGTTTAGCCCCAATTCAAAATTTTAAAAACTAGATAGAATCTAAAAATGATTTAAAAAACAAAGTTGTAGAGCATAAAATTTAGAACAACTTTTATTTTGCAAGTTATTACACAAATTTGGAAGAAATTTGGAGAAAACAAAAAGGTGGCGCTACTGCTACAGTAGAAATGGATTGCCGGTGAACTGCATACAAAGGTTAGAGACCTAAAACTACACTTTCAAAGGTGATGGACCTATATAACACACATAGGAAAAGGTTAGGGACCTTCAAAGGTGATGGACCTAAATGACACACCGGCTAAAGGTGAGGGGCCTGTGGTGCATTTTGCTCAAAAGAAAAAGAAAAACTAAGCATGGACATAGGAAAAAAGAAGTCCCTGAAGAACTATGGCTCTATTTTGCACAGCTTATTTATTATCAGTTTTTCAAGATTTAATAGAAGCTATGCCAAACAACATGATTCTACAGCAGGTTATCAATAATAAGACTACGGAATTAACTGAATAATAAAAATACACTTTTCACCAGCTTCTCATAAAAGAAAATTCTGCACAATTACAAGTTGTGCCAAACAAGGCCTACACTACAGTATAGCTCTCTTTACATATCTAAGAGACTAAGAATCAAAATTACCAACTACTCCTTGCCACTTGCAAATAAGTTGTTTGTTAGAAGAAAATTTCTAATTATAATCAGCATTCACCACAGGACAAAAATTGGAAAGATTTAACCACTGAGATTTTCTCAAAAAAATTTTCATCACCGTATAGCAAAATTCATGCTTAACAAATATATTAGGGCACTTGCAAAATTGCAACCGATTCTTAAGAAAAACACGAACAGAAGCAACAATAGGATAATATTTTAGTTATACCTGAATGTACCTTGGAATCTCAAGGAGCAGGACTATTTTTTAGCGTTTTAACATGCTCACAAAACCGCCGATGTTTCTCTCGCACTTCAGCTATCGCCTTTTCAACAACCTCTTCATTCTTTTTTTTGAACCGGAGAGTTTTTCTCTCCATTCCCATGCACTGCACGGAAATACGGTGGGCACGGGCTTCGAACCCGGGTGGCCGAGCGCACGGCTCGTGCTGCTGACCAAACGAGCACACGCTCGTTCCCACCTCTTCATTCTTTGCTAGAAGGTATTTCTCAATCTGAACAAACCACTCCCCCAGTGTCATATTCTCCAATCTGCGTTTTCCTGTGCGCTCCCCCGCATGGTCTTTCTTTCCACTGGCACCAATAGCTTCCCTCTTGTCATTCTCTTCCACTTCTCCAACACCATCAAGCTTTGACTCTTGCGACACTTTTTCCCTCAATTCCTGATCAACTTCAGTTTCCCCTCCCTTGCTCAAATTCTTCACCTCCTCTTCCACACAACCATTGTGAGCAGGAGCATGTTGAGCATTGAGCCTCCCCTCTATTTCCCTCTCTGTCAATGTCTTATCCTCCACCACATCCACCATCTTCTCATCCTCAATGGATGCCATTGAGGCTCCATCCAACTTGTCATCCTCAGTTGCAGCCTTATCCTGTTCAGAGCCATCATTCATGGCTAACACCCTCAATGGACTCCCCCTCGTTCTCTGCCATCAGCCATATCCCTCTCCTCTTGCTCAGTTTCATCGTTCTCAACAATTGCATCCTTACCTTTCCTTGTACTGGCCCTTGTAGCCCTTCGTCGGCCTCTTCTGCTCCTCTTTGCTCGTCCTCTCCCAGCCACCAGCACCAGCTCTGAAATTCTATCGTCTGTGGTCACTACCATATCCTCCTCTTTATCACCTCTTCCCTTGGCAGCTGTCCCTTCCTGATCTTTGGCCACAGCAGCCTCACCCTCCTCTTCCCCCTCGTCCTCAGGAGTACCACTCGTGCCATTCCTTGCAGTTGCCCATGTAACCCGTTTTCACTCCCTTCCAGTCCTCACCACTTTCCTCTCATCGTTTTGGCACCCCGCCACCTCACCTCTCCTTGCAGCAGCTCTTGTTAACCTCGTATTTTCCGGCTGTGGGGGAAGCACGACCGTCGCTGCAGCCTTCCTCGACCTGCCACGGCGTGGTATTGCCGCCGCCTCCTCTTCCTCTTCCATCTCCATCCCAGCGGGCTCGACGGCCTTCTTCAGCCCGCCTCGGCAAGTCGGGAGTGCAGCTTCCCCTTCTACTTCATTCCCAGCTTCTGGGGCTTCCACCGCACCAGCCTTCCTCCGTTCGGCCCTGCGCGAAACCGCGCGGCCCTGTTCCTCCTCCTCCTCCGCTGCCACCACAGCCGCCACGGCAGCTGCGTTGCGCGGAACGCCTTGTCACGGCGGGGCCCGGTGCCACGGGGCCTTCATCGATCGATATGGTTACGGCGATCACGGTGCTCTCCCTCGACCTTGATGAGGTCCCCATCGGAGAGAGGCGCGGGGACGGTGGGGACGAGAGGTGCACCATTGAGGAGGGTGCCATTGGAGGAGCCTAGGTCGGTGGCGGCCCACCGGGCCGCAGGCGGCGGGAGGAACTCGACGGAGAGATACCTCTGCGACGCGCTAGCGTCGCGCACGGAGAGGTCGTTGCCCTTGGCAACGCGGCCGACGCGGAGCGCCCCGGTGCCGGCGCGGCGCTGCAGGGTTCTCCCTTCGCAAGGGCCCTTCTTCACCAGGAGCGTGAGCACAGGCGGCAGATCCGCCATCGCCGATTCGCAGGGGCTCGGTGGTCGGAGGTCGGTGAAGGGGGAAGCGAAAAGGATTTTGAATTTTTTGGGCACTTGCGCAGGGGAAATTTACATTTTTACCATTATAACGAGTAGCGCTCATCGAATTCTCACTCTTAAAATGACTCCTACAGATTTACCATCCTTAAACGAGACATCTTACAACTTTGCCAAAAATAGACGTGTTTGCATGCGTGGCATGCCATGTCACGGTGCCAGCATGGCAGCACATTGCGAAAAGACAGAGCCACCCCTTCCCTGCTCCCCTCTCTCTCTTTCTGACAGTCGGGTCCCATAGCTCCCTCTCACTGCTAGATGGGGCCCACACGTCAGTTGTGTCTTCAACCTCTGGCACCTAGATCTGGATGTGAAGTCTGCACATCATGAGGAAGCTGGGGGAACTTAGCCCCGACAGCAAGCACAAGCTCGCCCCCGTCCTCGTCTCTGTCCATGTCCCCATCCGAGAGAGAGAGAGAGAGAGCAGAGGGGAGAGGAAACGATGACGGCGGTGGCCATGGCTTCGGCTCCGGCGACCGGCGGTGCTCCGTGGCACGCTGAGGCGGCTCTTCTCGATGGCGGAGACTACCGCCATCCTCGCCTGGCACTCCCTCACGCCGCTGAGCTCCACGAGTGCTGGCGACCGCAGATCCGAAGCCATCGCCGCCGCCGTCCTTCCCTCTCCCCTCTGCTCTCCCTCTCCCCTCTGTCCGAGGTCCACCCGGCCTGGTTCTGCAGCGTGGGGTCCGCCCCCGCGGCGGCGAGCGCGGAGGCCAGGGACGGCAGCCGAAGCCGGACCGCGAGGTGCAGTGTGGTATCCCCGCCCGGGATGTCACGGCGGTCGAGCGCGGCGGCGACGGAGGACGCGAGGCGGGCCTCCCGGGCGATGTCGGTGGCGGTTAGGATGCGGGACGGGTGCGTGAGCGGCGGGAGGCCCACGAGGATGGCCTGCAGAGAGGTGGAAGAAGACAAGAGAACAAAAGAAAGAGAGGTGGAAGACAGAGCTGACGTGTGGGCCCCACCTACAGTGAGAGGGAGCTGTGGGACCCGGTTGTCAGAAAGAAAGAGAGAGGAGCAGAGAAGGGCAGCTCTGTCTTTTCGCAGTGTGCTGCCATGCTGGCATGGTGACATGGCATGCCACGCACGCAAAAACGCCCATTTTTGGTAAAGTTGCGAGATGTTTCGTTTAAAGATGGTAAATCTGTAGGAACCATTTTAAGGGTGAGAATCCGATGAGCGTCACTCGTTATAATGGTAAAAATGTAAATTTCCCCTTGCGCGGTCGGGGTTCGGGATTCGGATTTGGAGCCTGCTTGGTTCACTTCCAAAACTTGCCACGATAAAAATTTGGCAAGCTATGATTTTAGCTAATACTTGGTTTACTATCAAAACTTGCCAAACTCTCACATTTTTGTTACCAAAACTATGGCAACTTTTTTGCCCAACTTTTGGCATGCCAAATCTTTAGCGTGGCAAAATTTGGATATAAACCAAGTAGCAGGCCCTTGGAAACTGCAGGGCGAAGCCGATGCAGGTAGGGGGAAATTGGAAATGTGTCCTTATATGGAAAGTGAGTTTGAACTCAAATCTCTAGTATTTCTCTATCGACGAATGGAAAATATAAATCAATATCTGAAATCTGATTATCTAATATTCGTATCTGCCAAAACTTTTAAAAGTAAAGTTCAGTTTACCCCTAAATCTATATCTATATCTATATTTAATAATAAAGAATCAAAGTTTGTGGATTTTTTTCCTATCTCTTCTTTCAGACTGTTCACTCATGCTGAAAATAAGTGTTCACTAGTAGAGAGCAGACTTTTGATCCACTACCGATTTTGGCTTTAGTACCGGAATTTTTTGCGCCCGGGAAAGAAAGAAACCTTTTAATCCCGGCTAGATATAGCAGCCGGTACTAAATCCTCCTTCCCAACGGCTCGCAACGGCTAGGGAGCTTTTAGTCTCGGTTGGTGATCAAAACCGGGACTAAAAGTCTATCTTTAGTCCCGGTTTTGATAATCAACCGGGACTAAAAGTTTAACCACGGTTTATGGGCAGAACCAGGACTAAACCTTAACTTTTAGCCCGGCTTTGTAGCCTAAACTGGGACTAATGTTCCTCCCTTCCAATTTAAACATTTTCTTCCCCCCGAACCCGAGGCCCCGAGCCATTCATGCTTGTTCTTGCTTCTGCTCGTGCATGTTCTCGCTTCTTCTCAGCTCAAGTGTGGAGCTTGGCTAGGTTACTCCTCCAACTTCTTCAATTCTACAGTTGCAAAGGTTACTATCTTTATTCTCTCTTGTTTAATCACTAGGATATTTCTATGGTTATTTCTCCAATAATTTGTATTTCAAGGTCAAAATCACTTGATATTTCTCTAATAATTATATTTCAAGCTCAAAATCACTTGATAGTTTGTATATTTGGTTGAAGGAAGATTTATAGTATGCATAGCGCACATTTGTTACTCAAATGTTGTATGTATATATTTGTGATTTAAATTTTAGGAGTTTTATTTTTTGTTTCACTTGTTAAAATACATTATTAGGAATTTAAGTGCTTTACAAATTTGAGTCTAGGGAGTAAAGAGTAGATGACGAATGCTTCCGGGTCGTCGGCCTATCATCGGGTTCAAAAGAGGCTGAGACCAGACCTCCCTCTCATTGAGTGCGGCGAGTGCAAGAAAAAGAATGTGCTTGAGTTTCGAGTGAAGAAGGAGGGTCCCAACAAGGGGCGCATCTTATACAAGTGTCCGGATCGTAATGTGAGTTACTCCATCGCATTTGATGATTATATATAATAAATTATGTATTTTTTTACTAAACTTATATATTTTTGTCTTAATTTCAGTGGGATGGCAGTGGATGTCCAGGGTGGTACTGGGAAGAAGAGTATGCCAAACACGTGTTTGGAACTCTTGCAGAGGCGGCTGCGGTGGGTGATGAGCTAGCTGATGAGGCACTGAGCCCGCGAACGAAGAGCCATTGATGTTGAACAGACGAATGATTTGCCTGTTTTAGTTGAGATCGGTCGTGATATGCTTAGGCTGTTGAAGTGTATTTTAGGTTTAATTAGTTTAGTGCTAGTTGTGACTGTCTACATTGCAGTGAGGCTTCCATAAATTAATTAATGTCCAGTATTGTGATATATGTTCGTTTGTCTTGTAATGTAGATGAGTCGGTATTGGATGTACAACACTGATCGTCGCTTCAAAGATTTCATTGAGGGCGTGCATATTTTCTTAAATGTGGCCGAGTCAAACAAGCGGGATGGATTCATGTGCTGCCCATGTGCTGTATGTAAGAATTTGAAGGAATATTCTTGCTCAAGGATTCTTCATTCTCACTTGTTCAAGTCAGGTTTCATGCCAAACTACATCTGCTGGACCAAACATAGAGAAAGAGGCGTTATAATGGAAGAAGACGAAGAAGAACAATGGGACGATGGTGACACTATTGCTGGCTATGGTATATTAAACAATGATATTCCAATGGAGGAAGCTGAAGAAGAGGTACCAGCACAAGATGATCCCGTTGATGATCTTGCTCAGGCTATTTGCGATGCAAAGAGAGAATGCGAAAGTGAAAAGGAGAAGATCAAGTTCGAGAGTATGCTAGAGGATCACAAGAAGTTGCTATACCCAACTTGTGATGTAAGACAAAAAAAATTGGGTAGCACACTAGAGTTGTTGCAATGGAAGGCAAAGAATGGTGTATCCGACAAGGGATTTGGGGAGTTGCTTACAAAAATAAAGAAGATGCTTCCAAAGGATAACGAATTACCAGCCACTACCTATGAAGCCAAACAGGTTGTTTGCCCTCTGGGATTGAAAATCACAAAGATACATGCATGTCCTAATGATTACATCCTCTACCGTGGCGAGGAGTACGAGGAGTTGGATTCTTGCCCGGTATGCCATGCATCACGGTATAAGATCAGGCGAGATGACTCTGGTGATGTTGAGGATGAAAGAACCAGAAAAAACATCCCTGCCAAGGTTATGTGGTATGCTCCTATAATACCACGCTTGAAACATTTGTTCAGAAACAAAGAGCATGCAAAGTTAATGCGGTCGTACAAAGAAGACCGTAAGATAGACAATATGCTGAGACACCTGGCTGATGGGTCTCAATGGAGAGCAATCGATCGAGAGTTTCCAGATTTTGCAGGGGACGCAAGAAACATAAGGTTTGCTTTAAGCACGGATGGTATGAATCCTTTCGGGGAGCAGAATAGTAGTCATAGCACTTGGCCTGTTATACTATGTATCTACAACCTCCCTCCATGGTTATGAATGAAGAGAAAGTTCATTATGATGCCCGTACTAATCCAAGGACCAAGGCAGCCTGGCAATGATATCGATGTGTACCTGAGGCCACTAATTGAAGAACTACTGTTTTTGTGGAATAAACCAGGTATACATGTTTGGGATGAGCACAAACAGGAGCACTTTGACCTCCGTGCATTGTTGTTCGTAACAATCAATGATTGGCCTGCTCTAAGTAATCTTTCAGGACAGTCGAACAAGGGATATAATGCATGTGTGCATTGTTTCACGGACATTAAAGGTATATTTTTGAAAAAAATGTAGAAAGGTTGTCTACCTTGGGCATCGTCGATTCCTGCCTGCGAATCACCCTGTAAGAAAGAAAGGCAAGCATTTTAAAGGTAAGCCGGACCACAAGTCCAAGCCTATCAACCGCACCGGTGAGGACGTACTCGATATGGTCAAGGACGTGAAAGTAGTCTTCGGAAAGGGATCTGGCAGTGAACCCGTTCCGAACGACGCTAACGGTCATGCACCTATGTGGAAGAAGAAGTCCATATTTTGGGAGCTACCATATTGGAAAGTCCTAGAGGTCCGCAATGCGATTGACGTGATGCACCTAACAAAGAATCTTTGTGTGAACCTGCTTGGCTTCATGGGTGTGTACGGGAAGAGCAAGGACACACCTGAAGCATGAGAGGACCTCCAGCGTTTGAACGAGAAGACAGCTGATGGACGCCAATACTTGGGACCTGCTAGTTACAGTCTTAGCAAAGAAGAGAAGGAGAGCCTGTTTGAATGCCTAGACAGCATCAAGGTACCATCCGGATACTCCTCAAATATAAAAGGTATAATAAACATGCCAGAGAAGAAATTCCAAAACTTAAAGTCCCATGACTGCCACGTGCTCATGACACAATTGCTTCCAGTTGCATTAAGAGGAATTCTACCTCCAAATGTACGTCTAGCCACCGTGAAGCTATATGCATTCCTCAACTCAATTTCTCAGAAGGCAATCAATTCTCTAGATCTTGCTAAGCTACAGAATGACGTGGTTCAGTGTCTTGTCTGCTTCGAGTTGGTTTTCCCTCCATCCTTCTTCAATATCATGACGCACCTCCTAGTTCACCTGGTCAAGGAGATTATTATTCTAGGTCCTGTGTTCCTACACAACATGTTCCCCTTTGAGAGGTTTATGGGAGTCCTAAAGAAATACGTTCACAACCGTGCTCGGCCAGAAGGAAGCATCGCGAAGGGCTACGGAACCGAGGAGGTCATTGAGTTCTGTGTTGACTTTATTCCTGATCTAGACCCAATTGGTGTTCCAAAATCACGACATGAGGGGAGGCTAAGTGGAAAGGGGACATTAGGGAAGAAAACATATATCGGTCAGGGTGACGATTATTTCAATAAAGCATACTACACAGTTCTGCAAAACTCCACCTTGGTGGAGCCATATATGGACAGATACAAGGAATTCGTACTATCACAGTTTCCAGGCAAGTCTGAAGCTTGGATTTCGCGCCATCACATGGAATCTTTTAGCGGTTGGTTACGAAAAGAATGTCAGGGTGATGAGAGTATTCCGGAGCAACTGTGTTTGTTGGCTAGGCAACCATCATGGCATATCCTCACATACAAAGGGTACGAGATAAATGGAAATACATTCTACACAGTAGCCCAAGATAAAAGGAGCACCAACCAAAACAGTGGTATCCGCATAGATGCCACAGACCCGAACGGGACTGAGCAAACATACTATGGCCGCATAGAGGAGATATGGGAACTAGACTATGGACCTACTTTTAAAGTTCCTTTGTTCAAGTGCCAGTGGGTAAAGGTGTCCGGAGGCGGGGTAACAGTGGACAACCAGTATGGAATGACAATAGTGGACCTCAATAACAGTGGGTTCAAAGACGAACCATTTGTGCTTGCCAAGGATGTCAACCAGGTATTCTATGTCAATGACATGTCTTCGAAACCGAAAAGAGAGAAAAACGATAAGAACCCATTTAGCAATGAGCCAAGCGTCATATAGTTCTTTCAGGAAAAAGAAACATTGTGGAAATTGAAGATAAGACAGACACATCAGAAGATTATGAGAAGGATGATCGAAACCCACCCTTCATGGTCAACAAAGACCCAAGCATCCTATTGAACAATGAAGACACCCCATGACTACGTCGATTATGATCAAGGGACATATATTTGAAAAAAGTTCACTACTGTGATTGCTTAGAGCGAATTTAGCTATTATGTAATAATTGTGAGACATTAGATCCATGAATTTACGTTGAAATAAATTGAAAACAATTTTTTTGTCAAATACCAACCATTTTATTTATATTTGTTGAGCACTACATTTTTGCATTAATGAATTAATGATTATTATCGTATATTACTATTAATATTTGTAAAGAAATCAAGAAATACAGGTAAAAGATTTTTCTTCTGTGTAGTATGCAGTAAAATAAAGCAGGAACATTTTTTTTAAATTTTTTTTGTCAACATTTCCATTTACTATTGAATTAGTAAGGTTCATAAGTATTATAAAGTAAGACAAAAAGAAATGATCCAGTTGGCAGGGAGGTGAACAGAAATTTCACTTTTAGTCCCGGTTGTAGGCTGCAACCGGGACTAAAGGTGAGCTGAAATTTACAGGCCGCCAAAAACACACTTTTAGTCCCGGTTCCTACCAAGAACCGGGACTAAAAGTGTAAGCTTTAGTCCCGGTTCCTGGTTGGAACCGAGAACAAAAGCTTTTAGTCCCGGTTTTGGATCAGACCCGGGACTAAAAGTCCCCACCTATATATACTCTCGCATTCAACCTCGGTCCATCTTTGATTCAGACGCCCTGTCCGCCGTTCGCCCTCGACGCCGCCGTCACCTCTCGGATCACTGCAACCGACGCCGGCCGCCAGCTGGCCCGCCAGCGCGACGCCCCCCCACCCGCGCGCCGCCCTGACCTGCTCGAGCTCGCCACCGCCTCGCGCGGGATCTCGACGCCCGGCCCGCCACCGCCGCGCGCCCTGACATCCGCCTCCTCGACCGCCGCACGCAGTCTCCGTGTTGCCGGCCGCCACCGCGGACTGCCCCTCTGCGGGCCTCGACGCCGGCCCCCACGCGATCCTGCCGCCGGCCTTCTCTCGTCTGCTCACCGCCGCGCCCTACATCGCCGAGGTATATACGTTAGCGATTTTTTTTCATTTAGTTAGTTTGTTTTATTTTTAGTTAGTTTATTAATTTAGTTTAGTTTAGATAGTTTAATTAGTTAATTAGTTAGTAAATTAGTTTTAGTTTAGTTTAGGTTAATATATTAGTAATTAATTAGTAAATTAGTTTTAGTTTAGTTTTTCTAGTTAGTTTAGTTATTAGCTTATACTAATTAATTATATTATTTTTAGTTAGTTCATTAATTTAGTTTAGTTTAGATAGTTTAATTAGTTAATTAGTTAGTAAATTAGTTTTAGTTTAGTTTAGGTTAATATATTAGTAATTAATTAGTAAATTAGTTTTAGTTTAGTGTTAGGGTTTAGGGCTAGGGTTTAGTGTTAGGGCTAGGGCTAGGGTTTAGTGTAAGGGCTTAGTGCTACGGTTTAATTAGTGTTAGGGTTAGGGTTTAGGTTTTCTGTCCCTTTTGTTCCACATGCAATATTAACATTAATAATTTTTCTCCTCTAGATGGCCGAAGAAAGAGCTAATATGGAACAAAAAATGATGGACATTATCAACATTGGCAGTCAACACTGGCCGGAGGGAGAAGACGACGGGAGTCAGTACTTAGTGGATGATGGGAATGTGCAGCAAGACAATGTTGCAGATAATACTATTGGCGATGTATTTATTTATTGCGAACACATGGTTACGAAATCATTATATGCGTGGTTACCGATACTTATTAAATATTTGTTTCTTAACTTAATTTTGTAGCCATCGGGAACGACGACATCTACGGGCAAGAGCAAAGGAGTCCGGGGCCCGAAGAAGCCATTAGAGGGTCGCTTTGTGATCACAGAGTTCAACACAGATACGGGCGAACCATTAGGACCACAAGCAAAGAAATTTGTGAATCATTGTGGATACCTTGTAAGGGACAGGATCCTGGTCAATGCACGAGAATGGAAGGCAAAGCCTAGTGCTCCTGATGTCAGCTTTGTTTCTGATGTTGACAAGAATCTAGTGTGGAATGATATTCTTCAACATTTCATGCTAGAAACGGATAATTATCCAGAGTTCAACAGCAAAGACTTGAAGTCGCTAGTTAGGCGCTGGGCAATGAAGAAGATGGCCACACAGTTTCAGAGTTGGAAGAAAAGTCTCTACAAGACATATGTGAAGGAGAACAAGGCACCAGATTTTGATCGAGCCACTAGTCCGATCACAAAGTGTAGGCCCTACTGGGATGAATTTGTACAGTACAAGTTATCGGAAGAGGGTGAGACACGGGTCAGAAGGAACACTGAGAATGCTCGTAAAAAGGAATACCACCATCACTTGGGATCAAGTGGTTACCCTTCTGCCATTCCCAATTGGGAAAAAATTTATTTCTCCTTACCTTCTTCAATTGCAGTGTTTGGAAAATATTCACATCGATCATTGGATATTTTTATTTTGATTGGCAGTGTTTGGAAAAGATTCATTGAGAAATACGACCTCAAACATTGCAAAGCACCACTGACTATAATCCCACACATGGTAAGTATATATACTTAGAGGCCATTCATGTTATATATGTATCTATATATATGTATTGTCCGGATTGGATGACAATCTTTTTTGTCTTGTAAAGTGGGTTCTGCGGCAACAACCCGGGAATAACACTTGTGGATACTATGTCTGCGAGTTCATGAGGGTGTACTCAGTCAGAACTGACCGGGAGAAGCTAAAAGTACGTTAAATCGATCTCATATTAACTCACACAAATGTATATATACATATATATATAATCATATATATATTAATACCTTTCCCTTTGACTCTGTTTGAAGACTGATTATTTAAAGAAAAAGGTCCTGGTAAAAGACGAGCTCAAGGCAATTCAAGAGACCATACCAGGGTTTCTTAATGATCAAGTTTTGAATTCCTCCGGAGAATTTTACAATGACCCTAATGAATCTTGGAAGCCGGGCAACGGTGGTGATGAAGATGACTGAAGGGCATATATATATGTTGGAGTGAAAACTTTTGGAGAGGAAAACATTTGGAGTGAAAAAAGTGTTAAACTCTCTAGTATATATGTATATGTATATATATATGTAGTTTGTAATATATATATGTCTTATGTTGTATTGTGCCTTTTGTCAAAACCGATACACACATATAATATATATATACATATATATATATTTTACATATATATGTATATATATATATATGTAATATGTGTGTGTATAGATAATTTTAAATCGAAACCATAATTAAAAAACAAAACGAATAATGAACCGAAAAAACACGAAAAACAAAAAAAAGAAAGGTTTTAGTCCCGGTTGTTGATACAAACCGGGACTAAAAGGTTCCACAGACCCGAGGACAGGTGGTCTGGGCTACAGACCTTTTAGTCCCGATTTGTGTTTCAAACCGGGACTAAAGGTCCACTTTTAATCCCGGTTCTGGACCCGGGATTAAAAGGGGTGACATTTACTCCCGGAAGCTTGTTCCCGATTGGGAAACCAGGGCTAAAGGGGTTTCCCAACCGGGAACAAAGGCCATTTCTGTACCAGTGGTTGTTTTTTGCTGACGTTTTTCAAAAAAAAAAACATTGATTTTAACTAATAAGTTCAAGTGAGCAAACAAACGCCTCCGGATTCTATTCCTCTTCCTCTCCCTAACTGAGTTTTTTGTGTTCCACTCGTTAAAAAAAAGAACCACACCACATCACGGGTGCAATATTATATATATATCGATGTCATCTTAAATTCCACTCCAATCCAAACAACTCCAAATCAAAGACAATTAGAAGATAGACAAATCATATAATTATCAAAATCAAACACACATATCGAGTTAAATCATGCGCCCATAAGCAAAATTGCCAAATTCCCCTCAGCTCGTGAAATAAAGAAAATGAAAAAAATTCAAAGATCATGAAAATCAAGAAAAAAAAAGTGACCCAAGATCTTTCATGTTTTAGGAGAGACATTGACCAAATCGAGCCATGGACCGAATTAGGAAAGTTAGCCGGCCAACTGCATCAACGACACACTGCCGAGCCGAGGTCCTCGAGGTAGATGTTAGGCGTGGGCGCGGGTCACGGAGGCCAAGGCGAAGGTGGAGGTGGGCACAAGTCGGGGAGCGTGGACGGCGATCGACAACAATGGCGCGAGATAGGAAGATGGCGGCGTAGGCGAGGCAAGGTGACGGAGCCACAGTGACGCGGGGTAGGAACAAGACAACGCGAGCGAGACTGGACTAGACGAGGTTGGGGCTAAGGTGCGGAGAGGCACTGCAGCGGCGTTGGGCGAGGAGAGGCGGCGGCTCCACAAAAGAACAACGTGATGTGGATGTGTTCCTCAGACCTTCCACAAGCGCAATAGGGTAGGTGGAGTCCGGTATGAAAACGAGCATGCCATTGGATAGATGTAGTCCGCCAGTCCCATAAGATAAGGTAGAGGACAGAAATAAATAAACAAGAATAATAGAGGGAAGTTAAAATGCAAAAGAAAAATTATTATGGATATTTCATCGTGTTAACAATTATGAGAAGTTGTCCTACATAATAGTCTAACTGAAGAATCAAAGCCAAACAAACATGCTCGTTATAAAAGCTATAGTTGATTCTATTTAGATTAGAACTGGAGTTCTACAGTCTAAGCTTCTTTTAAGGTCTAAGGAGGCTACAAAAATCCATATGGTATGAACAGGGTTTTGAGTGTCCGTGTGCAGTTATCCAGTTGTTAGAAGGGTGATCCACCAACATTGCTCTCATTTATTTAAGAAGTTGTTTTACACAATAGTTTCGTAGCCGAAGAATCGAAGCCAAATAGACATGCTCATTAGAAAAGCTATAGTTGAAGCTATTTTGATTGAAGCTAGAGCTCTACAGGCTAAGCTTCTTTTAAAGTCTAAGATGGCTAAAAAAATCTACACGGTACGAAGCAGGGTTTGTGTGTGTACAGATGCAATATCGGGGACTAAGGCCCTTGAAAGCTCATGTTTGGTTTTGGGTAATTGATAAAATCTAGTTTGCTAACATTTGCTCTAAGTGTTTTATGAGAATGATTAGCAAACATCAAGATGGAGCAAAGGACCGGGTCGGTAGAGGCCACAAGTGAAGGACATTGATAGCATCCATGCAAATGGTATAAGTCCATCATCAAATGGAGTCCACAAGCTTCATCAAGAGATGAGAAGGAAGATGGAGAAAAGGTAGGATCTTAAGACAAAAATATAACCAATAGGAGCTCTTTTGCTTTTGGTGATCAAGACTCTATAGAGAGAGTGATCACATTTAGGATAGATAGCCGTACTATCAAGAGGGCAGAAATCGTTGTGAAATACTGTTATCAAAGTACCACTAGGTGATCATTGTTTTTGCATATGCATGTAGATGCTAGTGACACTAACAAAACCTATGAAAAACTCTTTGAAAAGGGCTAACACACGTGCACTAAAATGAGAGACACTTTGGAGTGTTAGCGCCTTTAGAAACGGGGTGAAGTTTGAGAGTTAGAGAGGGGTTTGGGTCCCTCTCTCCCTCTTGCTGAGCTTGCGAGGCAGGATTCAGCGCTTTTCGGTGATTTCGCAGTGTAGAAAAGTGCACCAGAAACTTGTCGAAAGTTGTCCGGTGGCTAAATCTTTGCGAAGGTGCAGAAACGTGTGCACCGAACATTGGGGGCGTCCGGTGGGGCAGCACCGGACGCGTCGGGTGCGAACCTCGTGCTCTCGGGTCGGTTTGGTGAAGTTTTTCACCGGACACACTGAATTTCTTCACCGGACGCACTGTGGAGATAGTCCCAGCGTCCGGTGCCTCTGACGTGGCGAGCAGCAGAAAGCCGTTGGAACAACGGACGCCGAGGAGCATCTGGTGCCATCTGGAGCTCTCTGGATGCTCTCTGCATGGACAACGGACGCCGAGGAGCGTCCGGTGCCATCTGGAGTGTCCGGTGTGAGCGCGCGCAGCGAGCAATTTCAAACGGCTAGTACACGTGTCGCTGGGCGTTACATCGGACGCGTCCGGTGTGAACTAACTGTGCGTCCGGTGCCCACGAAAACAGTGAGTAACGTTTGGATTTTGAAGTGGGGGCTATAAGTAGTAGTGTGGCCGGCTTGTGCTCCCTCTCTTGGCCATTTACATTAGCATAGCAAGCTAGTGAGTCTCTCCACTCCTCTCTCACAACTTACACTTGATTGAGTTCATCATTTGGTGAGATTGGAGAGCACCAAGTGCGCATGAGTGTGTTCATCTAGAGGCACTTGGTGATTGTATTTCGTAGCGGATTCTCATGTTACTCTTGGAGTTTGCCAACTCCTAGACGGCTTGGAGCTGCGAGGATTGTTGAGGAGAGTTGGTGATTGTCTCCGTCTCCGGTCAGTGAAGTTGTAAGGGGTTCTTGAGCCTTCTGTTGGTATTTACTAAGTGCAAATAGAATATGAAAGATTCCTGCAAGCGCACAGAATACCATTGTAGCATTTTACCAGGAGTATTCCAGGTATCGTTACTTATATTTTACCACAGGGAAGCAATGGTTAAAGAATTTGATAGTTGACCATCATGTGTCTACTAACTTAGTACACCAACTAGACTATAGTAGGGATAAACGATAAATGATAGGAGTTATGCTTAAATGATTGAAACGACCTCGATTTCCGCGAAGGGAAATCCACAGGCTCGAATTGTAATTCAACAGATTGCTTGGGACAATCCATGAAATTACCCATATCTCAGTTGACACCAGGATCCATACAACGGTAATTAAGTCTTACATAAACATTTATTACATCGCCACACTGGCGGAATCAACATTCAGAGAAGCTTTAGAAGATGCTGAAACGTTTCATCCTTCACGGCCAACTTGAGTGTAGCACGTGACCCTATTCCTCGCCATCATCTTCCTCGAAGTCGTACTCATTCTCGTCACCTGACAGCAAATTTATCAGTACGATATATACTGGCCACGGAGCCCACCTATGCAGCATTTGGTTTGTGGAAAGTGGATGCAAGGCTATACAAGCAGACCTATAAGCTGAGGTTTTCCTATGCAGCTGTAATCAATGTTTAATTAGTCAAGTTTTATCTCCAATTACACCATCATCCCTTTTTCCATCACCACATCTCACATACCCACACCTCACTCTCATTCGACAGACCCAACTCCCTCTCGGGCCTATCTCGGCGGCACACTACCACAGCGGGTACACTGCCGGAAAATGTCATCCAGGGGGAGAAGAGAACTCTCACTACACTAGTAGAAGCTTCACAGGAAAGGTCTATAGCCAACAGGTTGGCATATGTATCGATCGATCAACCGTACACTCTGCAGAGGTTTCACTACCCACAAGATTAGCCATCATAGGTGTTGCACAAACACCTAGGCAGAATTCCGGGTGCTTGCTTGCCTAGGTCGATGCCACCCTACCACTCAGCCCTGGGATATTCTGGATCCTACACCGTTATGCTGAGACTGGGAGACACAGTACCGGGCCCATCCAGTGGTACTGCGCATCTAGAACGGAACGGGAACCCATCGACCGTCTCCGCCCACCCTTATCACCTCTCAACCTAGCAGTAGTGGCACCGTCCTACCAAGTAGTCCAGCCGTCTCCCGCCCATCAGAAGCGAGTGAGTAGAAAAGGATTCCCATGAACCTGAAACTAGTCCGTCCTAGGTTTGACCAAGCAGGCATCTTCACTTAGGGGATACTCTCCCCGTGCCATCACAGCACCTCCGTCCACGGGCTTCAAACCACCAAGGCTATCCCACCCGGAACCTCCTCAACAACTTTACCCGCCACAGGTATCTTGCTTGGGGATGCCCAGGTTGCACCCCCGGCACGACTTGCCCCACGGGCTTATCTCACATCCCACTTGGTCGACATCAACCCTTACCACGCACCCAAGACGCACGCAACACTCTCTCCCAGTGGTTATAATCAGTTATACACCGTTCCAATTCCACCACACAGCATATAGCAAGTAGTAAGTAGTGGAAGAGTAATAGTAAATTAAGCAGCAGCTATCCTAGCAGCGGACAGCAGGGTAAAGTCTTAACAAGGCAGGGAATTCAAATACACTATCATGCAACCAATCCATACATAATCATAAAGCAATAGCAACAATGTCATTTGCAATGCGTAAATAGGATCTAAGGATTTGGTGGGACGTGGCACCTTCGTAGTCATCTCCTAGCTCCTGAAAGTACTCGTGGTCGTCCTCCTTAGTCAGATCCTCCTCCGGCTCTGAAATCGAACACGAAATAGTCGCGTCAGCGACTCCTATAGAGTATATCAGAAAAATCCAATAAAATAAAGAGCCAAATACACACAAACATAGTCTTAGATTGTAGATCTCATTTTTTTCTGAGAATTTTGATATATGGTGCGCAATTTTTGGACATCGTATGAATAAGTTATGAATTTCCGAAGATTATCCTATTTTCTGAAAATGGAAAATGGCCGATTAATCAGGGGATGATAGCTCGGGATTGGTCCACGTGGCGCGCGGGTCCAGTAGTGCGGCATGTGGCGCCTCAACAGAACACAGACCCGATGGTCGCCCACCAGGTGTTCGATGCTGGTTGCCAGAGAGTCGCCGGCGTCGGCGTAGCCCGGCGGTGGTCGGGGGAGCTCGACGTTGGTCGGGGGGCGTCGGCGTAGCTCTGTGGTGGTCGGGCGAGCTCGACGTTGGTCGGGGGGGCGTCGGCGTAGCTCGGCGGTGGTCGGGCGAGCTCGACGTTGGTCGGGGGGCGTCGGCGTAGCTCGGCGGTGGTCGGGCGAGCTTGGTGTAGCTCGGCGGTGGTCGGCCGAGCTTGTGACCTTGGCCGACCATTCGGCGTGCCATGGCAGCCGGCGGCGAGCTGCCGCAGGGCTAAAGCTCCGGTAGGCTACGTTGCAGCCCACAGCGAGGCAATTTCTCCCCTCCGGGCCCCAATATCCGTTTCTAAGGGATGCAATTTGGCTAACAGGGTCCCTTTTGGTGCTCGGCCACGGCACAGGCGCTTCTCCGGCGAGGCGGGCGGCGGTGTGGTGGCCGGGGTTCAGTTTTGGCACGAACGGGTGTGGTTCCCTTCTATTGACATAGTTAGTAAGGCCCTCGGGTTGTTGGTGGCAACTTGGTGTCACAGCAGGGTCTCCTCCTGACTTCGGCACGCGGCGGAGCTCCGGCGAGGTCGCGGCGCACTCAAGCAGGGCGGACGAGGCTTCCTCTAGCGCTTAGATCCGCGTAGCTAGCTCAAGGGGTCGTGGCGGTGCTCCACGACGCTCTAACCTATACGGGTGCTAGTCGGATTGCTCGGAACGGGTGATTCGGCGTCGGAACGCGTCGGTGGCGAGCGCGCTCCGCCGAGAACGCGTCGTGCTGCGTTCTCGGTCTAGCAAAGCTTGTAGTCCAGGGGTTTCGGTCGGTCGCATGAGTGCATGGTGCAGGTGATCTTCCTGAGCCAGTAAAGGCTCGTGCCTGCGCGTCCCGTGGGCGGAACGCCATGGCAAAAGCAGGGCGAGGTTCGGACATGGCGTGCGGTGGCTCACCGTGGTGTCGGTAAAGCTAGGATGGCGGTGCAGTGGCGAGTCGGAGCCGTGCAGAGCGATCGCAGTGCCGTGCCGCTCCTCATCCGCAGCTCGGGCTTCTCCTCCGTGTCCGGCTCCGGCGTGCTCCGCGGCGGCAGCGCTTCGACGGTGCTCCCCTCTCTCTGCTCCGCCCCTCTTCCTTCTCCCTCTCTCACACGGTGTGGTGTTGTGGCGTGGTTGGTGCCACCAGTGGCGGCGGCGAGTGGAACGAGGCTAGGGTGCCGTGAGGTGCTCCAATTTATAGCGGAGCTCGGGTGGCTACCTATGGCGGGCGGCTCTGATCTGCTCGGGCCGATCGGAGGGCTGTGGCTTGCGCGAGCTAGGGTTCTGGTGGTGCGCGCGGGCTTCTTGGCGAGCAAGGCAGGGGACTGGCGAGGGACAGCGGGGTCAGGGCTCTGCCATGCGTGGCGCTGTCGGTCACGCCATTTGCATGACTCTGTCGGCCACCGTCTTTCGCGAGGTGAGAAGAAGAACAGTAGCGAGAGGAAAAACGCTGACGGGTGGGGTCGTTGTGGCAGTGACTCAACGCGCGCGCGGGTGTGATAAAGAGGAGACGGGCCAGCTGGCTGGGCCGAATCTGCTCTTCCTCTTTCTCTCTTCTTCTTTTTCTTTTTCTTTTTCTATTTTCACTTATGTGTATAAATACATATATTACCCATTTTAAATATTGAGTAAATACAAACATAAATTGCAATAAATCCCAAATGTGATGCATAAGTTATTATTCTATGTGAACAGAATTAAAATGCAAACTATACTCCTTTATTTACCAAATTCATAATGAATCCTATATGCTTGCACAAGAAAAATGGGTTTTCACAATAAATAAATGAAAAATTTTAATTGGTTGGGATTTTAGGTTGTGTGGATTTTAGGGTTGTTACAGTCCTCCCTCCTCATTAGGATCTCAACCTCGAGATTCAGAGATAACGTACCCATCGAAGAGGTAAGGAAACGTAATTCGCAAGTCCGATTCTTTCTCCCACGTAGCTTCCCTTTCAGTGTGATTGCTCCACTGTACCTTGCACATCGGAATTGTCTTGTTCCGCGTCTCTTTGGTATCCCGTGCCAAGATCTTGATCGGATGTTCCTTGTATTCAAGTGTGTCTTGCAGGTCTAATGCATCCGTAGGAACTTGCTCCTCGGGAAGCTTCAAACACTTCCTTAATTGCGAGACATGGAACACGGGGTGTACTCCAGATAATTCCTCCGGTAGTTCCAGCTTGTAAGCAAGCTTTCCAACCCTTTTACAGATCTTGTATGGCCCAACATATCTTGGTGCCAATTTCCCTTTTACGTGGAATCTGACGGTGCCACGAAGTGGAGATACCTTGAGGTAGACATAATCCCCAACCTTGAACTCAAGCTCTCTACATCTTCTATCTGCATAGCTCTTTTGCCTACTTTGTGCAATCCTCAAATTCTCTCTTACTTGGGCAACACCTTCTTCTGCTTCCATAATCTTAGCAGGACCGAAGAATGTCCTTTCACTTGGTTCTGACCACATTAGCGGTGTTTTGCACGGTCTTCCGTACAATGCTTCAAATGGCGACATTTTAATGCTTGTCTGATAACTGTTGTTGTATGAGAACTCGGCGTGGGGTAGACAACTCTCCCATCCTTCCGTGTACCTCAATACGCAAGCACGTAACATGTCCTCAAGAATCTGGTTCACTCTTTCTGTTTGCCCGTCTGTTTGCGGGTGGTATGCTGTGCTGTAGTCGAGCTTGGTCCCGATGGACTTGTGCAAGGATTTCCAGAACTGTGATACAAACTGTGATCCTCGGTCAGATATAATACTTAGAGGTGCCCCATGTAACTTCAAAATGTTTGATACGTACAGATCTGCTAGCTTTTCAACTCTATACTTCCTTTTGACCGGTATAAAATGTGCGACTTTGGTCAGACGATCCACTATTACCCATATAGAATCATATCCATGCTCGGATCGGGGCAGTCCTAATATGAAGTCCATGGATATGCACTCCCACTTCCATTCTGGTATCTCAACTGGTTGTAGCAACCCTGCTGGTCTCTGATGTTCGGCCTTGATTCTATTGCATGTATCACATCGGGCTACATGCCCTGCAATGTCTGTCTTCATATTCTCCCACCAGAAGTGCTTCCTTAGATCATGGTACATCTTGGCTGACCCTGGGTGAATGCAATATTTGGAGTCATGCCCTTCCGATAGGATCTCTTCTCGTATCGCTGAATCCGTCGGTACGCAGATTCTATCTTTGTACCATACAGTTCCCTGCTCATCTTCTCGGTATTCGGGGCCTCTTCCCAGTTTCATCAAACCACGGATATAGTCTATCTCAGGACAGTTCCTTTGTGCTTCACGGATCTGTGAGGTGAGATTGTACTCGACACGAAGCTCATTTAGCATGCCATAGGAGACTACCTCAAGCTGGAATGCGTCGAACTCTCTCCTGAGCTCAGGCGGCATAGAGTTGGTGATGAGGGTATGGCAGTAGCTTTTGCGGCTAAGTGCATTAGCGATAGCATTAGCCTTCCCTGGGTGGTAATGGATCTCAAGATCATAGTCCTTGATGAGTTCTAGCCATCTGCGCTGCCTCATATTCAGATCTTCTTGTGTGAAGAAGTACTTCAGGCTCTTGTGGTCAGTGTAGATGTCACACTTGTTGCTTATTAGATAGTGTCTCCAAATCTTGAGTGCATGTACCACGGCTGCAAGTTCTAGGTCATGAGTCGGGTATCGCTGCTCATGTTCCTTCAACTGTCTTGAGGCATAAGCTATCACTCTTCCTTCTTGCATTAGTACACAGCCCAAACCTTGCCGAGAGGCATCACAATATACAACAAAATCTTTGTGAATATCGGGCAGGGCTAGTACCGGTGTAGTAGTGAGCTTCTCCTTCAAGGTCTGAAAACTCTTCTCACATTCAGGAGTCCATATAAACTTGTTCTCTTTCTTCAGCAAGTTGGTCATGGGTCTTGCAATCTTGGAGAAATTCTCAATAAATCTGCGATAGTATCCTGCAAGTCCCAAAAAGCTTCTGATTTCTGACACATTATGGGGTTGTTCCCACTCTTTCACAGCTTCAATCTTGGTTGGGTCCACTGCAACTCCTTCTCCTGACAGTACGTGACCAAGGAAAGCAACTTCCTCAAGCCAGAATTCGCACTTGGAGAATTTGACGTATAGCTGGTTGCGAGACAACCTCTCCAATACGGTCCTCAGATGATGTTCATGTTCCTCTTTTGTGGCTGAGTAAACCAGTATATCATCAATAAATACCACTACAAACTTGTCTAGCTCATTCATGAAGATCTTGTTCATCATGTTCATGAAGTATGCTGGAGCATTAGTGAGTCCAAATGAGACTACTGTGCACTCATACTGTCCATATCTAGTGACAAATGCAGTCTTTGGGATATCCTCTTCCCTGATCTTCATCTGATGGTACCCTAATCGGAGATCAATCTTTGAGAAGTACTTGGCCTTACTCAGTTGATCTAACAGATCATCGATGCGGGGCAATGGTTACTTATTCTTGACTGTAACCGCATTCAGATTCCGGTAGTCAATGCACATCCTCATCGTGCCATCCTTCTTCTTGACAAACAAAACGGGAGATCCCCAGGGCGAGGCGCTAGGCCTAATGAAGCCCTTCTCCAGTAATTCTCCCAGCTGCTTCTTGAGTTCCTTCAACTCATCAGCCGACATTCTGTAGGGTCTTTTGACAATCGGTGCAGTTCCTGGCATCAGCTCTATAACAAACTCCACATCTCTATCTGGTGGCATTCCTGGCAACTCCTCTGGAAATACGTCATTGAATTCACAGACTACTGGCACATCTCTGAATGTCAGCTCCATTTTATCTGCCTTAGTCTCCAGAGCACATAGGAGGGTTTGGACTCTCCTGGTTTGGGGTATACATCGGACGGCTGTTCCCCAAGGGTGGGTTATCTGAACATATCTAGGTGAACAAGATATCACTCCATGGTGTTTGGTTAGCCAGTCCATGCCTAAGATGACATCTAAGCTATTGGAGGGTAGTAGGGTTAGGTCATCTCGAAAGTCAAGTCCCTCGATTGTGATTATCACTCCCCTGCATATGTGAACGCTTCTGAAGGTTCCTAAGGGCGAGCTAGTTAGGATGGGGTTTGCTCTCGGGGTTACAGGTATGTTGTGCTTACGTGCATATGCAGATGAAATGTATGAACATGTAGCTCCCAAATCGAACAGAACTGTAGCCATGTTACCCTGAACTAGGAACGTACCGTACACAGCATCAGGTGCAGCTTCAGCTTCCTCAGCGGTCATGTGGTTCAGTCTTCCTCAGGTAGCAGATCCCCGGTTCGGTGTGCCCTGTGCAGCTGCTGGTGCATGGTTGAGGTCGGGGCACACAGCCACACGGTGTCCAGGCTTTCCGCATCCGAAGCAAGTGAAGGGCGCACTGCCTACTGCGGTTGTCGCAGGAGCCTTCCAGTTGCTTGTCCTCGGCGTGTTGGTAGCGAGGGCGGGTGTGTTCTGCACAGCTCGAGTCGGCGCAGGGTAGGTCTGAGCGGGGCGGTGATAGCTGCTGCTGCTGGTACCACCACCACGGCTCGTTCCTGAAGAAGGTCCCTGGCGAGTTCGGAAAGGCGGGGGTGCTCCCGTTCGCTGTCTCTGGGGTGGAGCAGTGCGAGCAGGTCCCTCAAAGCGGCGCTTCTTTCCCTTGTTCTGGGCCTCGAACTCCAGACGTGCTTCCATGCGATCCTTCTCGATCTCAATACAGTGGTCAATCAGCTCACGCAGAGTGTAGCTCTTGTTCCCTGACAGAGCCAACCTGATCTTGGTCTGAAGTCCCTTCCTGTAGTAGTACATCTTTTCCTTCTCGGAACTCACGCAAGACGCAGGTGCGTAGCGGAGCAAACAGTTGAAGCGGGTGGTGTACTCGTGGATCCGGTCACCTCCCTGGGAGATGTTGCGAAACTCATTCTCCTTGGCCTCCATGACTCCCTCAGGAATGTGGTGGTCACGAAAAGCCTCGGTGAACTCATCCCAGTCAATGCGGGCTGGGTCCTCGTGAGCGCTGGTGTAGTTGTCCCACCATGCTCGTGCAGCACCGGTTAGCTGGTGGCTAGCAATCCCAACACACTCCTCATCGGAGCAAGTGGTCAGGTCCAGCTTCTTCTCCATCTCTTTAAGCCAATCGTCGGCAGCGAGGGGATCGTTGTCGGTCCCGTCGAAGGTAGGTGGCCTCAGCTTTAGGAAACCCTCCAGTTTCCTTTGGAAGTCATTCTAGGGTGGCCCGTGGCGCCTGTTCATCCCAGTAGCTATGGCATTTAGCAGCTGGGTCTGCTGTGCCCTCACTTCCGCCAACGTCGGTGGCGGCGGCGGTGGCGGTGGCGGAGGCACGTTCTCGCCCTGTGGTGGCGGATCGTTCTCCGGCGGTGCATCCTCTGCCCGGCGTAGCTCTTCTTCCAGGTTAACTCTAGCACGTCTGCCAGCTGGGCGTCCACGGTTGCGACCATGCCCGCGTCCTGGCGCAGGTGCGGGGGAGGGCTGGCGGTTTTCCAGACGCGCGGAACGTCTCATCGACATCTGAATTTATTAGGTACGTGCTCAGTGCAGTAATAATCTTGTAGTGTTTAAGTAGGAGTTAGATGTTTTCAACGTTTTAAATGAATTAAAACATTTTTCATGCTATCCTACACTCGACCAAAGAAGCATAGAGAACCATAAGAAACATAAGATCCAAATGTCACTCATCACATGGTTATTATTACATAAAGGATGTTCTTAGCTGCTAAGACGATCGTGCTATGCGCAGATAGCCAATGACAGGACAACTCATGGTATCACTAGTCTAAGGGCCACGCAGGGTCCCATAAGCTACTGGTGCATAAGGTCGAGTACGGCGTCGGGTATGCGGCTGTCCTCTGCCTCAATCTCGTCATCAGTCATGGTCAGGCACTTGACGTAGTCAAGTGCTACTGCTAGCTCTGGAGTGGCCTCAATCTCCTGCATCCTTAGAGACGGCCTCACTCCCAGGTTGAGCGTAGTGGGTGGTACGTGGAAGTCTCCCTCCCGGGGCTTCACCATCTCCAGTGGGGGAAGCGAACTCTGTGCCTTCCGGACCTCAATAGCTCTCCTGGCATCGGACTGCTTCCAAGCTGTCTCTGTCCTCCGTAGCTTGTCCTTTAGGAACTCCACCATCTTCACGCGGTCGATCAGAATCCCTTGGTTGCGGGTGGACTTCTCCTCGGCTTTCTCCAACTGCTTCTCTAACTCTCTGATCCTGGAGCGCAACGTGCTCATCTCGACTCCTCTGTCTCTGCCCCTCTGCTCCCTCTCAGCAAGCGCTCTCTCCTTGTCGTCCAGCCTCCTCTGTAATTCCAATACTCTGCTGTTCAGGTAGTCATTGCGTAACCCAAAATCCCCGATCTTGTCTCGCAAGTTGGCGATCTCGGCTCGGTGTAACTCATCACGGCGCTGCATCTCCAGCTGCAAGTCAGTGACTGCTCTGCTCAAACTCTCGAGGGTCTGAGTCCCTTTCTGCAAACTGTCCTCGTCCTCTGCCATGCATGCTCGGTCACGCTGCCTCCTTTGCTCCAATGAGCTGATGAACTCGTCCTGCTCCTGGAGGTGGTGTGCCACTGTGCGTAGGCAAGGGTCAGTCTCGGCCTGAACGATCTGGCTGGTGTACAGAATCCTCTGGATGGGGTCAGGGTGCAGCTCCAAGGCCTGAGGTAGCAGACGGAAATGGGTCCCCTTAAGGTACTCGTATGCTGTGTACACAACTGCGCGTAGTACCTTACGGGAGACGGACTGTACTCCGTCCTCCACAGTCTCTCCAGCAGTGTAGTCAGTAAAAACCGGCATCCCTGGAAGGGTCAGGCTGACGGGTGTCTCAACTCTGGTAGTGACAGGTCCTTCAAACCTCCCAGCCTCGACAAGCTTCCCTCGGCTGAAGTACTGGATCTGGTCAGACGGTGCTCCCAGCTCCTCCAACACCTGGCGTAGCACCATGGCAAATCCGCCGTGGTTCCTCCCATTGATCGGGATCTCAATAGTGCCATCGTGCAGTGGACGAAGTGGTGGTCCAAGGCTAGTCATCTGCAAATTTTCAAGAAACGGTTTAGCAGGTCCTTGTATTAGATAAGCCATTGCATAAAAAGTGAATGCAAGGTCGGTAATATAACCGAAAGAGAGTCTGGCTTCCTATTCTAACGTCCATTTTCTATGGGTCTTGTCCTACAGTCAAGTATGGCTCTGATACCAAACTGAAACGACCTCGATTTCCGTGAAGGGAAATCCACAGGCTCGAATTGTAATTCAACAGATTGCTTGGGACAATCCATGAAATTACCCATATCTCAGTTGACACCAGGATCCATACAACGGTAATTAAGTCTTACATAAACATTTATTACATCGCCACACTGGCGGAATCAACATTCAGAGAAGCTTTAGAAGATGCGAAAATGTTTCATCCTTCACGGCCAACTTGAGTGTAGCACGTGACCCTATTCCTCGCCATCATCTTCCTCGAAGTCATACTCATTCTCGTCACCTGACAGCAAATTTATCAGTACGATATGTACTGGCCACGGAGCCCACCTATGTAGCATTTGCTTTGTGGGAAGTGGATGCAAGGCTATACAAGCAGACCTATAGGCTGAGGTTTTCCTATGCAGCTGTAATCAATGTTTAATTAGTCAAGTTTTATCTCCAATTACACCATCATCCCTTTTCCCATCACCACATCTCACATACCCACACCTCACTCTCATTCGACAGGCCCAACTCCCTCTCGGGCCTATCTCAGCGGCACACTACCACAGCGGGTACACTGCCGGAAAAATGTCATCCAGGGGGAGAAGAGAACTCTCACTACACTAGTAGAAGCTTCACAGGAAAGGTCCATAGCCAACAGGTTGGCATATGTATCGATCGATCAACCGTACACTCTGCAGAGGTTTCACTACCCACAAGATTAGCCATCATAGGTGTTGCACAAACACCTAGGCAGAATTCCGGGTGCTTGCTTGCCTAGGTCGATGCCACCCTACCACTCAGCCCTGGGATATTCCGGATCCTACACCGTTATGCTGAGACTGGGAGACACAGTACCGGGCCCATCCAGTGGTACTGCGCATCTAGAACGGAACGGGAACCCATCGACCGTCTCCGCCCACCCTTATCACCTCTCAACCTAGCAGTAGTGGCACCGTCCTACCAAGTAGTCCAGCCGTCTCCCGCCCATCAGAAGCGAGTGAGTAGAAAAGGATTCCCATGAACCTGAAACTAGTTCGTCCTAGGTTTGACCAAGCAGGCATCTTCACTTAGGGGATACTCTCCCCGTGCCATCACAGCACCTCCGTCCACGGGCTTCAAACCACCAAGGCTATCCCACCCGGAACCTCCTCAACAACTTTACCCGCCATAGGTATCTTGCTTGGGGATGCCCAGGTTGCACCCCTGGCACGACTTGCCCCACGAGCTTGTCTCACATCCCACTTGGTCGACATCAACCCTTACCACGCACCCAAGACGCACGCAGCACTCTCTCCCAGTGGTTATAATCAGTTATACACCGTTCCAATTCCACCACACAGCATATAGCAAGTAGTAAGTAGTGGAAGAGTAACAGTAAATTAAGCAGTAGCTATCCTAGCAGCGGACAGTAGGGTAAAGTCTTAACAAGGCAGGGAATTCAAATACACTATCATGCAACCAATCCATACATAATCATAAAGCAATAGCAACAATGTCATTTGCAATGCGTAAATAGGATCTAAGGATTTGGTGGGACGTGGCACCTTCGTAGTCGTCTCCTAGCTCCTGAAAGTACTTGTGGTCGTCCTCCTTAGTCAGATCCTCCTCCGGCTCTGAAATCGAACACGAAATAGTCGCGTCAGCGACTCCTATAGAGTATATCAGAAAAATCCAATAAAATAAAGATCCAAATGCACACAAACATAGTCTTAGATTGTAGATCTCATTTTTTTCTGAGAATTTTGGTATATGGTGCGCAATTTTTGGACATCGTATGAATAAGTTATGAATTTCCGAAGATTATCCTATTTTCTGAAAATGGAAAATGGCCGATTAATCAGGGGATGATAGCTCAGGATTGGTCCACGTGGCGCGCGGGTCCAGTAGTGCGGCATGTGGCGCCTCAACAGAACACAGACCCGATGGTCGCCCACCAGGTGTTCGATGCTGGTTCCCAGAAAGTCGCCGGCGTCGGCGTAGCCCGGCGGTGGTCGGGGGAGCTCGACGTTGGTCGGGGGCCGTCGGCGTAGCTCGGCGGTGGTCGGGCGAGCTCGACGTTGGTCGGGGGGCGTCGGCGTAGCTCGACGGTGGTCGGGCGAGCTCGACGTTGGTCGGGGGGCGTCGGCGTAGCTCGGCGGTGGTCGGGCGAGCTCAGTGTAGCTCGGCGGTGGTCGGGGGTGGTTTGTGACCTTGGCCGACCATTCGGCGTGCCATGGCGGCCGGCGGCGAGCTGCCGCTAGGCTAAAGCTCCGGTAGGCTACGTTGCAGCCCACAGCGAGGCAATTTCTCCCCTCCGGGCCCCAATATCCGTTTCTAAGGGATGCAATTTGGCTAACAGGGTCCCTTTTGGTGCTCGGCCACGGCACAGGCGCTTCTCCGGCGAGGCGGGCGGCGGTGTGGTGGCCGGGGTTCGGTTTTGGCACGAACGGGTGTGGTTCCCTTCTATTGACATAGTCAGTAAGGCCCTCGGGTCGTTGGTGGCAACTTGGTGTCACAGCAGGGTCTCCTCCTGACTTCGGCACGCGACGGAGCTCCGGCGAGGTCGCGGCGCACTCGAGCAGGGCGGACGAGGCTTCCTCTAGCGCTTAGATCCGCGTAGCTAGCTCAAGGGGTCGTGGCGGTGCTCCACGACGCTCTAACCTATACGGGTGCTAGTCGGATTGCTCGGATCGGGTGATTCGGCGTCGGAACACGTCGGTGGCGAGCGCGCTCCACCGAGAACGCGTCGTGCTGCGTTCTCGGTCTAGCAAAGCTTGTAGTCCGGGGGTTTCGGCCGGTCGCATGAGTGCATGGTGCAGGTGATCTTCCTGAGCCAGTAAAGGCTCGTGCCTGCGCGTCCCATGGGCGGAACGCCATGGCAAAAGCAGGGCGAGGTTCGGACATGGCGTGCGGTGGCTCACCGTGGTGTCGGTGAAGCTAGGATGGCGGTGCAGTGGCGAGTCGGAGCCGTGCAGAGCGATCGCAGTGCCGTGCCGCTCCTCGTCCGCAGCTCGGGCTTCTCCTCCGTGCCCGGCTCCGGCGTGCTCCGTGGCGGCAGTGCTTCGACGGTGCTCCCCTCTCTTTGCTCCGCCCCTCTTCCTTCTCCCTCTCTCACACGGTGTGGTGTTGTGGTGTGGTTGGTGCCACCAGTGGCGGCGGCGAGTGGAACGAGGCTAGGGCGCCGTGAGGTGTTCCAATTTATAGCGGAGCTCGGGTGGCTACCTATGGCGGGCGGCTCTGATCTGCTCGGGCCGATCGTAGGGCTGTGGCTTGCGCGAGCTAGGGTTCTGGTGGTGCGCGCGGGCTTCTTGGCGAGCAAGGCAGGGGACAGGCGAGGGACAGCGGGGTCAGGGCTCTGCCATGCGTGGCACTGTCGGTCACGCCATTTGCATGACTCTGTCGGCCACCGTCTTTCGCGAGGTGAGAAGAAGAACAGTAGCGAGTGGAAAAACGCTGACGGGTGGGGTCGTTGCGGCAGTGACTCAACGCGCGCGCGGGTGTGATAAAGAGGAGACGGGCCGGCTGGCTGGGCCGAATCTGCTCTTCCTCTTTCTCTCTTCTTCTTTTTCTTTTTCTTTTTCTATTTTCACTTAAGTGTATAAATACATATATTACCCATTTTAAATATTGAGTAAATACAAACATAAATTGCAATAAATCCCAAATGTGATGCATAAGTTATTATTCTATGTGAATGGAATTAAAATGCAAACTATACTCCTTTATTTACCAAATTCATAATGAATCCTATATGCTTGCACAAGAAAAATGGGTTTTCACAATAAATAAATGAAAATTTTAATTGGTTGGGATTTTAGGTTGTGTGGATTTTAGGGTTGTTACAATGATATAGACACACAGGAGAATTCTATGATAAAAGAGTAGATAGCTAAAGTGAGAGGATAACGGGAGAGTTCAAGGTTCCTAAATACTTCTCTATTACTGGGCTTCTATAATAACTGATTCATGGAAGATAAAGCAATCACACAATAACACTTCGGGACATCAGAACACTAGCCACGGAACAGGATGAGAATGGGACTAGGAAGTTCTGACTACGGTCCTACAATCATCAACCTACACGAGGTGGAATACATCGGCTATCAGGGCTGTCACCTCCTGGGGCTACCACAACTATTCGTAAGGTTGAGTGCAATCTCAAGTAACCTCTAGTCTAGACACCGCGCCTACACTATTAATTACTACTCTAATCCCATATGAAAACTAGAGCACTCGATGCGAGCAGAGATCCTATGCCAAAGTATAACAACTATACTAACCAATCAAATTCAAGGCATAAAGTAAATAAAGAAGATAAATATATTAAAGCATATGTCTTACAAAGATGAGATACAAAGATATACCAGACCCCTGAAGACTTCTCCAGAACCGAAGCATGGCTCCGCTCTCCCTAACTCTCAAGTAGAACTAATCTACTACATTGGAGAGAGGTTATCCTTCAATGGGCACCTCCATCCAATCCCTAACTAGAGAATATGAATTATAATAATGAAAGGCATGGAGCCTAGGGGGTCCCTGGGGCTGTATATATAGGGGCGCCTGGCCTCCCCTCCACCTTGGGCAAGCGATATGGTACTAAGCCTTTCCACCATGTGCACATAGGCTTTAATGGTCCAAATTCTGATTTAGGCCCAATTAATCCCGCAGCCTTTAATTAATCCCGCAGCTCAGGTTCTAGAATCTTTCAGTGTTTGTAAAATCCATATCTCTTTATTCCGGACTCCAAAAATAGCAAATCATAGGTCCGTTTCGATCGTTTCGACTGAGCTCTATGCAATGGTGAACTCCAATTTCTCATTTGAGATACTTTTAATTGGTGAAAAATTGAATATCCCTTCATACCCTGCAAAACAAGTGAGAACACCAAAACTCGTGGAACTTGTTAGAATCAAACCCTATAACTATGCTGTGGATTGTTTTATGCCCTTGATTCATGTTTAGTTGATGGATAAAAATGATAGATAACTACCGTCTACACCTTCCCCGTGGGAGATCATGAATTGGCTACTCTAAGTGGATTGCTCGTAGCTTGTGGATCCCCATCTTGTGTTGGTTGTGCGGCACCTTGAGAAGCGTTTGGCGTGTGATGCCAATTAGTGCGTGAACCTCCAAGTGGGTGTATCGCTACAACGAGGACAGTAGTTTGCCGGCAAGTAAGTGAACCTCGATAAAAAATCCTTGTGTCATCATTCTCTTGCCGGAGGATTTCTCTTGTGATTGTGTTTTCATTGATTGGCTCATTTTCTCTACACCGGCGGTATAAAATCACCTCTCTACCCTTTACTTTATTGCAATTACTTTTGTGTAGCTCTCTTTTGTAGTTGCTCACCTAGGAGTAGAGTAAAGTAGAGACTTAGCTTCTTGTGTGTGATCTTAGAGACATTATCCTAGAACGGTTAGGTGGCTTGCATCTCTTTGTGTAGGCTAGCGCAAAACTCGCTTCGCCATTTAATTGTCTAACCACTTTGCTTTGAGTGTTGTTTGTAGAATTTTTATAGGCTATTCACCCCCCTCTAGCCATTTAGGACCTTTCAGCACTATTTAGATTCACTGCAAAATGCAAGAAGTTCCATCACATTAATTTTGCGGCACATGCATTGAGCATTAAATGTAGATGAAAACTGAAACTACTTTTGACAGCTTCGCAAAATGTTACGAGACGGATCTTTTGAGCCCACTTAGGTCATAATTGGACACTTATTGCAAAAATTAGAACGCTGCTACAGTACGTGTAACTAAACACCTCCTAAGTGCATGTGCATACTAGAGTGGTTTAGTTTTGTTTATGAATAAAACATATTAGATAGAATTGTCTTCTTGTGCATCTAACAACTTTACCATCCCTTTTAATTTTTGAGTTTTTTCTCATACAATTTTGAAATGAAGCCTGCCTCTGGTTTAGATGTTAGTAAAAAACAAAACTCATTAAAAAGGTAGAACAAGGACAAAGTTGCCCCTTATCCTTATATATTCCCTCACCTCGCCTACACTAGAAATTTAGAAGTCAAGTTAGGTTTTGTGGCGGGTCAATGATGGCAGCACGCTGGCAAGGCGGCGAGTTGGAGCACCTACTACTCCGCGCGTGTGCCATAGTGCTAGGCAGCAATAACTTTAACATATCGTACAAGGTAACTCTGTTGTATAGATCCTCCCCGGTGGTAAAATGGTTCATGAATATGAAGAGTTGGGTGTTGGGGATTTTGACTTCGAACCAAACTCAGCCCCAGACTTCGGAAGAAAGGTCGACTTCGCGAAGATGAGGACACTGAAAATGAAGAGATAGGTGCGAAGTTGACTTCGCTCGTAGAGATGACACCAGAGGAAAACCTTCGTTAAGAATGCAGCGGAGCCAAAATAAGTCCAAGGAAAAGAGAAGATAGAATAGTATAGCGATAGCTGCGAAGTGTGAAAAGACAACTTCGCCCTACGTGTAAATATGAAAGTTGTAAGAATTGAACAGGGGTAAAATGGTCTTTTAGGCATGAAGTAGCGAAGACCAGACCCCTATAAATATACCCCTCTGACATGTACAGTGACAGGAGGGAAAAAGTTACTTTAGACGTAGGCGATTCAGCCGCGTGGATTCTCATTCCTGTGTTGTGAAAGTTTCCCCAACATCTGGCGCTCACCGTTTGTGTGTGCTCGAAGGAAACTAATTCCACCACAAGGTTAAAAGAAAGATGGCGAAGACTAGCAAAAAAACAGCAAACATGAGCAAAGATCTCCCTTCAGTAGGCAAAGGCAAGAGGCTCGACAACGAAGAAAGAATACCTCAAGAACAAGAATCTTCAGAAGAAGAGCAAAGATTAAGTGAACTAGAAGAGCAAGTTCTCCAGAAAAAGAAAGAGCTAGAAGAATGTCGAGCTAGAACACGAGGAAAGTCAATTCAACAAAGAATCAAAGAAGCAGAAGAAACTCTCAAGCAGCTCAATGACGAGCTACAGAGTGCAAGCCATGAAGTCATAAACATTGACAAACCAGGATCAGCAGCAAAAACTACTCAAGAAAAGAACTCGCAAAGATCACTTTTAATAGTTGATCAAAAGTCCCCGCTATCAATAAATCTGCAACTCGTCCCATGGCCTTTGGGATACAAATTCAACATGCTCCCATCCTTCGAAGGGGACTCCGATCCTAGACAATTCCTAATGAGCTATGAAGCCGCAGTCATAGCAGGCAGAGGTGACGAAACTACACTAGCAAAATCTTTGGCCATGATCGTCAAGGGACCGGCGCAATAGTGGTACACTTCACTGCGTCCACATTCAATACATTCCTGGGAACAACTCAAAGCAATTCTACTAGTGGATTTCCAAGGTTTCCAACCAGCGGGACTCACAGTGCAAGACCTCTTCAGTTGCAAACAGCAGCCCAAGGAACCACAAAGCCAATACTTCAAAAGATTTCTCCAAACAAAAGCCCAAGTGGCAAACGTGCCTGACGAAGACACCATAGTAGCCGCAACAAAGGGGCTTCGCATAGGGCAATGTGCTTCACATCTTCGACCGAGAACCTCCGGCTTCAATCGAAGAACTTTACGAAGTCATGCAGAAGTTTTGCAAGTCAGACAACGATCACAAGAAAAGAGTCGAAGAAGAAAACAATTTCAAAAGTCAGTCAAAGAGCACTCCGTATCCAAGACAAAACAACTTCGTACGAAGACCTGCCAACAACCTTTCAAATCAATCAAATTGACAACGAAAATTTAACAGTTGAAAGCAATTTCCAAGAAAGGAACGGCAAAAAATTTAACAGTTGAAAGCAATTTCCGAAGACATGTTTTGTGTCATTCATGGCAAAGGGACAGGGGACACTTCAAAAAATGTGCCCCAAAGTAAAAAAGAGTATCGAAGAATTACAAGACGAAGACAAGTCCAAATATGTCAACCATATAAACTCAGCCCCTCACCATCAAAGCTATTACCCAATCCATTTTGGACAAGCAATGATTCCAGCACCGCCCATCACATTCAACATGGAGCCAATCGCAATGTTTTATCCTCCACAAAACCAATGGAAAGCATACCAACAACAAAGTGCAATCCAACCAGAAGCCTCAATAGCAAATAGCAATCAAACAAACAATCAAAACAAGCATGAAGTCCAATCCCCATCTGTCTCTGTAGCAAACAATTCAGTGATACCCAGCAGAGGAAGAATCCTAACAATAACAGGAGGGAACAACCTGGAACATGAAAACAGAACTAAAAGAAAGAATTACTTCAGAAGAGTAAATTCAATATCAATGGAAGGACCGTTCAAAAAGACGAGATGGTCACATTTACCTATAAATTTTCTGAGGATGACCTCAAGCTAAAAGACTTCCCCCACATGGATGCAATGGTAATCGAAGCCAACATTGACGGATGGACCTGTATCCAAAGTTTTGATTGATGGAGAAAGCTCTGCAAACATCATATTCACCTCAACACTCGATGCAATGAAAATAGACCGCAGAATCCTACAAAGAGCTGAGAATCCTCTATACGGCTTCGGAGGAAAGAAAATAAACTAAATCGGCAGAATCATCTTACCAGTATCATTCGGGAGAGTAAACAATGCAAGAACAGAGAAAATAGCCTTCGATGTTGTCGAAATGCATTATTCATACAACGCAATCTTTGGAAGAGGAATGTTAAATGCCTTCGAAGCAATAATAAGCTACTCTTACCTTTGCATGAAAATGTCAGCTATCAATGGAATAATCACTAGTCTATGGGGATCAGACAGAGGCACGCAATATTGAAAAAGACTCTATCCCAGGGCAAAAGAACGTTTAAACCATCTCAGAAGAAGAAGAAGAAGAAGAAGAGATAAAAAATGCGAAACCCCAACCAAAGGCAAGACCTTGTGAAGACACCAAAAAAATACCTTTGGACCCCCCTGGTACCAGAAAAGCAAGTAATCATTGGGTCACATTTAAATCAAGAAGAAGAACAAGAGTTAATCCAACTTCTACGCAGCAACAAAGATATCTTCGCCTGGTCTTCAAAAGACTTAGAAGGAGTGAGCAGGGATATCATTGAGCACAAGTTAAATATAGATCCAACTTTCAAGCCAAAGAAGCAAAGACTAAGGAAAATAGCAGAAGAAAGAACAATAGCTGCAAAAGCCGAAGTCCAAAGATTACTTGATGCAAAAGTCATAAGGGAAGTGCAATTCACAACCTGGCTAGCAAACATAGTCATGGTCCAAAAGAAAAATGGAAAATGGAGAATGTGCATATACTTTACAGACCTCAACAAAGCATGTCCCAACGACAACTTTCCTCTCCCAAGAATAGACACTTTAATAGACAAAGCTGCAGGCAGCGAAATGATAAGTTTCCTGGATTGTTTTTCTGCCTATCATCAAGTATGGATGAAAAGAGAAGATGAAGAATATACAAGCTTTATCACCCCCTTTGGAACTTATTGTTTCGAGAGAATGCCAGAGGGGCTCCGCAACGCCAGAACAACCTTCGTAAGAATGACTTCACACGTCTTCAAAGAACAAGTCGGAGACAATCTACTCACCTATGTCGATGATAACGTCGTGAAAAGTAAATAAGAGCAGATCACATTGTTGACGGTCGTTAAGTACCAATTTTATACTGTCAACTAATGCTTGGAAATGGACAATAATAGCAACATAGGGGTTATTACTGACAGATTCCACGAGTTTTGGTGAATTGTCTACTTTCCAGGGGATTATCCAGAAAAGCTTAAACGAAGGATTAAAGTGCATAATTATCACGAAACTTGATCGCGAAGGAAACAAACGTCATCGGCAAGAAAGAAGGATCTAGAACGCACCCGAAGCAAGCGGGCCCCACCGGGTAGGTGGTGGGGCCGGCCGGCCCCAGGGGGGCCGGGCGGCGCCCCCCTAGGGTTTCGCCGCCGCCTTCTAGAGTCTTCTTCCACTGCCTCCAAGGAGTCATCTCAGCCCTATGTTTAAGTTGTTTGATCCAATGGCGCACATTCATGCCACCGGGCTATAAATAAAGGGGCAGACCCCCTCCCAGTGCACCAATTCATTCCTCCTGCTTGATTTGTCAAGAGTAGACACAAGTTAGGGTTTCCAGAGATTAGAAGAAGAGCTCTAGTTCTTCAAGTTCATTAGTTTAGGTGTCTAGCAAGGTTCAAGTAGAGTTGGGCGCTACGTTCGGGATTCCAGATCTGTTCGTCTGGAGATCGGTAATATTATCTTGTATCTCATTATGACTTTGCTCTATTTTAATATATTGCTACTTATTCAGTTCTTAGTTTATTCTTGTTGCATATTCGATATAGTTGTGATTGGTGATGATTATTGTCATATGATCGTAAAGCGCCTAATTGAGTACTCGAGTGAGTTAGGTGGTATGTATTATGTAGATGTGGTGTCTAGATATATTACGTACCTACGAAGGCACCCTGACGTGCCGGGTCGTGTGGTAGTCTCCGTAGATGACAGCTGCGTTGGTTCCTCTGTAGTCCACCCCCCGTACGTAGGACGAGCAAAGCGCGGTCACGAAGGAGGTGACCCTTGTGTCTTAATATCCTCATTAGATGATGCTCCTTTTGATGTTTTCTGAGTCGGCTCTGCTATAAATGAAGATGTGTAATATAGCGTGGGCTGTAGACTTTATATTTAGTAATTACATAGGTTTCCTTTACTTTAGCCGAATCTCGAGATTGTCTTACTACATTAGTGAGTCTTTATATTCTATCTCTGGAACACCATTTACTTTATTTACTCAGTTATCATTTATCATATTATCATTGACTTATTACCGCTAAAGCATTAGAGTTACTGGTCATTATAGGTCTGCACATTTATTATCTTTTCCATTATTATAGTAGATTATCCTAATGAGTAGAATTCTATTTCCCTTTTGGCATAAAACAAATCAACAATACTAGGAATACTTACCGTGTGAAGTGCTACAATAGGAGAATTATCTGTGCGCTTGCGGATATATTGTATAGTGTTATATTTTGGGTGGCAAGTGTAGATTATTTTACCAATGGTTTTTGGCATCATGTTAGGGATGACAACTTAATTTAAAGTGATGTTAAAAATACCAACAAGCATTTCTAGCGCCGTTGCCGGGGAAGGCAATCATATCCATTAGGATAATTTATTGATTCGTTGATTCTATTTGCCAGGATATTTCTAGGATTTCATATAGGGAGTTTTTCATATATAATTATAAAATAAAATAAAAATAACTATAGACACTTAGAGGTAGACCGTAACCTTTTGCTTTAGCAGACTTACCCGTGTTTTGTCTATGTTTAATATTTTATATAGCGTAAGTGTAGGATTGGTTGTAGTACTTTAATTCTTATCAATCAGGAACAACCATAGAAAGAAGGGTCTTACATTATTTTGTGAAGCCATGGCTGAGAAAACTCTGCGTGAATTCTCTGCTCCAAGCACTGAGAATATTCGCGTTGGGCCAACTTTTAACCTTGAAGATCATGATTTTGAGATAAAGCCAAGCCTCATCAAAATGGTGCAAGCTATCACATTTAGTGGAAAGAAGGATGAAGATGCAAGTGTCCATCTGCAGAATTTTTTGGAGATTGGCAACACCATCGACATTAAAAGCATTCCTCAAGATGTCGTGCTACTTCGTTTATTCCCGTTCTCACTAGAGGGAAGAGCGAAGCAGTGGTTTTACCAGAATAAAGATCAAGTCAAGACATGCGGAGAATGTTCAAAAGCTTTCCTAGAAAAGTTTTTCCCAGTAAGCAGAACCAATGCTTTACGAGGAAAGATTTCAGAATTTTGTCAACAGAAAGGTGAACCTATTTCAGAAGCCTGGGAACGTTTTCAAAATTGCATATCAGATTGTCCTCATCATGGAATGGAAAAATGGTTGCTCATGCAAACATTTTATCACGGACTAACTCAAAGGTCATGTGAGCAACTGGATGCCACTGCTCAAGGATCATTTATGTCACTCACTCCTAGAAGAGCTGAAGATATTATGGCAAAGATAGCAGAAAATTAGAGTTGGATAAACAACACCTAGACATGTCATAAGAGTGAAGAAGTTCCAGAAGAAGTGTGTGCACTGTCAACCAAGATGGATGTACTGTTAAACTGGTTAGAGCAAAGAGCTAATTATAAAAGAGATTATCAAGTTATTCAAGATACATTCAATTCTCAGAATCAATGTGAAGAGTATTTAAGAATTGAGTCTACTGAATCCCCAGAAGATATTAGTACAGTCATCAAGACCACTTCTCAGAAGCAAGGATGGACTCATCCTCAGTCGACCAGTCAAGTCAAGTACCAAGGCAATTATAATTTTTCAAATCAAAGACGACCACCCTTGAGAGAATTAATATTAGAACAAGCTAGAATTAATGAAAATATTTATAAGAAGCTTGCTTTTAATGATAACATTTTAAAAGGAATTAATTCTAAATTGGATAATTTCTCTTCTGCTGTTAAAGATCAAATATTATTTAATAAAAAGATAGAATTACAAATTACACAATTGGCTTTTACTTTGTTTGCTACTAATCCTGAACCAGTAAAAGGAATATCTACTAGAGGAGGTAAGTCTACACATGATCCACCTTATCCAAAGGGGGCACGTAGACCACCACATTTAATACAGGTAGAAGAAGAAATTGAAAAGGACAACAGAGAAGAAGAAGTTGTACCACCTTCACCACCAGTTGAATCACAAGATCAAGAATTAACTCAAGACTTTCATGACACAACCCTCCTACTGTTTTCACGCAGAAGAAGAAGAGCTAAACGGATGATCAATTTGGTAAGTTTGTAGAGGTAATTCAGAAATTGTATGTCAATATTCCGCTCTTAGATGCCATGCAGGTACCTACATACGCAAAGTATCTTCGAACCATCCTCAACAACAAAGGACCACTACCTTCTACTGAAGTTGTCAAGTTAACGGAGGAGTGTAGTGAGGCAATTCTGAGTTCTTCTCCTGCTAAGAAGAAGGATCCAGGGTGTTCCACTATTGATTGCTCAATCGGAGACCAGATATTCGAGAATGTCTTATGTGATCTTGGAGCAAGTGTCAGCATTATGCCCAAGACAGTCTCCGACAAACTCAACTATCCTACGCTCACATCAACTTCGATGTGTCTGCAATTAGCTAACCAATCGGTCCGCAATCTCGTAGGAATCGCAGAAGATATTCCTGTAAGAATCCGCAACTTTTTCGTTCCGATAGATTTTGTAGTACTTGACATGCAGGAAGAGAGGTAGATACCCCTCATCCTCGAGCGACCATTCCTAAACACTGCAAATGCAACCATCGACGTCGGAGCTGGAGAAATCACATTCACCATTATGGGGCAAGAAGAGCGGTTCGCTTTCAAGCCAAGACTGGAACAATGCCAAACGTTGAAGTGTCATGAAGGACAAGATGCAACAACATCTCCGACACCAGAGATAAAACATGAAGAATAATTCAACTAGAGAAGTCCGGGTCGGCGGACTTAAAAAACCCCGAACCTTCTCCGGGAGGTAACTCGGTAGTTATCGGTAATTTAATTCTTACATTAGTATTTGCATATTTACTTTCCCATAAATGGCATTATTAAAATGAAATAAAAATAAGCATAGCATGATTAAAGCTTAAGCCCCATGTGATTACGACTAACGGGGCGTTAAACCCCCGTCAGTGAAATTTACTGTGGTGGCAGAAAATTATAAGAAGACCATCATTAGAATTCTAATTTTTCCTAGATTTATAAAGTAATTTAGTTTTTCATTCTTATATCATTATACGGTATAAATACAGGAGACATATGGGACCCACCATCATCACATCAAGTCACCTCAAGCCTTATCACCAACCACGACCTTTCACTACCATCCAAACTCCATTATTCATACATGCACTACCCACCATTCATTCATTTCATCAGAAGGAGCACTCACACACATGCATTTGGAGAGATATGAGATTAGTGTCGACATTGTCTAAAGTGGAGGGCCAAAGGGCACCAGGTGGGGCCGGCCGGCCCCATACGCACGCCGGTCGGTGCCCCTCTTCCTCTCCTCTGCCTCCCACTTCTCTCACTCACTCATTCACTCACTTGCACTCCAGAGAGCACCTAGCTACTCTGTTTTGCTGCTCGAAATTTAAAACTCTCACAAATCTTCCATTTGATTCAAGTTTAAGCAAGGAAAGGAGTAGAGAAGAGTATTAGCAAGAACACCTAGTAGAGAGATTGCCACTTCGATTCCCTCTCTTCACTTGTTCTTGTTTGTTTTTGTTTTGTTCTTGTGTTCTTGTTCGTTCTTGCCGTGTTCTTCATGTTCTTCATTTTACAGGCAAGATGAGCAATAGAATAAAAGGTGCCATCCCATCCCTTGGAAGAGCATTTTCACACCGTACAACAAGAAGTCAATCATCATGACAAGTGCCATCGTTCATCGGCACCGACATAAGTGTCGATCCTCCTTCACCCTTCATGCATGACACCCCTTCATCCTCTTCCCAGGGGGAAGAGAGGTATGAGCTGACAAGCATCACTCAAATTTCTTTATCATCTAGACCTCAGAGAGAAATATTAAATGTGGTTAAGAACAAGGAATTTACGCATACTCTAATTTTTTATTCCACTTTGCTCCATGAAATCGGAATGGATTTCGAGTTTGAGCTCATTTTTAGAAATGTTGGTTGGGAAGGTGCATAGCAAATCACTGAGTAGGGTAGCAAGTTACTCACAATAGAATTTGTTAGCACTCTATACTTTAATGATGATGAAGTAAATTTTAGAATGTTTAATAAACCTTTCACCCTCTCATGGAAAACCCTTAGTTTAGCATTAGGATTCCATAGTCAGTGTGTGGTTAATATAACAGAATCTCTCCAAGATTTTGATAAAGATGGTTTTTGGGAGAGCATCACTGCAAAGAAACCAGAGAGAAAACAAAAATATACTACTGAAGAAGTCCATCACCCCACACTGAGGTTCATGCTTAAATGGCTAGCTTTTATATTTTTTTCCTAGCGATGAATTAAATACTATTAAACAAGATGAGCTACATTTGTTATATATCATGATAAAAAAGAGAAAAGCGTCACCTATGAAAATGATGTTGAATTACTGGAGAACTGTCCCTTCCATGAGAAAATGAAGTATTTCTTTTACTTCCTGGATTACACATTTAACTAATGGGATAGGTTTATTACAGAATGCCACACTTGTTTTTATTCCTGATGCCCGTAGAATTATTGGTTATGATTTTTTCTTTCGTGCTCACATGCTCAAACGCCGAAATAATAAAATAATCATGATTTATAAAAACTATGCAAATGAGTACGAACTGCAGGACAGAGAGTTAGAAATTTATTCTGTTCAAAACTTTGTTTTTCCAGCTAGTGGAGCTAATGTTGGCAGGTGTCCGTCTGCACGCAGCAGCAGGGCGCCGAGAGCTGATTTCACTGGAGCTGATTCGACACCATCTGGACTAGTTTATTTCCACTTTGTTAATTTTGGTGAGCAGGGATCGACGCAGGAGCCACGTCAGCAGTGGACTGCCCATGCAGGACGGGAGGACCAGCCCACATTTCAGCAAGGAGGGTTTTCGTCTGCAGCAGCAGCAGGATGGGGAGCATTTCCCACAGAGGCACTGGACAACACGGCAATTGACTTTCAGAGAGGCCGAGTATCCTTTTCTGTGCGCGGGAACACAGACTTCACCACGGGTGGACCGTATCCGTTTCACGCACCACCGGAAGATGGCTACTACCGACCACCTGTGCAGCACTTTTCGGTTACCGCTAATCATTTTCCAGCTTTATCTATGTGCCTCACTAACATTGAACAGGGACAGAATGCGATAAGAGACACACTGCACCAGTATAAGCAGTGGCAGCATCAGGTCGATGACAGGTTCTACCAGCATAAACTGTGGCAGCATCACACGGACCAACGTCTTGATCAGTTATACCAAGGACAACAGCAAACACAGAGCGGACTGGAATATTTGATACATCAGATGGGATATCCGCCGCCACCTACACGACAGTACTGAGCACGGCAACATCCAGCTTGGAGGAGAAGCCCGCTAGGTGAGCAGCCCTCGTCTTTTATATATTCTACCATATATTTTCAGTATTTATTTCAGTCTTTAATTCTGTCAATTTTAATATTGCTAAAAACAACAAGAAAACCAAATAAAAATTTATTTACTGCTTTCTTTAGTTACTGCATTAATTTCTTGCTTGATAAAAATTGAAAATCCAAAAAAAATATTTGAGTATTTAAATAAGTTTGCTTTAAATTTCACATTAATTTTGTCTTTAGAATAAGTATAACTTGAAGCTAGAGAAAAAAATGAAAAAGATAATTAAATTGCTTAAATATAATTTTCTGCAAATGCTTAGTATTTAGATTTAAATTGTCCTACGAATTGCATGAAATTTATCTATCATGAAAATTTATTCTAAACCTTGATATCTGTGGGAAGCATAAATTTTAATCTAAGTAATTGACGGATATGATATAAGAAAGCTTGAGTTGCTATTTATTTCATTCTGAGTGATACCTAAGCTTCAGATATTTCAAAAGTCAAAATCAAAATAAATATAATAGTTTGTTCTGCTAATATGATTTAAGTAGACTATTCTGTTATGCATTCATGATTAAATTCACATGCACAAAAATATTTTTGCTCTATGCACAAGTCCCTCTCTTAGAAGTCCAAAAAGAAGTGTGGGTTATTAAAAATTAAAAGATGCCATACCAAAGAAGTATGAGCTTGAAAGATGCCATATCAAAAGGGTATGTGTAAAAAAAAGAGAGTGAAACAATGGGTGCAAAGACACCCGCCTGAGAAAAAATGGGTACAAAAAGTATCTACTGGGGAGATAGCCCACACTTTTTGAGAAAGACAAAAAAGAGAGGATAATGCATAGGAGCCCGAAAATAAAATTCTATCACACTCGCACATTTAGTCATGGTGTATAGCTTAGTAGTCCTCTGTAATCTTATTTAGTAGACTCTCATTATTTTCTAATAAAAATTATACAAAACTCTGGAGTAATGGTTGAAACAAAGGATGAAAGACATAGTGCTTGCTTAATTATTCTATCTTTCAATTACCTAAGATTTAGTATAAAAGCCCCACAGTTGAAAAGAGTAGGAATAAGTTTGAAGCATGGAATAATGAATTATAATCCGGAGAAGAATTTCTATTTAAATATTTGAGTACTTGTTGGAAGTTATACATATTAATGAAACCCTGAATAAATTATTTCAAGTCAACTTTGCTACGGGACTAGCAAAGACTTAGTTTGGGGGTATTGTTGATGGTCGTTAAGTACCAATTTTACACCGTGAACTAATGCTTGGAAATGGACAATAATAGCAACATAGGGGTTATTACTGACAGATTCCACGAGTTTTGATGAATTGTCTACTTTCCAGGGGATTATCCAGAAATGGTTAAAAGAAAGATTAAAGTGCATAATTATCATGAAACTTGATCGCGAAGGAAACAAACGTCATCGGCAAGAAAGAAGGATCTAGAATGCACCCGAAGCAAGAGGGGGCCCATCGGGCAGGTGGTGGGGCCGACCGGCTTGGGGTTTTGCCGCCGCCTTCTGGAGTCTTCTTCCACCGCCTCCAAGGAGTCATCTCAGCCCTATGTTTAAGTCGGTTTGATCCAATGGGGCACATTCATCCCACCGGGCTATAAATAAAGGGGCAGACCCCCTTCGCAGAGCATCAATTTATTCCTCCTGCTTCATTTGCGTCACACCCAATTTTAAGGATAGAATTGAATGAACCAACTTATGTGCGCCCAGAGATCAATCACACACATAAGCGACAAATTACATAGTACCATCACAAGGTTCAATATATAACGAATAATATCACAGAGTCTTTACATAAATAGCAGCGGATTAATAATTATAATCTCTCGCGGAAGCTCCAATTCACAGGGAAGTAGTTGACTGGTGAACCACAATCCTAGTAATCCTCAGAGGAATCATCATAGTCATCTGTTACCCATCCGGGATTTTTATCCAAATATGAAAAAAATAAAGCAAACGTAAGTACATGTCGTACTCAACAAGAATAACATGGGTTTATGAGGCTCAAATAAGGCAAGACACTGGTTGACAGCGGTTGCTTTTAGTTGATCACATTTTAGCAATTTGAGTAGCAGCAATAGAATATTCCAAGGACAAAGATTTGCGTGATCATATAAACATGATAATTAATATGGAATAAACATCAATAGAAACTTCAAATAAATCAATATTAAATTAGTTAAGTTCCTGTAAGACGTCCAAGGCCGCTCGTGACCGTGAGCGCGGCTGATATACCAGTTTTACACTCTGCAGAGGTTGCACACTTTCACCATGAGTCGTGATTCCCATATGCCAAGGGTCATGACTCCCATGTCACCTCACCAAGGAAGTGCGGCAGGGTACACTATGAAGTCTTTCAAAAGCCTTCCTAACATGCCACTAATCAATCCGGGCGCAATGGCAAGGGGTGGTAGAGCCCTCCTTCTAGTGGCACACACACGCAGCAGTACACACAAAGACAGGAGCCGCAAAACAACCAGCTCGGCAAGGAACCTTTCAAGACTAACAACATGATAGAAAGTAACTTCATACTTAACTAAAGTCAGAGCCATATGACCCTCATGGTTGCGCTGTAAGTCCCGGTGTCATACTTACAGTTAAGTCCTTAGTCCATGTTGCTAAAAAGCATCTTTTAATCTTTATCTCATAATTAATTAATCAAGTTCATAAGATCATGGCATCATCAAGCGCTAGCATCACTACTCAAATGCAATCTCATAGGTAACAAGGATCAAGTGATCAAAACTTAGGAATAAATACTACGGTTGCCAAGGTAGACACATGCATCATGAATTTAGTGATTAAGGTGAATAGACAACAAGGATGGTCCATGCTATACTTGCCTTGATCAAAGTGCTCTGGAGAACTTGGATCCTCCGTGTACTCTTGATCACCAACGTATTGCTCACCGTCTGAACTCGATCATAAAATCACCACACAATCATCGAGGCAATCATACATGAAGCAAACAAGATCTATATTAGAAACAGTACACCAACAGTGGAAAAACAGATTAAAAATTGTATAAAAATAATCTACGCGTCGCTACGATTCCAATGATATAAAGTCCATGCAAATCGGAGTTCAAACGAGAAAGTTATGAAATAAACAAGTTTTACTTTAATAAAATAATAGATTAAATCTAATCCCGAATTTTAAAAGTTGAAAACATGAGTAACAGTAGCATCATTAGATAGATTACAAAATTACGAATCTAACGAGACTTGAACGGATCAAATCGGAGCTAAAACGAATAAAATATGGCCGAAATAAACTGAGTGGCAAATCTGTAAATATTGAAAATGCCTTTTGAATTAAAACCGAGGAAATACGTTTTCTAAATAGGAAAGCATAATCTGAGAAATACGCCAAAGGATCGCGGGTTAAGAACATTAAAAAGCTCAGGGGCTCTTTTGCAAAAGTGCCGGTCGAAAAGGTATCTCCCACTGTGAGCCGTTGGATCGGCCGTGGACGGCGCAGGTAGCTCGGGGAAAAGAGGGGCGGCCCTGGTCGCCGGAGTCGGGCGGCGCCCGGCCGATCCTGTAACACCCGAAAAATTGCATTCTTTTAAATAGTGGGAATTTATTTAATTATGCAATTAGTTGATCATTCCAATATAGGGAAATAATAATTTTTCTCAAATATAAAATCAAACCTAGGTCATACACATGTATGATGCATTCATGCTGGAGCATTTCCTCTTTGTACTGTTGTAGATTATTTGAATCTTTCAAATATTTCAAAACCCAATTTGAAAATCCTTTTGGAAAATGGAAAAAGGAAATAGAGCAGAGCCCTTCCCCTCTCCTTTCTGGTCCGAGCAGCAGCTTGGCCTATTTTCCACTCCCTGGCCAGCAGACCCAGGTCGGATAGCCCGAGGACAGCTCGGCCGACCTGCTCCCTCCCTTCCCCTTACCCCTCTGACTGACGAGTGGGACCCACGGGTCAGCCTTTCCTTCTACACCTCCCCCGCCGCGCGAACAGAGATGCCGCTGCCGTGTTCATCCGCCGCGGTCGAGCACGCGCGCGCGAAGCGTCCCTCTGCCGTGACTGCCAGCCCGACCCCAGTGCTCGGTGCTACCGACCTGTGGACCCACAGAACAGCCCCTCCCCTGTTTCCCTCTGCTGCTCGCCGAGAGTCCGACGCGGGCAAGAAAGAAACGGCCGAAGCCGAGTTCGTCGCCGCATCGAGAGTCCGTATCAAAGAAGAAACGGCCGAAGCCGATTTCTCCGCTTTTCGAGTTTGTTTCAATCTCCGAGATTGTCTCACACCTCGGGAGTATTTAAACAGCGCTACACCCCCCTAGCCGTCACCTAACCCTAGCCGCCTCTTCTCGCCGCCATTGCCGAGCTCCCACGAGAACCGAGCAGCCGCCGCCACGAGCAATTAGCCCGATTCGCCACCAATTTCCTCTCGGTAAGCATTTGAGGAGCTTCGCTGTGATCTTGAAGAAGTTCCCGAGCACTTTCCCCCTTCGATTTGTGCACTGACACGCCTCCGCCGCCGTTGCAGAGATCCACCGTCCGCCGGATCACGCCGCGAGCTATCTCCGAGTCGATTTCCGACCTTCCCATCACCATAGGTGAGCTTGCGATACTCTTCCCGATCTATGGGTACCATCCCCGACCTATTTCATGCACCGGAGGCCGAGTTCACCTTCTTCGGCGGCCCTCTGGCCATGGCGCCGCCATCGGCCTCTGTTTTCCGGCCGAGAGCACCGCCACCCCTCCTCTCTGTTAATCTGATCCGCCGATTTGGAATCGGACGGCCGAAGAGCAGCCTATACCGATTCGGCCGGCGTTTTGCGAATAACCCCCTGCGGTTTTTAATGCTTAGCTCGTAGCCCTTAGCGTGTTCAGTAGATTACGTTTTAGCTCCGATTTGAACGATTCAAATTGCGTTAGATTCGTAATTTCATAATCTATCTGATGGTACCACTGTTTCATATGTTTTTAACTTTTAAAATTCGAGATTATATTCAATCTATTATTATTCTATTATAAATCTTGTAAAATTCATATCTTCCTCGTTTTAAATCCGATTTGCGCAAACTTGATATCGATGTGATCGTAGCAACGTGTAGATTGGTTTTATAACCTTTTCATTTTATTTTCTCTCTGTTGGTGTACTGTTCTAATGAAAACTATTGTTTGTATGCATGATTGCCCCTGTATGCGTGTGTGTTGTTATGATGGATCGAGTATAGACGGTGAGCTTTACGTGGGTGATCAAGATCAGTACTGCGACAACCCGGATCACCAGGAGTTTGCTGATCAAGGCAAGTATTAGCATGGATCATCCTTGTTGTCCTATTCACCAAATAAATAATTACATTTGCATGTGTCTTCCTTGTTAACCATAGTTACTTCCTAGTTTTGTTATCCTGTTCCTTGCTACCTATGGGATTATGCATGTGGTAATTGATGCTAGTGCGTTATTGATATCATGATCATGTAAACTGATTAATTGAATATGCAATAAGGATTAAAAGATGCCTTTTTAGCAACATGGAACTAGGGGATTCGAGCATAGTTTTGTGATGCTCAAAATCCTTCACCTTTGATAATGATCTGTAAGTATGACACCGGGATTGACAGTGCAACTATGAGGGCTACATGGCTCTGGTTTTAGCTCAGTATGAGGACCTTTTCTAGCTTGTTAGAGGTTACCGAAAGGCGCAAGAGGGGCTTGCCGACTCGGGTATAGTGCGGCCTCTGTCCGTATGTGTATAACCTGCGTGACCTTGTGCCATATGGAAGAGGGGCTCTACATCTGCTTGCCGAGGAAACCTCGCGGCCCTAACATGTTAGGCGAACCTTTGAAAGGCTTCATAGTGAAACCCTGCTCTCTCACCTTGGTAGTGTTATGGGAGTAATTAACCCGAGCAGATGGGAATCACGGCTCATAGTGAAAGTGCACAACCTCTGCAGAGTGTAAAACTGGTATACTAGCCGAGCTCACGGTCAAGAGCGGCCTTGGACGTCTTATGGAGTAGTTATTCTTTTGGGGTGATGTTTACTTGTTGCTTATCTATTTATTGCTACTCATTAATTATGTTTACTATGATCATGGGAATGGGCTTATTAACTTGTTGTTGTTCAACTGCATAAAAGATGAATAATTAAAAGCAACCTGCTGTTAAACCGTGTCAACCTTTTGAGCCTCATGAACCCATGCTAGTCTTGTTGAGTACGACATGTACTTACGCTTGTTTATTTTTCATTACATGGTTAAAAATCCCGGATGGGTAACAGATGGTGATAGTGATGAGGACTACCCCGAGGATTACTAGACTTGTGCTTCACCAGTCGACGTCCCTGTGCTATGGAGCTACCACGAGAGTTATCTTTGTTTTCCGCTGTGTAATGACTTTGATATTATTCGCTATGTATTAAACATTGGTTATGATACAATTTATGCAATTTGTTGGCTTATGTGTGTGACTGATCTCTGGGCGCACATAAGATTATGCATCCCATTTTATCCTTAAAATTGGGTGTGACAGATCCCTCGCCTGGAGATGGCCGGAGACGGCGTTTTCGGGGCTAGGAAGCTCGGCACACCTCGGGATCTGGTCGGGAAGCAAGAGGAGCTCAATCCAAACCTATCTATGGTTTCGGTTGCCACAGAGGTAGCTCGGGGAGGATGCGGCGAGCTAGGTGGCGGAACTATGGCGGCGGCGAAGCTCGACATCATGGCTATAGTGCACAAAACCGAGGGAGAAGGGGTCGGGAAGGTCCCTGACCTTGCTGCGAAGCTTGGAGAACAACCAATTTCGACGGAGAAGTCTTCCCGAGGAGAAATCGACGGCGGCGGCGGAGCTCGGGGTGACGGCTAGGGCAAGATTGGAGGGCGTGGCTTGCTCGGGAACTTGTGGGGAGGGACGGCAGAGCTCGGCCGACCTATATAGGGGCGCGAGGGAGGCGTAGGAGAGTGCCAGTAGGAGGGGAGGGGAGAGGGTCGCGGCTTCCTTTTACGGGCCGGTGGAGGCGTGCTCAGGACGGACTCGTCCGAAAATTCCGGCGGCGGTCGGTTGGACATCGAGTCCTGCTCGGACTCCAGAGGGAGGAAGGGGACGACTCTGAGCAGCAGGCCCCGCATGGCAGCCAAAGGAGAAGGGCGCCTGCGCGAGGAAGATAGGCCGGTCTGCCGACGCTCGGGCGGCCTTCGGCCCAAGCGGGTGAAAAAGGAAGAGGGGAGGTTTCCAAATACATTTGAATATTTTCAAATCTCAATAAAGTGCAAATCAAACAAAATATCATTGAGCAGCATGGATGCAACAAATCATGTTTCTAATTCCTATGATTTATTTTAATTGCTAACAATTATTATTTGCTAGGTTAATATGCCAAACAATTGCATAAATAAATCAATTTGTCCCTGCTTTAATAAAAGCAAATTTTAGGGTGTTACAATTTGTTAATAGTAGACAGAAGTTAGGGTTTCCAGAGATTAGAAGTAGAGCTCCTGTTCTTCAAGTTCATTAGTTTAGGCATCTAACAAGGTTCAAGTAGAGTTGGACGCTACACTCGGGATTCCAAATCTGTTCGTCTGGAGATTGGTAATATTATCTTGTATCTCATTATGACTTTGCTCTATTTTAATATATTGCTACTTATTCATTTTTTAGTTTATTCTTGTTGCATATTCGATATAGTTGTGATTGGTGATGATTATTGTCATATGATCGTAAATCGCCTAATTCAGTACTCGAGTGAGTTAGGTGGTATGTATTATGTAGACGTGGTGTCTAGATATATTACGTACCTACGGAGGCACCCTGACGTACTGGGTCGTGTGGTAGTCCGCGTAGGTGACAGCTGCGTTGGTTCCTCTATAGTCCACACCCCGTAGTCGCGAAGGAGGTCACCCTTGTGTCTTAATATCCTCATTAGATGATGCTCCTTATGATGTTTTCTGAGTCGATTCTGGTATAAATGAAGATGTGTAATGTAGCCACTGGATGCAAGACGGTGGATCCAAGGGGGCGCCCGCCCCCCTAGGAGGGCGCCTGCCCTGCTCTTTCGCGCCACCGACCTCCAGGAGCTCTACAAGTACCCCTGGTGCACTCCTACACTATAAAGAGGGCTAGGATTCTCACTTGTAAGGGGAAAACACCGAGGAACACACAAGAAACACTAGAGAATACACTTGAGATTCAGTCCATTAGCTCCTCTCTCTCTAGCGAAGCTCAGCTCTTAGGAATAGTGCTAGCTAGAGAAGAGTAGAGTGTTGGAGAGAAGTCGGGAGAAGGAAGAAGTCTGCGGTGGAGCCGGGCTTGTTGGCGACCTCCTCTGCGGTGTTCTTCACTCTTATCGGTAATAAAGATCCCCTTCTTCATTTACTATTGTTTTACTTTAAGTAGCTCTATACTTGCTCATTGCTTGGTTAGAGTGCTCTAATTCCTTGGCCAGAGTTAGAGTAGTAAGTTTTATAGATTAAGTGTGGTGTTTAGGCTATGGCTTACCCTTGAGTGCCGCTAGGCCGACGGATAGTAGTGGTAGGTGCTAGGTGGTGACAGCCCTAGGATCCTTTGTATTCCACCATGTTCGGCCTAGTATCCGGTATAAGCGTAGGACTTCGGGACATACGGTGCCCAATCAGTCGAACCCTGGCGAGTTTAGGACTTTGCGTGTCCCAAGTATAGTAGTCTCTTTGGTATAACAATCATTTGATCTTTTACTGAGATAGAGTTCTCCCTCCAAAAACTCCAGAGCTACCTAGTGTGTGTTTCCACGTTAGTTATACTTCATTGATTTATCCTTACTATGGTTATTACCCCATTTATCCATATCTAGATCCTTGACTATCATATCCTTGGAATCACAAACCCCGCCTTCCTTTGGGAAAAATATAAATTCGACACTTGGTACTCCCAGGTAAAGTGCTACACGATAGTTCTGTGCGCTTGCAGAATCCCATCACCTATCCTATAGAGCTACCCATAGCATTTTTGGCGCCGTTGCTAGAAATAATTTTATTCCTAGTAGCTACGTTATAAGTGTCAACAACCATATACTTTGAGCATAGGGATTGACAACCCCCGTGATTGCGTTGAGAAGTATTGTTACCATTGCTAGAGTATAGATTTGGCTACCTTCTTTTGATAGCGTTAGTAACTGTCAACAAGCATTTTTGACGCCGTTGCCGGGGAAGGCAACTGTTGAATTCTTTTGATTTGAGTCAAGTCTAGATAGTTATCCATAGAATCACGAATATGGCCGAAAGGACCATCCGTGAATTCTCTACACCTTCTGCTGCTAATATAGCAACAGGCCCTAGTGTTATCGAGGCGAACACTCAATTTGAGTTAAAGCCCGCATTAATCACAATGGTTCAAGCTAGCCCATTTTGTGGCAAGGCTCATGAGGATGCTAATGCACACCTCCAATATTTCTTGGAGATATGCAGCACCTTTACCATTAAAGGAGTAACCCCAGACGCAATTCGTTTGCGACTCTTTCCTTTCTCCTTGTTAGGAAAAGCCAAGCAATGGTTCTATATGAACCGAAATGATGTGGACACATGAAAAAAGTGTTCCAACTCTTTTCTAATGAAATTCTTTCCTCTAGGCAAGACCAATGCTCTTCGCAATAAGATCTCTAGTTTACAAGAACAAGCTGATGAATCGATTCCCGACGCTTGGGAATGAATGCAAGAGTATGTCGCTGCCTGTCCACACCATTGTATGGAGGATTGCCTTTTGATCCAAAACTTCTACCATGGATTAACCCCTCTTGATAGAAGCCATCTAGATACTACCGCCGGTGGAGCATTCTTTTCTCTTAAAGTTTCAAATGCAAAGGCTTTTATCGAGAAGATGGTGTCCAATCAAGGATGGAACGAGGAACGTCTACAACCGCGCAAGCGAGGTATGCATTCGTTAAACGAAGCTAACATGATTGCAGCTAAAGTGGACCTACTGGCCAAAAGGCTAGAAAATTGCGAGAGGATGCATACACCTGAGACCGTGCAAGCCATGCAGACCCACATGACGTGTTCAAGGTAGAATGACTGATAGCATAAACAAGAAGCTCCATGCTAATGATAGGATGCTGGATAGCATAAATGCTAAATTGGATGATTTTTCTTCTGCAATTAAGAATCAACTTAGTTTCAATAAGATGCTTGAAACCCAATTAGCACAACTAGCAGCTGCAATTCCATCTTTTGAAAAAGATAGAATACCATGAAAGCCTGAAACAACCATGGAATCTGCTAATCTTGTTACTATTAGTTATCATAGCTATGAACTAGATGGATGGAATTTTCCAACAAAAAGGGAGATCCTGGAACCCTGTCATATCTTGTTCTATTCAATCTCAAAAGTTCCATAATGCTATATGTGATCTAGGATCTAGCATTAACATCATGTCTAAAGAACATTATGAAAAGTTATTTTACACTGAACTAGTACAAACTTCTGCATATGTGCAATTAGCTGATCAAACAACTTGCTACATAGAAGGAGTACTTTGTGATGTTCTGGTAAAAGTAAGAAACAACTTTGTGCCTGCCAATTTCATGATTTTAGACATGAGAAATAGAGACAACTTACCTCTCATTCTTGGCTGACCTTTCTTGAATACTGTGAATGCCTGCATATTTGTTGTTAGTGGTAGCATGGATTTCTATATAAATGGAAAGAAAGGAAGATTTGTTTTCTCTTGTGCACCGCACCATGCAACTAACATGTAGGAAAATAAGAGTCGATCCATGAGGAGGAGAAAACCAAGAATCTGGAGAAACAAGAAATACAGAGATGCGGTTAAGAGGGAACCATCATCTACAGCCTCTACACCAGACCCCGCTAGCGTTAAAGAAGGACAAGATGAGAAGAAGACATCAGTCAAGGAAGAACCTCCTTCCGAGGAAGGACAGCTATGGAAGTAAGTATTCTATCTCTCTCTTTAATTATTGCATTGGCATATTTCTCTTATTGATGCATTAAATCAATTAATTGTTAGAAGTATATTTAAATTTATGTCTTGCATTTAATAAATGTTAGAAGCATGTTTAAATTTATGCCCTGCATTTAAAAACCATGATAAAAGAGAGATTTAAAAATATAATTATAATAATAATAAAATAAAATAAAATATAAATTTGGTTTATCATAGTAGCAATAATGAAAGTAGAATAAAAAGCAAAGTCTAGTGATTATAATAAGATGCAAAAGATGCAACAACCCGACCAAGAGGAAAATCCGATCCTGGAGAAGAAGCTAGCTTGGGGGAGCCGTCATCCTCACCAAGGTATGGTTTCTAAACCCAGCACTTTTTCTTAATTACTTTGAGTTATAATGTTCCTTGCATAACAATAAATAAATAAAAATTAGATGCTCTGTCTTTGTTGGAAATGATGAACAATTGCTCAATGATGATTTGCAAAATCTTGTTATGCAATCCTTGCTATGAAAGTTATAAGTATGATTTCTGAAATCTGCCTTAAGTCAAACACTATTGTGGGTCGCACATGCTAATAACCTAAGTTATGCTCTTACAAGATTAAAATTGGTATAAGTAGAACTTTTACCTGATCTAAAGAAGGAGTAAGAACCAACTAGAGATTTTGATTTATAAAATTCAAATTGTTGCTCATGGTTCCTTTATGGAATTATATACCCACCATCAAGCCATACATCCACAACCAACTAAAACCACCAAAAGAAAGAGCCCTTGTCTGCTTTGAGCTTGCTTAGACATTATTTGATCTAGGTAGAGAAACTAGTCATATTCTTTGATCAAGATCACGTACACATTCCGCCTATGTATTACTTCTACACTAGAAGTATACATCTATGCTCCACACACCAATTGAGACAACCAACCACAATCAACTTTTGTCCTTTTGATAGATGGGGAGTATAGGCTACTAGAAAAAAAAGAGAGCAAGTGCTCAAGGAAAACAAAAGAGGACAAATGTCCCATGGGCAGGTGCCCATATATCTTCAAAAAAAACTATGTATTCAGTAACCTTGCTCTTCCTTGCCAAAGGCAAAGTAATAAGTCTCAAGGAGCCCATCAAATAATTTACACTTGCACTTCTTGATCATGTTTTATGACTTGTTGCTCCCTATAATATAAGAGTCTAATCTTGCAATATATTCAGTTGAAGTATGCTTTGCTCGAATCCTATAAACCCCACATAAGCTTAGGATAGACATGAAAAGCTCTTTTGAGCTCTTGTGAGGTCCATCACACTAAGGAGTGGTCGAGAGTACCATTAAAGGAACCAAAGCAAGATTTTCTTTTTCAAAAGAATAAAAAACTCTCTAGTAAATGATTTCACTTCTACCAAAGTAAGGGATGAAGTATCTACTTATCTATGCTATCTTGTTTTTGCATGACCCATGGTGAAAAAGCTATAAGCCCCATATTGTTAAGACATAAGATGAATTTTTGAATCATGCTCAATACTAGAATAGTGTTGGTTTGTATGCAAGATCTTTGTGAATTGTTACATTAAAGAAATTCTTGATCCAACATTGCCATGTTAAAATCATGTCTTTGCTTGAGGACAAGCAAAAGGTTAGCTTGCGGGAGTTTATTGACGGTAGCTAACACCCTATTTTACCGTCAACATTTCACCCATAATCAAGGTAAAACCACATGAAATGCAAAGAACCCACCTTGAAACTTACCTAGTTCCACACGTCCTTGGAGAAATCTTGTGTATGTAGGAAAAATGGTGGAAATAAGGCAAAACAAAGCAAGGCAAGACACCTCAGCACCTCAACTGCCACATGGGAGCCAGAGGGGGGGCGCCCGCCATGCCAAGTGTTGGTGGTCCTTATGGATAAATTTTATACCACCAACTTAGACTAAAAAGAGGATTAACAATCATATTCTAGCACATATGCCTTTACTACTAACAAGCTCCACTTGTACCACTAGCATTCATATTTTACAGGTTTTATGGCATAACAAGTGGAAATACACATCAACATGGAGAAAGCGCAAAGTCAAATGACGAATCCGACAAATGCGCAAACAAAGAATACTAAAGAAGCCCACCTTCAAAGCGTAATTGGAATCCATCCGCAACAACGGGAAAAGGCCCAGGCCCAGGGAGCAACCGACCACCCGAAGGCGGTGGCCAGATGGCGCTCCCCAGGGACCGACCGCCCCCGGGGGCGACCGCCCCCAGGTGGGGCATCTCGGGCCCATCTTCGGAGGCGGTGCTGATGGTGGTTTGCTGATGGCGGTTTCACCTCCTTCCATATTTAGATGCGCCAAACCGTCATAGTACCACTATAAATAGATGGTGCTCCATCCCCTTCAACACACATCATTTGGAGTCATCTACCTCACACCTCTCACTTGTATCTTTAGAGTAGTATTAGTAGTTTGTGAGCAAGGCAAGAGCTATCAAGGAGAGCTTGTCTCCTTGGAAGAAAAAGATCATCTTGGAATGAATACAATTCGGTCTTCTTCCATGAGCAAGTTCTTATCATACTTATATAATTATGCATATGAACTAGAGTCTAGTTATGATCTTGTTATGAGCATAGTATATGAGCTAGAACATAGTTTATGTATCATGTTCTTGACTCGTTCATCATCGTTCTTCATTGTTCATCGAATTAGTATGAATAGAGGAAGAACTAGGAATAAGGTGATGGTTCGTCGTGCTGTCATGGTTGCTCTTAACCTAGCCTGTCAATCCGAAGTGTTGGGGGTCCGCAGGGGTTAGGAGTTGTTTCCAAGTATGCAAGCATGGAGCTTGGGTATGCGGAGATCGGCGGATATGTCGGTATCCCACGGGCAGAGGGGTAGGTGGACAGGTGGTGACAGCCCTGTCCATCCCTAGCATTCCCCCCACGTTTGGATATTGAGTAGGAGTTCGTAAAGTCTCTATCGGCTGGCAGACCAGCTGCGGGGATCTCCCTATCACCCCAGACTTAGTCCTGATACTAGAATTACTAATTAGATGATTTGCTAACAGTTCTTTGCATAATTATATATGACCAATGCCTGCTCAGTTAGATATATTCTTTTATTCTTTATTTTCCTTTCATCCTTGAGGTTGATCCATATGTGTGTCCACTATCTTGAAATCATGTTTTATTCCTGTTTACTCTATGCCTACCATTGCACTCAATAAGTGATCATGGTTACACCACGCTTGATGCATATTGCCCTCCTACGGGAAATTATAAATACGACACCCTACTCACGGGTTGAAATGCTACAATGATAGTTCTGTGCGCTTGCAGAGTAATCTTATTTCTTACTGAGCTATCGATCGGCGTACCTAAGTACCATTACTTAAGGATTGTAAATCTTGTGCACCCCACGGCGCCGTATCACAGTTTTGCATATCGTAAGTAATGACGGTTAGGAAGGCCAATCCGGCACTTCTAACTGCTATTACCAGACTGCATTACCTAGGCCGGCGCCATTAAGGGCCAAGGGATTACCTTTCTGAAGTAATGGTGGTTGGGAACGTCAACTTACGTTTCTAGTATTATTATTAAGGACGGACTTATAGTCTATCTTTAGTAGTGATGCTAAGAAACGCCAACAAGCATTTCTGGCGCCATTGCCAGTGATGGACTTTTAGTTTATCTTTTGTAACGACGTTAAGAAATGCCAACAAGCATTTCTGGCGCCGTTGCCGGGGATGGACTTTTAGTTTATCTTTTGTAACGACGTTAAGAAATGCCAACACCAAGTAAGGCGCCCGCCCTGTCCAAAGTGCCAAATGGCACTTGCCACCTCACTGATCCGTGTGCCAACCTCCCAAATGGTCTGTGGCACATTGAAACAACATCAACGGCTCAGATACAAGGCACGAGGATCCGGTGGCCCTATCAACAGGGCGCCCGCCCTGTCAAAGTTGAGTGCCACGTCCACAATCCAAGGGAAGGTGTCCAGGAGCCATCTACACCATCAATTGAAGTCGGTTTTCATCCAACGGTGATCAGGTGAAGTGCCATGGATTGAAGGATCCCACATGTCATCCTCCCAGAGGTTGCAAACCGCCTTTCCAAGGCACCAACCGACTTTGCAACCGCCTATGGCAGAGGAATGAGAGCCGCTGGATGCAAGACGGTGGATCCAAGGGGGTGCCCGCCCTGCTCTTTCGCGCCACCGACCTCCAGGAGCTGTACAAGTACCCCTGGTGCACTCCTAAACTATAAATAGGGCTAGGATTCTCACTTGTAAGGGGAAAACACCGAGGAACACACAAGAAACACTAGAGAATACACTTGAGATTCATTTCTTTAGCTCCTCTCTCTCTCTCTAGCGAAGCTCGCTCTTAGGAATAGTGCTAGCTAGAGAAGAGTAGAGTGTTGGAGAGAAGTCGGGAGAAGGAAGAAGTCTGCGGTGGAGCCGGGCTTGTCGGCAACCTCCTCTGCGGTGTTCTTCACTCTTATCGGTAATAAAGATCCCCTTCTTCATTTACTATTGTTTTACTTTAAGTAGCTCTATACTTGCTCATTGCTTGGTTAGAGTGCTCTAATTCCTTGGCTAGAGTTAGAGTAGTAAGTTTTATAGATTAAGTGTGGTGCCTTAGACTATAGCTTACCCTTGAGTGCCGATAGGCCCACGGATAGTAGTGGTCGTTGCTAGGTGGTGACAACCCTAGGATCGGACTTCGGGACGTAAGGTGCCTAATCAGTCGAAACCCCGGCGAGTTTAGGAACTTTGCGTGTCCCAAGTATAGCAGTCTCCTTGGTATAACAATTATTTGATCTTTTACTGAGATAGAGTTCTCCCCCAAAAACTCCAGAGCTACCTAGTGCGTGTTTCCACCTTAGTTATACTTCATTGATTTATCCTTACTAAGGTCATTACCCTCATTTATCCATATCTAGATCCTTGACTATCATATCCTTGGAATCACAAACCCCGCCTTCCTTTGGAAAAAATATAAATTCGACACCTGGTACTCTATTGACGGTCGTTAAGTACCAATTTTATACCGTCAACTAATGCCTATGGAAGATTAATAATAGAAGCATAGGGGTTATTACTAACGAATTCCATGAGTTTTGGTGAATTGTGTATTTTTTAGGGATTATTTCAGAAAGGCTTAAAAGAAGGATTAAAGAGCATAATTACCACGAAACTTGATCGCGACCGAAACATACTTCATCAGCAAGTTAGAAGGATCTAGAACACACCCGAAGCACCAAGGCCCGAGACCCACCAGGGTGGGGCCGGCCGGCGCCCCTCCTCTAGGGTTTCGGCCCACCTTCTGGAGGCTTCTTCCACCGCCTCTCTAGAGTCATCTGGGCCCTTTGTTCAAGTCGGTTTGATCCCACGGCACGCGTTCATGCCACCGGGCTATAAATAAAGGGGCAGACCCCCTCCTAGAGCACCAATTCATTCCTCCTGCTTCATTCGTCAAGAGTAGACAGAAGTTAGGGTTTCCAGAGATTAGAAATATGGCTCTAGTTCTTCAAGTTCATAGTTTAGGCGTCTAGCAAGGTTCAAGTAGAGTTGGGCGCTACGCTCGGGATTTCAGATCCGTTCGTCTGGAGATCGGTAATATTATCTTGTATCTCATTATGACTTTGCTTTATTTTAATATATTGCTACTTATTCAGTTCTTAGTTTATTCTAGTTGTATATTCGATATAGTTGTGGTTGGTGATGATTATTGCCGTATGATCGTAAAACGCCTAATTCAGTACTCTAGTGAGTTAGGTGGTATACATTATGTAGACGTGGTGTCTAGATATATTGTGTACCTACGGTGGCACCCTGACGTGCCGGGTCGTGTGGTAGTCCGCGTAGGTGACAGCTACATTGGTTCCTCTGTAGTCCACCCCCCGTACGTAGGACGAGCAGAGCGCGATCGCGAAGGAGGTAACCCTTGTGTCTTAATATCCTCATTAGATGATGCTCCTTATGATGTTTTCTGAGTTGATTATGCTATAGATGAAGATGTGTAATGTGGCGTAGACTGTAGACTTTGTATTTAGTAATTACATAGGTCTCCTTTACTTTAGCCGAATCTCGAGATTGTCTTTTCTACATTAGTGAGTCTCTATATTCTATCTCTGGAATACCATTTACCTCATTTACTCAGTTATCGTTTACCATTTATCATTGACTTATTTATCGCTAAAGCACTAGAGTTATGGGTTATCATAGGTCTGCACATTTATCTTTCTAATTATAATAGTAGATTATCCTAATGAGTAGAATGCCACCTTTATCCTTTTGGCATACAACAAATCAACGATACTCGGAATACTTACCGGGTGAAATGCTACAATAGGAGAATTATCTGTGCGCTTGCGGATATATTCTATAGTATTATTTTTAGGAGGCAAGTGAAGATTATTTTACCTTTGGTTTTTGGCATCATGTTGGGGATGACAACTTAACGTGAAGTGATGTTAAAAATACCAACAAGCATTTCTGGCGCCGTTGCTGGGGATGGCAATTGTATTCATTAGGATAATTTATTGATATCGTTGATTTTATTCGCCAGGATATTTATTCTAGAATTTCATATAGGAGAGTTCTTCATAGATAATATTAATAGTAAAACATAAAAATAGACATAAATACTTAGAGATAACCATAACCTTTTACTTTAGCAGACTTGCCCGTGTTTTGTTTATATTTAAATATTTTATATAGGGTAAGTGCAGGATTGGTTGTGTACTTTAACTCTTATCAATCAGGAACAACCATAGGAAGAAGGGTCTTTCATTATTTTGTGAAGCCATGGCTGAGAAGACTCTACGTGAATTCTCTGCCCCAAGCACTGAGAATATTCGCGTTGGGCCAACTTTCAACATTGGAAATAAAGATTATGAGATCAAGCCAAGCCTCATCAAAATGGTGCAAGCTATCACATTTACTGGAAAGAAAGATGAAGATGCAAGTGTCCATCTGCAGAATTTTCTGGAGATTGGCAACACCATGAACATCAAAGGCATTCCTCAAGACGTCAGGCTACTTCGTTTGTTTCCGTTCTCATTGGAGGGAAAGGCGAAGCAGTGCTCAGAATAAAGATCGAGTCAAGACAAGGGTAGAATGTTGAAAAGCTTTTCTAGAAAAGTTTTTCCCAGTAAGCAAAACCAATGCTCTACGAGAAAAGATTTTAGAATTTTGTCAGCAGAAAAGTGAATCTATTTCAGAAGCCTGCGAACATTTTCAACATTACATATCAGATTGTCCCCATCATGGAATGGAAAAGTGGTTGCTCATGCAAACATTTTATCACGGACTAACTCAAAGATCACGTGACCAACTAGATACCACTGCTGAAGGATCATTTATGTCACTCACCCCTGAAAGAGTTGAAGATATTATGGCAAAGATAGCAGAAAATCAGAATTGGACAAACAACACTCAAACATGTCATAAGAGTGAAGAAATTTTAGAGGAAGTGTGTGCACTGTCAACCAAGATGGATATACTGTTGAACTGATTAGAGCAAAGAGCCAATCATAAAAGAGATCGTCAAGGTATTCAAGATGCATTCAACTCCCAGAATCAATATAAAGGATCTTTAGAAATTGAGTTTGCAAATCCCGTAGAAGATATTAGTACAGTCATCAAGTCTACTTCTCAGAAATAAGGATGGAATCAACCTCGGTCAACCAGTCAAGGTAAGTACCAAGACAGTTCTAATTTTTCAAATCATAGACAACCACCGTTGAAAGAATTAATATTAGAACAAGGTAGAATTAATGAAAGTATTTATAAGAAGCTTGCTTTTAACGATAAAGTTTTAGAAGGAATTAATTCTAAATTGGATAATTTCTCTTCTGCTGCTAAAGATCAAATATTATTTAATAAAAAGATAGAATTACAAATTTCACAATTATCTTCTACTTTGTTTACCATTAACCATGAGCAAATAAAACGAATATCTACTAGAGGAGGTAAGTCTACACGTGATCCACCTTATCCAAAAGGAGCACGTAGACCATCACATTTAGTGCAGGTAGAAGAAGAAATTGAGAAGGACAACAGAGAAGAAGAAGTTATACCACCTTACCACCAGTTGAACCACAAGATCAAGAATTAACTCAAGATTTTCATGACACAACTCTCCTACCGTTTCCACACAGAAGAAGAAGAGCTAAAACAGATGATCAATTTGATAAGTTTGTAGAGGTAATTCAGAAGTTATATGTCAATATCCCGTTGTTATATGCCATGCAGGTACCTACATACGCAAAGTATCTTCGAACCATCCTCAACAACAAGGGACCATTACCTTCTACTAAAGTTGTCAAGCTAACGGAGGAGTGTAGTGAGGCAATTCTGAGTTCTTCTCCTACTAAGAAGAAGGATTCAGGGTGTCCCACTATTGATTGTTCAATAGGAGACCAGATGTTCGAGAATGCTTTATGTGATCTTGGGGCAAGCGTTAGCGTCATGCCCAAGACCGTCTTCGACAAACTCAACTATTCTACGCTCACACCAACCACGATGTGTTTGCAATTAGCTGACCAATCAGTTCGCTATCCCACAGGAACCGTAGAAAATATTCCGGTAAAAATCCGCAACATTTTCATTCCTGTAGATTTTGTAGTACTTGACATGCAGGAAGAGAGGAAGATACCCCTCATCCTCGGGCGACCATTCCTAAACACTGCAAATGCAACCATCAACGTCGGAGCTGGAGAGATCACATTCACCATCAATGGTCAAGAAGAGCGATTCGCATTCAAACCAAGACTGGAGCAATGCCAAACGTTGAAGTATCATGAAGGACAAAATGCAACAATATCTCCGACACCGGAGATGAATCATGAAGAATAATTCAACTGCAGAAGTCCGGATCGGCGGACTCAAAAACCCCGAACCATCGCCGGGAGGTAACTCGGTAGTTATCGGTAATTTAATTCTTGCATTTAAATTTGCATATTTACTTTCTCATAAATTGCATTATTAAAAAGAACTAAAAATAAGTATAGCATGATTAAAGCTTAAGCCCCATGTGATTATTACTAACAGAGTGTTAAACCCCCCGTCAGTGAAATTTACTGTGGTGGCAGAAAATTATAAAAAAACCATCATTAGAATTCTAATTTTTCGTAGATTCATAAAAGTAATTTAGTTTTTCATTCTTGTGTCACTATACGGTATAAACATGGGAAACATTTGAGACCCACCATCATCACATCAAGTCACATCATGTATTATCATCAACCACTACCATCCAAACTCCACCATTCATCCATGTACTACCCTCCACTCATGCATTCATCAGAGAAAGGAACCAACTCACATGCATTTGGAAGAGCATCTAGGTGGTGTCGACATTTTTCAAAAGGAGAGAGCCAAATGACACAAGGTGCCTCTGCTCCTTTTCTCTGCCTCTCCTCTCTCTCACTCATTCACAGACTCACACACACTCCAGAGAGCACGTAGCCAAGTTGTTTTACAGCTCGTGACTTCAAACTTCCATAATCCTATCATTTGATTCAAGTTTAAGCCAAGAAAAGGGTAGAGAAGAAGATTAGCAAGAAGACCTAGAAGAGAAATCACCACTTTGATTCCTTCTCTCATCTTGTTCTTGTTTGTTCTTGATTTATTCTTGTGTTCTTCCCTCTCATGCCGCACAACAAAAAGTCAATCATCATCACAAGTGCCATCGTTCGTCGGCTCCGACATGAATATTGATCCTCTGTCACCCTTCACGTATGACAACCCTTCATCCTCTTCCCAACCGAAAGAGAGGTATGAACTCACAAGTATAACTCAAATTTCATTATCAACTGGACCCCAGAGAGAAATTTTAAATGTGGTTAAAAACAAGGAATTTACGCATACTCCAATTTTTTTTGCCGCTTTGCTCCATGAAACCGGAACGGATTCCGAGTTTGAGCTTATTTTTAGAAATGTTGGATGGGAAAATGCATGGCAAATTAATGAGCAGGGTAGCAAGTTACTCACTATAGAATTTATTAGCACACTAGACTTTGATGATGATGAAGTTAATTTTAGAATGTTTAATAAACCTTTCACCCTCTCATGGAAAACTCTTAGTTTAGCATTGGGATTCAATAATCAATGTGTGATCAATATTTCTGAAACTCTCCAAGACTTTGATAAAGATGATTTTTGGGAGAGTATCACTGCAAAGAAACCTGAGAGAAAACACAAATATACTACTGAAGAAGTTTATCATCCCACACTGAGATTCATGCTTAAATGGTTAGCTTTTACATTCTTTCCTAGAGAGGAGTTAAATACTATTAAACAGGATGAACTACATTTGTTATATATCATAATTAAAAAGAGGAAAGCGTCACCCATAAAAATGATGTTAAATATTGGAGAAGTGTCCCTTCCATAAGAAAGTGTAATATTTCTTTTACTTCCTGGATTACACGTTTAGCTGCAGGGTTAGGTTTATTGTCAAATGCTTCACTTGTTTATATTTTCGATGCCCGCAGAATTATTGGTTATGATTTTTTCTTTCGTGCTCACATGCTCAAACGCCGAAATAATAAAATAATTATGATTTATAAAAATTATGATAATGAGTACGAATTGCCAGACAGGGAGTTAGGAATTTATTCTGTCCAGAGCTTTGTTTTTCCAGCTGTTAGAGCTAATATTGGCAGGCGTCCGTCCACGCGCATCAGCAGGGCGCCGAGAACTAATTTCACTGGCAGATGACCCTAGCATCATCTGGGCCAGCTTATTCCCGCTAGGTCAATTTTGGTGAACAGGTATCGACGCAGGAGCCACGCCAGCAATGGACTGCACATACAGGATGGAAGGAACAACCCACATTTCAATAAGGAGAATCTTCATCGGCAGCAGCAGCAGCAGGTTGGGGAGCAACTGATTTTCAGATAGGACGAGCATCTTTTTCTACACGCTGGAACACGGATTTCACCGCTGATGGACCATATCCGTTTCATGCACCACCAGAAGATGATTACTATCGGCCACCTGAGCAGCACTTTACAACTACCGCTAACGATTTCTTAGCTTTATCTATGCGTCTCATTAACATTGAACAGGGGCAGAACGCAATAAGTGACACACTGCAACAGCACGAGCAGTGGCAGCAGTAGGTCGACGGCAGGTTCTACCAGCCTGAACAATGGCAGCACAGCACGGACCAACGACTGGATCAGATATATCAGGGACAGTAGCAGACGCAGAGCGAATTAGAATATTTGATACATCAGATGTGATGCCCGCCGCCACCTCCACCATATTACTGAGCAACATCCAGCTTGGGAGAGATCCCTGCTAGGTGAGTACCTCTCACAGTTTATATATGCTTTTTATTTCAGTATTTAATTCAGTCTTTAATTCTGTTAATTTCGATATTGCTAAAAATAACAAGAAAACTAAATAAAAATTTATTTACCGCTTTCTTTAGTTATTGCATTAAAATTCTACTTGCTTAAAAAAATATAAAAATCCAAATAAATAGATTGTATAATTAAGTTTGCTTTAAATTCCGCATTCAATTTGTCTTTAGAATAATTAGAACTTGAAGTTAGAGAAAAAATCAAAAAGATATTTAAATTGTTTAAATATAGTTTCCTGCAATTCCTTAGTATTTAAGTTTAAATTCTCCTACGAATTGTATGAAATTTATCTACCATGAAAAATTATTCTGAAACTTGATATCAGTGGGTAGCATAAGTTTTTCTAAGTAATTGACTGGATATGATATAAGAAGGCTTGAGTCACTATTTATTTCATCCTAAGTGACACCTAAGCTTTAGACATTTCAAAAATCAAAATCAAAACGAATATAATAATTTATTCTGCTAATATGATTTAAGTAGACTATTTTGTTATACATTCATGATTGAATTCACATGCACAAAAAGTTTTCACTCTATGCACAAATCTCTCTCTTAGAAGTCTAACAGAGAGTGTGGGTTATAAAATTAAAAGATGCCATACCAAAGAAGTATGAGCCTAAAAGATGCCATATTAAAAGGGTATGTGCCAAAAAAAAGAGAGAAAAACAATGGGTGCAAAGACACCCGCCTGAGAAGAAAAAAATGGGTACAAAAAGTATCCGCTGAAGAGATAACCCACACTCTTCAGAAAGACAGAAAAGAGAGGATAATGCATAGGAGTTTAAAAAATAAAATTTAATCACATTCAATTATGATGTATAACTTAGTAGTTATCTGCAATCTTATTAGTAGGCTCTCATTATTTTCTAAATAAAAAACTATGTACTTATTAAAAAATGGAGCAATGGTTGAAACAAAGGATGAAAGACTTAGTACTTGCTGGATTATTCTGTCTCTCAATTACCCAAGACTTAATTTAAAAGCCCCATGATTGAAAAGAATAAGAATAAGTTTGAAAGGTGGATTAATGAATTTCAATCCAGGAGAAGAATTTATGTTTAAATATTTAAGTATTTGTTGGGAGTTATACATTTTTATGGAACCCTGAATAAATTATTTTAAGTCAACTTTGCTAAGGGACTAGCAAAGACTTAGTTTGGGGGTATTGTTGACGGTACCAATTTTATACCGTCAACTAATGCCTAGGGAAGATCAATAATAGAACCATAGGGGTTATTACTGACGAATTCCACGAGTTTTGGTGAATTGTTTATTTTCCAGGGCTTATTCCAGAAAGGCTTAAAAGAAGGATTAAATAGCATAATTACCACGAAACTTGATCGCGACGGAAACATACTTCATCAGCAAATTAGAAGGATCCAGAACACACCCGAAGCACCGGGGCCCGAGACCCACCAGGGTAGGGCCGGCCGGCGCCAGGGCGGGGCCGGTCGGCGCTTCCCCCTCTAGGGTTTTGGCCCACCTTCTGGAGTCTTCTTCCACCGCCTCGCTAGAGTCATCTGGGCCCTTTGTTCAAGTTGGTTTGATCCCACGGCGCACGTTCATCCTCCCAGGCTATAAATAAAGGGGCAGACCCCCCTCCCTAGCGCACCAATTATTCATTCTGCTTCATTCGTCAAGAGTAGACAGAAGTTAGGGTTTCTAGAGATTAGAAATAGGGCTCTAGTTCTTCAAGTTCATAGTTTAGGCGTCTAGCAAGGTTCAAGTAGAGTTGGGCGCTACGCTCGGGATTCCAGATCCGTTCGTCTGGAGATCGGTAATATTATCTTGTATCTCATTATGAATTTGCTTTATTTTAATATATTGCTACTTATTCAGTTCTTAATTTATTCTAGTTGCATATTCGATATAGTTGTGATTGGTGATGATTATTGTCATATGATCGTAAAGCGCCTAATTCAGTATTCGATTGAGTTAGGTGGTATACATTATGTAGACGTGGTGTCTAGATATATTGTGCACCTACGGTGGCACCCTGACGTGTCGGGTCGTGTGGTAGTCCACGTAGGTGACAGCTGCGTTGGTTCCTCTGTAGTCCACCCCCCGTACGTAGGACGAGCAGAGCGCGGTCGCGTAGGAGGTGACCCTTGTGTCTTAATATCCTCACTAGATGATGCTCCTTATGATGTTTTCTGAGTTGATTATGCTATAGATGAAGATGTGTAATGTGGCGTAGGCTGTAGACTTTGTATTTAGTTATTACATAGGTTTCCTTTAATGTAGCCGAATCTCGAGATTGTCTTTTCTACATTAGTGAGTCTCTATATTCTATCTCTGAAATACCATTTACCTCATTTACTCAGTTATCATTTACCATTTATCATTGACTTATTTATCGCTAAAGCACTAGAGTTATGGTTTATCATAGGTCTACACATTTATCTTTCTAATTATTATAGTAGATTATCCTAATGAGTAGAATGCCACCTTTATCCTTTTGGCATAAAACAAATCAACGATACTCGGAATACTTACCGGGTGAAGTGCTACAATAGGAGAATTATCTGTACGCTTGCGGATATATTTTATAGTATTATTTTTAGGAAGCAAGTGAAGATTATTTTACCTTTGGTTTTTGGCATCATGTTAGGGATGACAACTTAACGTGAAGTGATATTAAAAATACCAACATACTCTCAGGTATAGTGCTACACTGATAGTTCTGTGCACTTGCAGAATCCCATCACCTATCCTATAGAGCTACCCATAGCATTTTTGACGCCAGTTGCTAGAAATAACTTTATTCCTAATAGGTACGTTAGAAGTGTCAACATCCACATACTTTGAGCATAGGAATTGACAACCTCCGTGATTGCGTTGAGAAGTATTGTTACCATTACTAGATGATAGATTTGGCTACCTTCTTTTGATAGCGTTAGTAACTGTCAACAACAGCCAACAAAAATCGAGATGTTACCTTTTAATAATATAAGTATCAATAACAGATGTTTCAATCGATAGAAAAATGAAGTACAAATGAAGTGCAGAACCTGCCATTTTTATAGACAAATCAATTAAAAAATAGACATTAATCATAAAAATGCATTGAAGAATTTAATATAGACTTCAGGACATAACTTTCCTAAAATACTAAGAACATCGAGGTCCGTTTTAGAGCTTCATAATCTCATCTAAATTTCTAGATTTAGCTTAAATCAAGTTTTGGGTGTTACAAGTTTCCTACCGCTGCTAGTACCAAAGAAGCTTTTCAAATCTGCATAATTAATGAATTCAATTAGATAATTTGTAATCAAATCAAATAATCAAGCACAAATTTGACAAATTTGCAATAACTAGTTTTTTGTAGCGCTTCTTCCTTGCAATTGAGGCCTCTCTAACTGTGGTTGCATTGTTTGACGGAACCATATCTCCAATTTCATCTCCTTCTCCACCACTCACAACAGTTTCATCTGCTATCCCATCCATTGCAGAGGCAGGCAGGCAGAGGCAGCAGCAGCCAACAGGCAGGCCTCCTGGGCGGGTTGGCGCCTGGGGTGGCCGACTGGGGGCCGCCGCGCCGGGAAGCAGCGGGGCCTGGCAGCGGCGCTACCGGCTGGCCGCCGGGGGCTGGCGGCTGGGGCCGAGCGGCGAGCGGGCAGGCCGGCAGGCGGCGGCGACGGCGGCGAGCTGCGAGCCTGCGACGGCGAGCAAGGCGTGCAAGGGGCTGGGGCGGGGCCGCGAGAGCCGGGAGGTGCCGAGGTCGTGACCGTGAGCCGTGAGCGGGCACGCGGCGGCGGGGAGGATTGGAGGAAGGGGCTGGGGGCTAGGGCTGCTGAGTGCTGACGGCTGATGGGCCTGCCTGGGCTGGGCTAACTAACTAGCGCGGCCCATGAACACTTGACTCCCTCTGTCTGCTCACGTATCGTCTGGATGCCGCGCCACCGCCGCTGAACGCCGTCGTCTTCCGCCATCTGCTCGATCTCCGGCAGGTTAGGGGTCCCGGGGATGCGTTGCCCGGCGAAGGGGACCTAGGGCGGCCGCCCTAGCTCACTCTAGTGGTGGCTCCGCCTCTTATTGCTAGATGTAATTGCACTAATTAGAGTTATTCATTGACGTAGTTATAGAATTGCCTTAGATATTAATTCCTTAGTTTATTCATTGGCTAACTATTACTATGACTAGAAAGTGCTCTGATGTTTATCATTTATTTATGATGCTTGAATTATACTTATCACTTTATTTATCTTTATTACCTTGTGACCTCTACCTGTTCTGAGTAGAGAGAATGACATCGATATCACCGCTTATCCATTGTACATAATTACTATCAATATAATAGATTAAAGTTTATCTTAGTCCTTCCCAGTGGTATAAATATAAATCGACAACCTGGTAGAACTCCTAGGTAAAATCTACAATGGTATAATTATCTGTCCGCTTGCAGAATTGATCTTAGTTTATATTTATATATTTCTGCCTAGTCACATTAAATAATATATGAAACCTTTATTTATTCTTTGCATTATAATTAGGGATGACAACCTAGTTCATGCATAAGAATATTGGTAATAGATAAGAGGCTAGTTGCTAATGACCAGTTAATTAAATACAATACATCTTCTAATCTCATCTCTTGTATTAAAAGTTATATAGTTATTTTTAGCGACGTTAATAGATGTCAATAGATACGCAGCCTAGACTCGAATTCCAGTCAACAAATAACATCGCTGAATATGAAGCCGTCCTCTTAGGACTTCGGAAAGCAAAGGCACTAGGAATAAGAAGGCTTATAATCAAAACTGATTCACAAATTATTGTCGGTCATGTAGAAAAGAATTATAAAGCAAGAGACGCGGAGCTAGCCAAGTATCTCCAATACCTAAAGAGATTAAGAGAAATATTTTGAAGGGTTCACATTCAAGAACATCTCAAGAAATGATAACTCTGAAGCAGATGAGCTAGTAAAGGTAGTAGCACAAAAGAAAACTTTACCACAGGATGTCTTTTATCAGGTACTAAATCAAGCATTGATCAAAATAGTATCAGAACCACCAAGAGAAGTTCATCTGATAGAAAGCAAAGACTGGAGGGCACCTATCATGGCCTACCTTCGCGGGCACTACGAACCAGAAGATGAAACAGACGACATCAGGATGAAGCATAAGACAAGAAACTATCTAATCCTTGACAATCAATTATACAAGTAAGGACTGTGCCAACCACTATTAAAATGCATATCAAAAGAAGAAGGTAAAATTTTGCTTCAAGAAATTCACGAGGGGGTATGCGGAACTCATCAAGGCACAAGAAGCATTGCTGAGAAAGCATTTCGTCAAGGATTCTACTGGCCAGCAGCACAAAATGATAGTAAAGAGATTATAAAAAATGTCACAACTGTCAAGTTTCAGCAAGCAAGCCAAACAACCCATCAATAAATCTCAAAACCATAGACCCAACTTGGCCACTCGCCAGATAGGGTATAGACATAATCGGGAAACTACCAACTGCTCAAGGAAACTTGCAATACGCAGTGGTAGCAGTGGAATACTTCACAAAATGGATCGAAGCCAAACCAATAACAAACATGTCTTCGCTCCCAATGAAAAAATTCCTATGGCAAAATATAATCTATCGATTTGGAGTACCAAGGCATATAACAGTAGACAATGGGACACAGTTCGACAGCGAAGACTTCAAATCTTATTGCCAATAGGGAATCGAGCTATGTTTCGCATCAGTAAGGCATCCAAAGTCAAATGAAGCTGTTGAAAGAGCCAATGGAATCATATGCACTGTAATCTCGAAATGTCTCGTGGACCTAGCCAAAGGAGAATGGGTCAATGAATTACCAAAAGTAATTTGGGCCTCATAACACAAGTGTGTTAAGATCAATAGGCTTCACCCCATTTATGCTACTTTATGGAGAAGAAGCAATGACTTCAGAAGAAATCAAATTTAAAGGTCCAAGAATAAATGTTCAAGCAATACAGGAAGAAGATCTAACAACAATCAAAGATTTACTCGAAGAGGAAAGATTGCAGGCAGCAAAGAATCTCTCAAAATATCAAAATGAGATCAAGAAAATGGTACAACAAGAAAGTAAAACCAACCAAGATATATCCAGGAGACTTCGTCTTGAAGAGGAAGAGAAATGAAAACACAATTGGAAAGTTTCAGCAGAAATGGGAAGGCCCATGTCTGGTCACAGAGACTGTCGACGGAGGGGTATGCCCGCGGTAGTAGATGAGACGGTGAGGGTGCGCCTGAGACGAACGAGGGAGCACAACTCAGCGCAGAACAGAGATTTAGACAGGTTCAGGCCGCCACGAGGCGTAATACCCTACGTCCTGTATGTTGCTGTGTTGTATTGCTAGTAGATTAGATGAATCAAGTAGACCCCCCTGCCCGCCTTATATAGTCCGGGGGGCAGGGTTACAAGTTGATCTTGCCATACTATAACAGATTACAATCCTAGCCGATCTAGGAAACCAATCGGCTAGATCTTAGGAAAGCTATTTTCTTGCCCGCCAAGAACTCGGCGGATATACGCGATCTCCTGGAGATCGTATGGGCGACGCGTCCTTGGTAGTTCAGGCCTGTTCGATAGACTTGGGCCAAGTATGACTATGCGGGTATACGGGCTTATACCCCCACAGCTAGTCTCCGAGCGCCTTGCATTCGTCGAGAGGTGCAGACCTTCAGCGTTGCTTGACCAGACGGATGTAAGGGGCTCAGAAAAAATTGAAAAAAGTTTCCCTTTAGCGAAGTGTATCCACTTTTACTAGGACAGAGCCAATACCTTCACCGGCAGGTGAAGTGTATCCACTTAGTCACCGAGCCTGATAGTAGGTGACGCAGTCACGTGGTGTCAGGGCCACAATCTTTATCCTTGTTGATCTTGTGAAGTGTCAATGAAGTCCCCGAACAGCTTTAGTGCTCGAAAACACTTGATTAAGATGACGAAGTCCCCGAGCAACTTTGCTGCTCGGAAACGCTTGACAAGACGGCGAAATTCCTGAGCAACCTTGCTGCTCGGAAACACTAGATGAAGGCGACGAAATCCCCAAGCAGCCTTGCTGCTCGGAAACACTTGACGAAGGCGACGAAGTCCCCGAGCAGCTTTGCTGCTCGGAAACACTTGACGAAAGCGACGGAGTCCCCGAGCAGCTTTGCTGCTCGGAAACACTTGACGAAGGCGACGAAGTCCCCGAGCAGCTTTGCTGCTTGGAAACACTTGACGAAAACGACGGAGTCCCTGAGCAGTGCTTATTGCTCGGAGACGCTTGAAGAAGACGACGGAGTCCCCGAGCAGTGCTTATTGCTCGGAGACGCTTGAAGAAGACGACGGAGTCCCCGAGCAGTGCTTATTGCTCGGAGACGCTTGAAGAAGACGACGGAGTCCCCGAGCAGTGCTTATTGCTCGGAGACGCTTGACGAAGGCAACGAAGTCCCCGAGCAGCTTTGCTGCTCGGAGACGCTTGACGAAGGCGACGAAATCCCCGAGCAACTTTGTTGCTCGGAAACACTTGATGAAAGCGACGAAGTATCCGAGCGGTGCTTTTCTCTGCAACAAATGATTTGTAAACCGAAAATACCCCTGTGCCGTTTGACAGAGGAATAAATAGAAAAAGCGAACAGTTGGTTTATCTTCTTGCGCATTCAAATCCCAAAACACACATCCGTCTCCGCCTATTCCTCCACCGCCGTCTAGGGTTCCATTTTTTCTGCCGCCATAGAAAAACCATCGAATCCACCTCTCCCCCGCCCAGATCTGCCATGGCAGGCACCAGGAAGAACACCCGCGAATCAAAAAAGTCGAAAGAGGCACAACCGGGGGAATTCCGCATGTCGAACGAATGGCAGCCGTCAGTATTGGGAAGATCGCAGCTCGATGCGCTCGTGGCCTGGGGATTCCTTCCTGACCAGGCAACCGGAGGCTGGAGAATATCACAAGGTGAACCATATCCAATGCCTGATTCTGGAGAAATAGTAGTCTTTTCTGATTATTTTACCCGCGGATTTGGTTTGCCATGCCATCCGTTTCTTCGCAAGTTACTTGATTATTACCAAATTTCCCTGCGAAGCATACCTTGGCATTCTCCCGCACTTCAATCTGTTCTGCCATCTCTTCGTTCTTGTGAAATCGAGCGGCACAGGTTCTCGAGTTGCTGGTGGAGTGTATCTGAAAATGCGTGACGGAATGTCCGCACATTACCTCCAGATTCCTCTGAATACCAGTGTGCGTGACTGGAACAAGAGATGGTTGTATATCCCCAACCATGAACCAAGCGTCCGGTGCGCCGTGGATCAGATTCCAGAAAAACAGAATAGCTGGACGGAGAAACCGCATGTAGAGGAGCTAGGACAAGTAAACGAATTGCTGGAAATCATCAAGGGTTTAATCCTGAATGGAGTTGGGGTTGCTACCAATTTTGTATTTCGTCGCGTCCAACCTTGCAAGGATAGAGTTCATCCTGCCTTTGAATTTACTAGTCGGAAAGATCCGACCAGGTGCTCATCCGGAGATTTATCCGAAGCCCAAGTTAAAGAAGTCTTGGAAGAATATTTTGGAAAAGGCTCTCATATAGGCAACCGTGGCCAAAGTGCGGCTTTTAATCTGAAGAATCCCCCGCCAGAGGTAAGTTCCGAACTGCCCCGGCTCTTCCATCGCTCATACTGTACTTATACCATAACTTCTGTTTGATCTCTTGAAGATAAATGGACTAGGATCGAAAGGTGTACTTCTCCGATGTACCAACCGCTGACTGGCCGGGCCGAGTTGACGCGATGCACAGTTATCACCAGAGACGCGCCGAAGACGACTCTACTGAACTATCCGAAGAAGAAAGAGAGTCTATTGACGAAGAAGATGAGGAGACACTGGCCCAAAGAACTGCTCGGGAGAAATAGCCGGTGTCAGAAAAGGCTGGTTCTTCTAGTGGCGTCCGAGCTGCGAAAGCTCCGGTAAAGATTTCCGAGGACCGTGCCCAAGCTGCCGCCGACGCCCCTTGCACGAATCAGGATGAACCGAGCACAAAACGCCATAAGGGTGATGTCCCTGCCGCTGCCGCTGGAGCTTCCGGTCAAAGAAAGAAATTTGGCCGAAAGCGTCGTCGCTCAGAAATGTAAGTAGGATTTTCTCCATATTTCTCTCTTTTTGATCCGAACAGTGTTGAGATTTTGTCTTGGAAATGTAGGGACTCTTCTAATGAAGACGCTGAGAATCCCGGCGCTGAAAAGATGACAACTTCAGAGGCTGGTGTAGCAGAGGGCTTCCGCGCTGGCTGAACTTTAGAACATGAATCACCCCAGAGGTCGCCCAAGAGGCCCTCAACAGCTGATGCGCAAGGCTCACCATCTCCTCCCAAACAGCCACGCATGCCTACCCCGCCGCCTCCGGCTTCTCCTCCGGGGCCGAATGTCAAGGACTCGAGCCGTGAAGATGAAGCTCGAACGTCGCTGCCGAGGCACGGAAGCACTATTCCTCTTGGGAATGCTGATCGTGGAACGGAGACCAGCTCGGAGGCACGAACAGGGCCATGTCCTCGGCCCTCCACAAACGCTTCCCCAGAGGGTGCGGATATCGAAGAAATCGCCCGAACGGGGCCCGTGCCTTTGATTCGCACCTATCGGATGGTGGGGAGCACCTATGCTGTCGCCACAGAGGAAGATCTTGCTGACGCCGAGATAGATGGACTGAAGAATGACATCCACGATACTCGCGCGGATTTGAGAAAACTTCTTGGATGTCTGGGAAACCTTTCGTCGCGTGTGCAGGTGACACCTATCATATTTTATCCAGACGATATAATGACTTGATAATCTGTTGCTCCTTTGGTCTTCCAGACAGTGTATGAAACCGCCGAAGATCGCCGAAAAACCCTACACCGCCTTTGGGATGTAGCAGAGAAAAACAAGCAGCTGCAGACCGAGGTGACTCGCCTAGAGGGGGTGGTGGCAGGCATGCGCGAGGAAGCGTGAAACCCCTGGAGCTACACTGCTCAGACCTTATGAAATCCGAGAAGCGTCTATTGCGAGAGAACAAAGGTATGTTGGAATCTTGTGCTTCTTGACAGCTATTCGTCCCGCTTTTGCTCTCTGAACGCCAGTTTTGTGGCATGTAGGTCTTCAAGAGCTGCTAGATGGATCCACGAAGCGAAGTATGTGCGACGTCTCGCCATTTGTAAAATGTCTTGGTTTGATGATCTGATTGTATTCTTTGTGACGTGCAGCCGCTGAGCTGGAAGCTGAGGTGACGTTGATGCGAGAGGCCGCCCGAAAGAACCTGGAAACGATGACAGGTTGCCTGTTTGTGTTCGGCTTTCCCCTTCCTCTCCTTTTTTTTGTAACGCGACTGACTTGCTTTGTTTGTCAGAGATGGGACGTAGGCATCGTGCGCAGGTCGATGACCTTGCGGGTCGCCTTGAGGCTGCCAACGGAAGATTTGACGCCTTGGTTGGTGGTGTTAAGCCTGTATGCACCCGCCGTACCGCCTGCTGAAGGTCCCAGTGCCCTCGACATCGTACAACGTGGACGAGAAGCTCTTCGATTCTTTAAAGACTTCTGCGTGGATGCTGCTGAAAATGTGGCCGCCCATGTGCTTGGAGTCGTCCGATCGCACTACCCTTGAGTGAAGAACGACCGAGTACAGATCGGGTATGCTCGGGGAACCACCGAAGAGCAGGAAGACCAGCTTGAAGAAGAGGCTAGGGAAGCCGCAAAAATACTGACCGCTGATGTTCAACTTTTTCCCACCGAAGGGATTTAAATTGAGACGCCTGAACATGGTCGAGATCTTGTATGGTCGAAGAATAATCCTACACGCCCTGCGTATCGCCCGTGCTTTTGCCGGGGCTTTTGGAGACGCTGCTAAACTGCCCAAGCGTCCTCGGGGCTTACGTGTTAGCGAAGACTTAACGGCCCAGACGTCCCCTGAGCTTACGTGGTGGCAAAGCTGCCCGTGCTAGGCAGGGGTTACGCTTATCGTGGGCGAAGCCTACCCGATATATCGGGGCGGTCGATGAAGTGTCGTAGTTAGGCGGCCTATCATTTTTAGGGCTTACGCGGCGTCGAACCAGATGCTGCCCGGCGGGTGCGGGGGTTACGCATTGGTGAAATCATGCTACCCGAGCAGTGGCGGGGCTTACGCATAGGCGAAGACGTGCGGCCCGAGCAGTGGCGGGCCTTACGCATAGGCGAAGACGCGCTGCCCAAGCAGTGGCAGGGACTTACGCATAGGCGAAGACGCGCTGCCCGAGCAATGGCGGGACTTATGCGTAGGCGAAGACGTGCTGCCCGAGCAGTGGCAGGGCTTACGCATAGGCGAAGACGCACGGCCCGAGCAATGGCGGGACTTATGCGTAGGCGAAGACGTGCTGCCCGAGTAGTGGCGGGGCGTACGCATTGTTGAAGATGTTTAGCTGTACAAAATGTAATGGAGGAAAAAATATCGAGAATAACAATATATTTCCCTTGTTTATAATAGAATGAAAATACACATATCTGTTTTGAACCCTAGATCAAGGGTAGAAACGTCGCAGGCGCTCGATATTCCAAGAATTGGGGATGTCGACGCCGTCTAGGTCGGAGAGCCTATATGCACCTGGTCGAGTAACTGCCTTGACCATGTATGGCCCCTCCCAGGGAGATGATACTTTATGCATCCCCTCCTTGCTCTGCTTTCGGCGGAGAACGAGGTCACCGACTGGAAAAAGCTCTGCCGTTGACATTGCGATTGTAATATCGCCTGATCCCTTCTAGATATTTAGCTGTTCATACACAGGAGTTCAGGCGCTCTTCCTCTAACTTGTCGACTTCATCTGCTCTGGCCTCGTTGGAGTGGGCTTCTTCGTACACCTCAACCCTTAGAGATCGATAGATTACATCTGCAGGTAGTACTGCCTCCAAGCCATACACCATAAAATATGGCGATACTCCTGTGTTCTGACTGGGTTGAGTCCGAAGTCCCCAGATCACCGCCGGTAATTCGTCAATCCAGTTGCCTGGGCTTCTCTCCACGACTGTGTGGAGACGCTTCTTGAGGGCATCGAGCAGCATACCGTTTGCCCTCTCCACCTGGCCGTTGGCTCTAGGATGAGCCACAGACACATATTTGACGGATATGCATCTTTCTTCACAGAAGTCCCAAAAATCACTTCCAGTAAATGTTGATCCTAGGTCGGTGATGATGCTGTTTGGAAGCCCGAAGCGATAGGAGATGTCCTTGAAGAACTCTGCTGCTTTGGTTGCCGTAGCCTTGACTAACGGCTTGTACTCGATCCACTTGGAAAACTTATCGATAGCGACATAAATGGAGCGAAATCCCCCTCTTGCCGTTTTAAATGGACCAACCATGTCCAGTCCCCATGTAGCGAAAGGCCACGACGCAGGGATGGTCTGCAACTCTTGGGCTGGTACATGTGTCTGCTTGGCAAAGAATTGGCATGCCTCGCATTCTCTGACTATCTTCTCGGCGTCCTGGACTGCTGTTGGCCAATAGAAACCTGCTCGGAAAATCTTGCCAACCAGAGTACGTGAAGCCGCGTGATTGCCGCACATGCCACTATGAGCCTCATGAAGGATCCTAAGACCCTCTTCCCTTGGGACGCATTTTTGTAGGACTTCGCTCCTGGTATTCTTGCGCATGAGTTTGTTGTCGACCAGGACATAGCTTTTGGATCTTCGGACCAGGCGCTCGGCTTCTGTTCTATCTTCGGGGACCCTTGCTTCCTAGTAGGTAATCAATGAACTGGGTTCTCCAGTCCTCTTCAGGGGTTGGGATATATGCCACTATCTGGTCGGATCGTGGAGCTGCTGGTATCGCCATCAGTCTGTATGGAGGGGTTGAACAGATCCTGGATAAAAACGCCTACGGGGACGTTGGACCGGGATGATCCGAGCTTTGACAATTCGTCGACCGCCTGATTTTCGCTTCGAATGATATGATGGAATTCTATTCCGAGGAATTTTCCTTCGATTTTTCTGATTGCGGCGACGTAGGAGTCCATTTTCTCATTGTTGCAGTCCCAGTCTTTGTTAACCTAGTTGATGACCAGGGCTAAGTCCCCATAGACCATGATGTGACGGATGCCGAGCTCGGAGGCTATCTGGAGACCATGCAAGGTGGCCTCGTATTCGGCCGCGTTGTTGGACGCCATGAAGTGAATTCGCAAGACGTAACGGAGGCGCTCACCGGAGGGCGATATAAGGAGTACTCCGGCTCCAGCGCCGCTGATGCTGAGGGACCCGTCGAAGAACATTGTCCAATACTCTTCCTGTGCCGGATGCGAAGACTCTTGTATCTCTGTCCATTCAGCTATGAAATCGGCGAGTACCTGCGACTTGACTGTTATTCGGCTGCGGAAATCAATGGAGTATGTTCCCAGCTCTAGTGCCCATTTTAGGATCCGGCCGTTGGCGTCTTTGTTTCGGAGGATGCTACCCAGGGGGTATTCAGAGATTACTGTTATAGAATATCCTTCAAAATAGTGACGGAGCTTTCTTGAGGTGACGAGAACAGTGTATATCAATTTCTGCACTGTTGGGTAACGGGTCTTGGACTCGTTGAGGACTTCACTGATCAAGTAAACTGGTCGCTGGACCGGATAGGCGTGACCGTCTTCTTCTCGTTCAATGACGATGGCAGTGCTGACGACGTTATTAGTCGCGGCGATGTAGATCAGCAATGTTTCGTCCTTTTTTGGAGCTATGAGAAGCGAAGGACACGTCAAGAAGCGTTTGAGTTCTATGAAGGCCGTATCTGCCTCTTTCGACTAGGTGAACTTCTCGCCAGCTTTTAGTAACTTGAAGAATGGGAGGCCTTTCTCGCCCACTCTGGAGATGAAACGGCTAAGGGCCGCCATGCACCCGGTGAGCTTTCGCACATCTTTGACATTGGTCGGAGGCTTCATCCTCATAACCGCGTTGATTTTTTCCGGGTTGGGGAGGATGCCTTGCTTGCTGACAATGTTACCGAGCAAGTTGCCAGATCGAACGCCGAATATACACTTGCCAGGATTAAGCTTCCATTGGAATTTGTCTAGTTTTTCGAAAACTGCTTCGAGGTTGGAGATGAGGTCTTCAGCCATCCGAGTCTTGATGACGACGTCATCAACATATGCTAGCAGCGACATCGGGAGATAAGGTCAGTCCAGACAAGCTTGAATCGCCCGTTGGTAGGTTGCTCCAGCATTCTTCAATCCGAAAGACATGGTGTTGTAGCAATAAGCCCCGAAAGGGGTGATGAAAGACGTCTTCTCTTGGTCTTCTTCCTTCAAAGCGATCTGATGGTATCCGGAGTAGCAGTCGAGGAAGCTGAGTAGCTCGCAACCTGCTATTGAGTCGACGACTTCGTAGATTCGTGGAAGACCGAAGGGGTCTTTAGGGCAGTGTTTGTTGAGATCGGTGTAATCAACGCACATTCTCTATTTATTATTCTTTTTTCTTACAAGCACCGGATTGGCTACCCAATCAGGGTGATACACCTCTCTGATGAAGCCGGCAGCTAAGAGCCGAGCTATCTCTACCCTAATGGCCTCCTTCTTGTCTGGAGAGAATCGCCGGAGTTTCTGCTTGGTTGGCTTGGCGGTCTTCGAGACATTCAAGGAGTGCTCGATCAACTTCCTGGGAACGCCGGGCATATCCGCTGGTTTCCATGCGAAAGTGCTTACATGCTCCCTTAGGAAGCTGATGAGCGTGTCTTCCTATTTGGGATCGAGGTCGGCCCCGATGCGAGTAGTCTTGTTTGGCTCGCCAGGGACCAGGACAACCTCCTTCGTTTCCTTGTTTTTGGTGGCTGATCTTGATGGGGTCTTCTCTGGGATGACTTGGACTTCTGGAGCTACTTGCTTTGCGTCCGCAGCATAGATGTTCATGAGTATGGATTCTTCGACAGCTTCCGCCATGGCAATGGCCTCTCGCTCGCAAGCATATGCAACTTGGAGATCGGCGCGAATGGAAAGGACGCCGTTCTCCGCTGGCATCTTCATAACGAGGTAGGTGTAGTTGGGGATAGCCCTGAATTTCTCCAGAGCTGGTCGGCCGAGGATAGCATGATAAGCGGCGTCGAAGTCGGCCACCAAGAAGTCGATGTGCTCGATGCGGAAGCACTGTGGGTGCCCGAACTGAACCGGGAGGCTTATCTGCCCTCGAGGATATGACGGCTGTCCTGGGACGATACCCCAGAAAGGAGCTGATGTGGGCCGCAAGTCCTCTTCTTTCAGCTCGAGTTCCTTGGCAGGTCCGGAGAACAGGATGTTGAGGCCGCTGCTGCAGTCGATGAGCACCTTCCGGAAACGCGTCGTGCGTATGACCGGATCGACGATCAATGGAAAGCGACCCAAGTACAGAATCTGGGTCCATTGGTCAGCCCTGCTGAAGGTGATGTCTCGGTGGGACCAAGGAGGAAGCCTTGGATCAGCGATCACGCTGTCGGAATTGGCAACGGAGTTGACACGTCTATTGACGAGTTTCTGCTCCCTCTTTGACTCGATGGCGGCGCGTCCACCGATGATGGTGGAAATGGTTCGGTGTGCGTCAGTGAAGCCTGGAGGCTTGTCGGTGTCGTCGCGCCGGTCCCTGTCAGACTCTACGCGGGCCTTCTTCTTCTCTTCTGCTTGGAACTTCCTGGAGAAACCCTCGCACTCCCACATGGTGTGCTTGTGGTGCTTGTGGACGGGGCACTGGGCGTCGAGGAGCTTGGAGTAGGCCTCCTCGTAATTGCGCTTTGGGGCTGGTCAGGTGTTATAAACTTGGTAGTGGCAGCGCCTCTCTCCAGCCCTGGAGCTCTCGGGTTCGTCGTAGCGGCGGTGTTCTGTGCGTCGTCGATGGTCGCGGTCATCGCGGCGGTAGTCTCTCCGAGGAGCTCGATCATCCTTGTGCCGATCAGTTCGGTGGACCTCTTCTTGGTTTCGCGACTGGTCGGGGAAGCGAAGGCGACTGTGAATGGAGTGATGAGCTGCGTCGTTTCCATCGGCGTATTTGTTGGCGATGCGTAGCATCTCAGCAACGGTGGTCGGGCTGGTGCGGTATAATTTCTTCCGCAGTTCCTCGTCGGGCCTCAGGCCGCGCATAAACGCGGAGATGGCTTCTGCATCTGTGATGTCGGGTATGTCGTTTCTGATTTCCGAGAAGTGCCGGATGTAGTCTCGCAGGGAGTCCCGAGAGCCTTGCCGAAGTCTTTCAAGATCATACTTCGTGCCCGGTTGCTTGCAGGCGGCGCGGTAGTTATTGACGAACTGCTCCTTCAACTGATCCCAAGTGTCGATGGAGTTCGGCCTCAAACTATGAAGCCAGTTGTTGGCGGAGGCGCTGAGCATGACCGGGAGGTAATTGGCCATCACATCCCTGTTTCCGCCAGCGGCTTGGACGGCGATCTCGTAGACGTTGAGCCATTTGTTGGGATCGGCTCTTCCGTCGTAAGTCTTGACGCCGACAACTTTGAAGTTAGGAGGCCAGATAACTGCTCGGAGTGCCAGCGTGAATGGCAGTTCCGGGGCGGTCTTGTCGTTGGGGAAGCCATGCGTCTGATCATACTCTCTTCGTCGCTCAGCCTCTGCTGAGTGTCTGGCTTCTCTCTTGTTCTCGATGCGATCGTGTAGGTCTTTGGTCTTCAGCTTTGCGCGGAGGTCGGATTGGTTCACCTCTTGGTCGCCGTCTCGCCGATGAGGTCTCCGGCCACCGCGAGACATCTCACCATCTTCGCCGACGAGCTCTGTAGCCGATGCCGTGCTATGAGATGGCGCTTGTCTTCCTTCGTTGATCTAGACCTGAGTTGCTTGGAGAAGGGCGGTGAGCCGTCCGAGCTCTGGAGTCTGGGGTAAGCCTCTTGGCCTCGGCGATCGCGACGGCGACATTGGCGCTTGGAGTCGTGCAGACCTCGTACTGCCCGAGCATGCAAAATTCGGGCTCCAGATTCTTCACCGCAGTCCTCCTCGCTTCAGCTTGCTGCTCGCGGCGTCGTCTGCGATCGGCGTTCCTTGCCTCGCGGGCTGCTCGGGCTTCTTCGGACTCATTGGGCGGTGGGTCGCTGTCGTTGCTGATGGCAAGGACCGGTCCCCCAAAAAATTGCTTGATGGGGGGCAGGTCGGCGGGAAGGCCACCCTCTTGATCATCATTGTCGGGGTGGACATTGTCGGGGGTGATGAAGGAGCTGGTGCCAACGTGTCGAGGCAGCGTTTGAGCGAAGCTGGAAGCTGCGTTTTGTAGCCCGAACGGCAAGTAGCCCTTCGGAGGTCAATCCCCTCGAGGTCGCTCCTCGACGATGCGCTCGAGAGGTGTGACGGTGACGACCAGTGTTGTGTCGTGGGACAGCGATGAGAGGCGGTGCGTCGTGGATGACATGGACTCCAGGATTTGGAGTCCCTCTGACAGCTTCTTGGTGACCCGATCTATAGATCCGATCAGGTCGTCGTTGTCGATGCTTTTCCGAACGTAGCGTGGCAACCTTTTCGTCGGAGGAGACACGGAGGGGATCCAGGCTGCGTCCAGAATCACCCCTTCGCCGTTCGCGCCGACGACCCAGGTGATGGATCCCACCGTGAAGATCTGGCCCGGCGTCGGGAGCTCGATGGAGCTTGAAAAAATCACCTTGTTCGCCATGGAATCAGGTGGCACACCCCCTACCTGGCGCGCCAACTGTCGATGGAATACCGGCGATAGTCTACCGAGGGGTATGCCCGCGGTAGTAGATGAGACGGTGAGGGTGCGCCTGAGACGAACGAGGGAGCACAACTCGCGCGGAACAGAGATTTAGACAGGTTCAGGCCACCACGAGGCGTAATACCCTATGTCCTGTATGTTGCTGTGTTGTATTGTTAGTAGATTAGATGAATCAAGTAGACCCCCCTGCCCGCCTTATATAGTTCAGGGGGGCAGGGTTACAAGTTGATCTTGCCATACATAACAGATTACAATCCTAACCGATCTAGAAAACCAATCGGCTAGATCTTAGGAAAGCTATTTTCTTGCCCGCCAAGGATTCGGCGGATATACGCGATCTCCTGGAGATCGTATGGGCGACGCGTCCTTGGTAGTTCAGGCCTGTTCGATAGACTTGGGCCAAGTATGACTATGCGGGTATACGGGCTTATACCCCCACAGAGACCTCAGGTCAGGATCCTTTCATTTAGGCAGATATGAAAGGAAACGAGCTGAATCATACATGGAACGCCAAAGAACTTCGCAAGTATTATCCATAGAAGAAAGTTTCAACCTTTTCCTTTTTCTTTTAATGTCATTTATCTTTTAATAAGATGTAAAACGAGTTGCACTCTTTTTCCACTCAGGGGAAAACCCTTCAAAGGGTGAGTGATTTTTTAACGAGGCAGTCTCCATCTGTAAGTCTCATATCATATAAATGAGAATCTCCAATTTTCCCCAAAACCGAAGATTTAGACAAGATCACATTAGTATAGGTGAACAAAAAAACATTAGGTATTGTCAAATATCGAAATACCTTCAACATCTAACAATTACCTAGACAGCGCAATAAGCATAAGCTGACTTCGCTAAGGTGAACAATAATTCAATTCACAAAAAGTGAAAAAGCTGTCCTAACGGATAAGCGTAAGTTGACTTCAGTAAGTCGAACAGCAATTCAATTCACAAAAAAGTGAAAAAAGTTGTCCTAAGGGATAAGCATAAGCTGACTTTGCTAAGGACGATCAGCAATTCAATTCAAAAAAATGAAACAAGCTGTCCTAAGGGATAAGCATAAGCTGACTTCGTTAAGGCGATCAGCAATTCAATTCAAAAAAACTTAAAATGCCCTAAGAAATAGGCGGAAGCTGACTTCGCTAAGACTAGCAGCAATACTTCGCTAAGTCAAAAACTTGTTTCCAAAAAGAGACAAGTCTCCACGTCGACTTCGCTTAAAAAGAAGGGGACTGGCGTTTTTCATTCAAAAACTGTTTCTAAAAAGAGATAAGTCTCCGCGTCGACTTCGCTTAAAAAGAAGGGGGAACGTCATTTTTCATTCAAAAAACTTGTTTCTAAAAAGAGACAAGTCTCCGCGACGCTTAAAAAGAAGGGGGACGGCATTTTTTATTCAAAAACTCGTTTCTGAAAAGAGTCAAGTCCTCATGTCGACTTCGCTTAAAAAGAATAGGGATAGAGTTTTTCCCATTCAGGAAACATGCTTCTAAACAAGATAGACAACGTTTCTTTCTCAAATAAAGTATCATGCAAAAATACCATTACATCAAAAAATAAACAAAAGTTACAACAACAATTCACAAGAGTACAACTTGTCAAAAATTAAAGACCTTTCGAAGCTACAACACTTGCAACTTCATTAACCAGATCAGTTACGACTTCGTCCAAAATCTCATTTAGCTTCTCCCTAAGGAAATCTTCCGGTAAAGGAAGAGAAGGATCACCGGAGCCAGAAGACTGAAAAGACAACTAATTACGATCTTCATCATAAAACTATACGCCAAATACAATGTTCTCTGACACTAACCTCTGAGACGGCACCGAAAACAATTCGGTTTTCGAAATCGATCATTTTTTCCTCAAAACCACCAGGCACGTCAATCTCTAGGAGGAGAGAGTAAACGAAATCATTTCAAACTTCGATAGAAAGAAGCAAGCATCCTTCTTAAGGACAAATAATTTTAAAACCGCTTACTATTGAGATAATGATCAAAGGAAGCGGAAGGATTATCCGACGCAAATTTCAACCACAACGATGGCTCAACGAAAACATTATCTCTTAACATCAACAAGGGCATAACTTCAATTATGTCCTGAAGTTCACAACACAATACCACTTAAAGTTTAAATATTACAAATACAAGACATCCAAATTCTAAAAATAAAAACTAAATTGGGTGATCACGAACTACATCATTAGCCTTTGCCTTTTCTGCAGCAGCCTTCTCTGCCTTTTCAATACGGGAGTTTGCAGCAGCAGCCGCCTCTTCAATCTTCTAAAAAAGACAAAAGAAAGAAAAAACTAGAACAGTCAAACATCTTTTCATAGAAAATATGGGAAGAAGAAACAATGCAAAGAGTGATACGCACCTTTTCAACCCGAGCCTTCGCCTTCATCATGGCATAATCCCTGCCACCTCCATTCCAATATTCGTTAAAAAACTTCTTGCCAAGTACATTGGTTCTGGCATTAATCTTGCTAAGCGCTTCAACAGACGGAAACTTAAAATCATCTTTTAACATTTCGTCATAAAGAGGGTCCCCGGCTTCTTTCATCAGATGAAAAATTGCCCGGGTGGCATACATGCAACTAAAGTCTGAAGTTGTCTGTAACACCATTGGCAGATCTTCATATTGTCGACTACAACCAGCTAAAGAAAGGTGCAAAATCTCCAACCTCCCAATCAGCTTCTTCAGGCTTTGCACCAAATTTTTCAAAACAGGCCTTGCAAAGTTCCCAAACACGGGAAGCAGTGGCCTGAAAATATTCATCTTTCTCTTTCAACTTTTTCTGAAGATAATTAACTTCTCTAGTAGATTTTTGAAGCTCAGTGCCAGCTTTAGAAAGTTCTTCAGTGCTATTCTGAAGAGAGACAGAGGCATTCAGGAGATTGGCTTCTAATTTTTTATAATCTTCAACAACAGAAATTCTTTCCTTCTCTTTTTCTGCAAGCTGGGACTTCAAGCTCTCAATTTCTTCAAGAATCTTTTTCTCGTGAAGTGCAGAGGCTTCTTCACAAATTTCAACACTCCGACGAAGACCTCTCTAAAGAAGTGCATTCTGATAAAAAGAAAGAAAAATTATAGCGTTGGAAAAATCAAAGATAAACAAGAAAGCTCAAAAACACAAACATACCTTGTAGGCTAGTGTGACCGAAGCATCTCCAAGCTCAAAAATAGATTTCTTAGCCAACTCCTCCTCAACGTCAGGAACTAAGAATGTTTTATCAATACACTCAGATAGTATAAGTTCCAAAGACTTCGAAAGCATGCGGATCTTTTCTAAACCAATACCAATAAATTTAAAAGCATCAAGTTCCACACCTTCGCGGTGGCAAAAATCCAGGCAACGGTCCACAGACTCTTTTGAGATATCTTGAATAATTGGACGCGAAGCTGGAGGAGGAGTAGGAGGATCTACAGTCACACTTTTGATTTAGACAAATCCACAGTTACTTCCTTTTGAGAGGAAGAGCCAGTAAATACAACATCTGAAAACAAAAAATAGCATTTAAGAAAATAATAATAATAATAATAATAATAATAATAATAATAATAATAATAATAATAATAATAATAATAATAATAATAATAATAATAATAATAATAATAATAATAATAACGAAGCTTCGGATAAAAAGAGAGTATACCAGTGGAAAGCCCTTTCTTCTTTTGAAGGTCAATCTTCTCGCCAGAAGAGACATTCACCAAAGATTGAGATAAGCGAGCAATCCTCGCATTCTCAGCTTCTTCATAAAAAACGTCTTTATCTGAATCATCAAAATTGACATCGGCACAAATAGTATATTTTCGAGAAGAAGCTTCGGACTTTGCAGCAGCCGAAGGCAAGACATTTTCAAAAGCAGAAACTGGATGATTGCCACCTTCACAAACTGGAACTTCATCTTCGCGAGCACGCGAAGCCGAATCTGCAACCACATTATTGAGCGAAGAACCAGGAGAGCAAGGAGACAAACTCTTGAAAGTTTCAAGACCCTCCTTCATCGTAAAATCACCCCTTAGATGTGTACGAGCAGTAAAACGAGGAGAAGAAGCCTGGACGGTATTCTGAGAACCAACAACATCAATCTCACCTTCTTCGTCGAAACTAGTTCCGGCACCTCCGAGATCAAAGGAAGTATGCGGCGGAAGAAGCCCAACAATATTGCTGACCGCCACATTCGAAGGATGAGCATCAATAGCCGAAGTCTTTGGAGCATCAAAAGACTGGAAAAAATCAGCAAGCGGAGTCAGAGGAGAAGGCAAACTGCTCGAGCAAAAAACTTCAGCAAAAAATTTCACCTCTTGACTGATGTTAAGGGCTTCAGGTGACATTAACATCAACATCAACATCGGGACCTTTCCCAGAGGTCAAACCCAAAACTTCGCCTTCCTCCCCATCAGAAAGAACAAGAACGTCATTTTCTTGTTTCTTCTTCTTCTTGGAAATCTTCTTAGTAATCTGTGGAGTACTCGAAGACTGGAGCGCCTTTCCTTTTGCGGGTAGTCTTTTCTAAACTTGGCTTTCCTCCAGCGTGTATACAAAGGTAGAGCCCTCGACCCATATTCAATTTGTGCGATCTCAAAAACACAATTCAAACGTTGATAGTCAGGCCCAATCAATTTCAGATTGGTGTCATTCTCTGACTTATACTGCTTTCCAAGGAAATCACAAACTCTGAGCTCTACCCCTTTGACAAATTTTGCATCAGAATCAAACCTCTTAGGACGCACAGTGTCAAAATCTGGAAACAAATACTTTTTATTCCTGATTGTCCTCTCGTGTAAACAAAGAGGCTCCCAACCTTTTCTCATTTGCCAAATTCTAGCAGCCACATACTCTTCACAAAGATCTCGAGCAGACTGAACGGAGGCAACAAGCTTGTAAGCCTTTTCATAATCTTTTGAAACCTGGCTTCTTTCTAAAGAAGGCTTGCATTCAAAGTGAGACCGAACAGGCTTAGAAGCAAGAGGAAACTTCTTAATAATCTTCCCTTTTTCATTCTTTTCTTCAACCATGGGAACCTTATGATAAAACCATTAGTCGCGACCAGTTCTCGGGCCACTTGTTGCGCGAAGCCAGGAGGAATTTGGACGGCTCCTCGAGCAGCCTTAAAACTGCTGCATGCAAAATTTGAAATGATCTTCTTGTCATTGACCATCTGGCTCTTGAATTGAGTATACATCTCAAGCAATTTACATAATGCAGCAATATCAGGCTTCGCGTGCTGGGACTTCACAGCCCAAATAAAAAGGGCAATCTTGTAGGCACCATTTGGAGTCAGATGGTGCATCCCTATGTTGTAGGCGTGAAAAATATCTTCAAGCAAATCATCTACTAGAAATCGAAGACCTACAGTGAAAAGATCTTTGAAGACCACACACTCATCATCTTGAGGATCTGGAACAACTTCATCCTTTGGAAGACGAACAGAATCTTTGACCAGAATATTGCGTTCATAGAAAGGCTCCAAGTCCTCCTCAGAAATCAGAGTCTTACCAAATTTGAAAGAACGAGTTTCATCTGCAACTAACTCCGACTCAGATACAGAGACGTCACCAAGGGAATCACCCAAACCCTCAGAGTTTGTAGCAGACATCTCAATAGAATCTTCACCTGATTTGTGATCCAAGTCAAAAAGATCACGTTCCATAGAAACCTGAGAAGAACAGAGAAATAAGTTTGCGAAGATAGAAAATAAGTAAAAAACACAAGCAAGAACACAGAAAAGTAAACCTCAGAAACGCTAAGCAAAGAAGCGGCTGAAAGGTCCTAAATGGCTAGAGGGGGTGAATAGCCTATAAAAACTTCTACAAACAACACTTAGACAAAAAGGTTAGACAATTAAACGGCTGAAGCGAATTATGCGCAAGCCTACACAAAGTGTTGCAAGTCCACCTAACCGTTCTAGGCTATAGTCTCTAGTTTTTCACACCAACAAACTAAGTCACTACTTTACTGTACTCTTAGGTGAGCAACTACACAAGAGAGAGCTACACAAGGTAAATACAAGAATGTAAAGAGAGTGGAGTGAGCAATGTTATACCGCCGGTGAAGAGTAGAGAATACCAAAAGAACAATCAATCACAATGCAATAGAAAACCTCGGTAGAGAGATGACACAAGATTTTTTACCAAGGTTCACTTGCTTGCCGGCAAGCTAGTCCTCGTTGTAGCGATACACCCACTTGGAGGTTCACGCGCTAATTGGCATCACACGCCAAACCCTTCTCAAAGGTGCCGCACAACCAACACAAGGTAGGGATCCACCAAGCTACGAGTAATCCACTAGAGTAGCCTTTTGCGATCTCCCGCGGGGAAGGCTCAAGAACCCCTTACACTTTACCGATCGGAGGCGGAAACAACCACCAACTCCCCTCAACGATCCTCGCTAGCTCCAAGCCGTTTAGGAGTCGGCAAACTCCAAGAGTAAGCAAGAGAACCCGCTGCGAAAGATAATCACCAAGTGCCTCTAGATGATCATAAGCATGCAATTCACTTGATGCTCTCCAATCTCACCAAATGATGATCTCAATCAAGTGGAATGTGTGAGAAGAGGAGTGGAGAGGCTCACTAGCTTGCTATGTTAATGAAAATGTGCAAGAGAGAGAGCACAAGCCGGCCACTCCACTACTTATAGCCCCCACTCAAGGATTCAACCGTTACTCACTGTTTTCAGGGGCACCGAATGCTCCTTTAGTTCACATCAGACGTGTCCGGTGCGGCGTCCAGTGCATCGCCCAGCGACACGTGTACTAGCCGTTTGAATTCGCAAGCTACGCGCGCTCACACCAAACGCTCCGACGCCCGTGTCCGGTGCGGTTCCAGAGAGGTTCCAGAGAGCACAAATGCTCACCGGACGCTCCTCAGCGTCCGCCGCTCCAACGGCACTCTGCTGCTTGCCACGTCATAGGACCAGACGCTGGAACAGTGTTCCCAGCGCGTCCGATAAAGAAATTCGCGCTTCCGGTGAAACCTTCACCGAACCGACCCGAGAGCACAGGGTTCGTGTAAGTGCAATCAAGCCCTAATGTGGGTTTTGGTGATAATGACCACGCGATTAGGAGGATGTATTCTTATGCAGGTGGACCCCTAACAACTTATGGATGCGGCATCCGGCTCAAAGGAGGTTTAAATTCGTTTTTATTCTGAATTTGAGTATAGGAAAAGTCATACTATTAAGGGGGATTCAAAAGACAGGTTTAAAAGTGTGACCAAGTGCAAATATTCACACCAAATATCTTAATTTCAACTGCCAAAACCAGCCACAAAATTCCATATCATTCTGATCTGTTTTGTCAGCGCGGCACTGCCGGGGCCCGGCACTGCCGGCCTCTGGCCCGGCACTGCCGTGACTTATTCTGACCGTTAGACTCGGGGGTGATTCAAAATCACCTCCCCGTCGCCCCCAACGGTCATCTCAGGCCATTTGCACGATTCCAGAACCAGAGAAGGCTCTCTCTTGCTCTCTCTCTCTCTCTCTCACTCCCAAAGCTCTCCACTCCTCCCATTTTGGAATCCAACTCAAATCTTGAAGAGTGTGAGCTCATCTTGAGCAAGAACAAGCTTCTCGCTGTGATCTTCATCTTCTCCAAGCACTTGGTTCGCGTTCAAGCCGGTGGTTTGCATTTTTTACTCTTGGAGCTTGCTCCTAGCCGGCTAGAGCGTTGCCCGGAGAGCTTGCCAATCTTGTGGCAACCCCGGGAGGTTTGTAACCACCCTCACAAGCTAGTGAAATCACCCCTCTTTTCAAGGATTAACTTCCTTGACTTGAGAACGAGGATTGGGAGTTGTGAACCCAAGTTTCCTTTGTGGAGCCTCAACAACGTGGAGTAGGCAAGCCTTTGTGGCGAGCTGAACCACGGGATAAATCTTCTGTCACTTGATTTGGTTCACTTGCTCTCTACTTGTTGTAGTTCCTTGATTTCTAGGGTTTGGCTCCGATCTACTTTGTGGTGGTGTTCTAGCTATGAAGAAGTTGTGCTCTAGGCTCTACACAACCCAGGGAACCTTAGTAAATTACATAGATCTAAATTTCGTTGGTTAAATTTTGAACTGTGTAGTTTCTGCACTGCGAGGTCCAGCACTGCCGCTCTAGGAGCAGCAGTGCCGGGCACCCCGGCAGTGCCGCTCTACAGGCCGGCACTGCCGCGCCTGTGTTTGATCTCCGTTTGTGAAGAAATTTTGACAGGCCTATTCAACCCCCCTTCTAAGCCAGCCAGTGATCCTACAAGTGGTATGAAAGCCTGGTACATCAGTCTTGCGCTTAACCGCGTAAGGTATGGCCAAAGTAGGTGAAGCGGAGGCGAGCACGGCTCGTGATGTTGATCTTCACACCACGGAGAGCAGCAGCAGCAGTGACAGCTTGTCGACGGCAAGCCAATCCACGCTGCCACCTACAGCTGAGATCTCCGAAGGAGAAAGAGCAAGAAAGAAGGAAGAAAGAAGATTGAAAAGAGAAGCAAAAGAAGCTAGAAGAGAGGAAAGAAGAAAAGAAAAGGAAGAGCTAAGAAGAAAGGAAGAGAAGCTAAAGAGAAGAGAAGAAAGAAGGCTGAGAAGAGAAGAAAAGAAGAGAAAAGAAGAGAAGAAAAAGAAGGAAGAAAAGAAGAAGAAAATAGCTTCAAGTGATGATGACTCAAGTAGCACCGAAGATGGTGATGATGATAGCACCTATCAAACATCCAAGAACAGCAAGAATAAGAAGAGCAGCGGCTACACCGACTATGCAGCCGTATCCTTTGATTATTCATCTTTATCTAACCTTGACACAAGACGTGTCATCAATGTGCCCGCGGAAAAGTTGCCTCATTTCGATGGGACCAACTTTGCCAAGTGGAAGCACTTGATGAAAACTTATCTTGTAGGTCTTCATCCCGGGATTTGGAAGATTGTACATCATGGCTTGGAGGCACTGGTTGACCCAAAGAAGCCCACACAAGCTGAGTTCCGCAACATTCATTTCAATGCCCAAGCCACCAGTGCTTTGCTTAGTGCCTTGGATGGAGATGAGTACAACAAGGTGATGGGTATGGAAGTGGCCAAGGAGATTTGGGATACCTTGCACATGGCACATGAGGGTGTTGACAAGGTGAGGAAGTCCAAGATAGAGATATTGATGGCCAAGCTCAACCGGTTTGCAATCCATGAAGGAGAAGGGCCACAAGAAATGTTTGATAGGTTGATGGTCATTGTTGGCAAGATTAGAAGTCTTGGTGGCACCGAGGTGAATGATCACAAGGTTGTGAGGGTTATGTTGGAAGCTTTCACACCAAGAAATGACACCCTTGTGACCTTGATTAGAGAGAAGAAAAGATTTGAGCAATTCACCCCAAGTGATGTTCTTGGAAGGCTTTTGACACATGACATGAATAGAAAGGAAGCACTTGAGAGGCAAAGGCTTGGAGAGCTACAAACCAAGCTTGAGGACATGAAGATCAAAGATGTAGCACTCAAGGCAAGAAAGAGAAGCATGCAGCCCGCAACAAGCAAGCCATCCACATCAAGCAATCAAAAGGGCAGCAAGCAAGGTGCTTCGTTCAAGTCAAGGACAGCCAAGATAGTGAAGGAAGAAGTGCCAACAACATCATCATCAAGTGAAGAAGAAAGCGAAAGTGAGCAGCAACAAGAACATATTGATGATTTTCCTTTGTTCATGAGAAGGTTTCGCAAGGGGATCAAAAGCAATGGCTACAATTTAGTGAAGACAACATTCCCCAACAAGAAAAAGAGAACATACTATAATTATGGTAGCACGGGGCATTTCATAGCCGATTGTCCCCATGAGAAGAAGAACAAGAGGCAAGACAAGAAATACCACAAAGAGGGCAGCAAGAGAAGATACAAGAGAGATGTGGAAGAAGCTCACATTGGACATGAATGGGACTCAACCGTGGACAGCTCAAGTGATGAGGACAGCAAGATTGCAACCGTTGCCATATAAGCTTCATCCTCAACACCAAAGCTATTCAACAACTTGTCCGATAATGATGATGATTGCTCCCCTCACATTTGTCTCATGGCAAAGGGTGAGAAGGTAAAATCCAAATCCAAGTCCAAAACCCTTTCTCCTAGTGACATCTCTAGTAGTGATACAAGTACAAGTGATTATGCTAGTGATGATGAATCTAGTGATGAAATTGATCAACTAACTAAGAACTTGGATAACAAAATTAAAATGTTCATTGCTAGGGTAATGGAAGAACTAGAGAGCACACAAGCTGAGCTAGCATCTAGAGAGAAAACTCTTATTAAGCAAGAAGATCTCTACATTGCTAGTGAGGAAGCTCTTGCTTTGAAAAGTAGTGAGGTGGACTCTTTGCACGAGACCTTGGCCAAAGAGCAAAAAGCCCATACTATCACTAAGAAGGTTAATGTTGATCTAAATCAAAGATATAATGCATTGTTGAAAAAGCACAATAAACTTGAGGATCAACATAAGCTTCTTGCTGATAGGAACTCACTCCTTATCGAAAGCAAGAGTGCATCTAGCTCTTCCACTAGTCCAACATGTGAACAATGCACCAAACTTAATTTAAATGCATATGCTACTAACCTTGCAAACTTGGAAGCCATGAAGAAGGAAGTGGCAAGGCTGAATTGCTGGTAAGAACATGAGCTCTCAGGCACAAAAAGGTAAAGGAAAGGTTAAGGAGCAACCAAAGGTGCAATACAAGGATGGAAGGCATCCTCACATCAAGAGTGGCTTAGGCCATGTTGCTGGGGGCAAGACCAATGGAAGATATATGAAAAATGGTGTGGAATGTGTCAGGTTTGAGAGGAAGGAGCAGATTGGTACAGTTCGGCCTGCACAGACCGCGGCAGTGCCGCGCTCCAGGCCGGCAGTGCCGGATCACGGCAGTGCCGGGCCCAGAGCTGCAGTGCCGCACCCCAAGAAAGGGAAGGCCACCAATCTGAAACCTGATCATACCAAGGCACATGTCCAGAAGGTGCCCCAGCAGAAGCAGGTTGTCCAGAAGCCTCAAGAATCAATATGGGTGACCAAAAACAAATTTGTGCATCAACCAAAGCCAAGTGTCACTCGTGCAAGTTTGGAATCTTGCTATGTGTTGAGGTGCAACAACCGTGGTAAAGTTGTCGCCAAGATTGTTGGTCAAGAGGCCAGCAAGGTTGTTGGGAAAGCAATTTGGGTTCCTAAGATACTTGTGACTAACATGCAAGGCCCCAATATTACTTGGGGACCTAAAACAAGGAACTAAATTATTTTGCAGGCATACTCCTCTGGTGGATCAAGTTGGGTGCTTGACAGCGGATGTACAAATCATATGACTGGAGAGAAGAGTATGTTCAGCTCATACTCCCCTATTGAGAACCCTAGTGAGAATATTGTCTTTGGAGACAACTCGAAAGGGGGAGTAATCAGTCTTGGTAAAGTTGCTATAACTCATGAGCATTCAATTACGAATGTTTTACATGTTGATTCGTTGAGTTACAACTTGTTGTCCGTATCACAATTATGTGAGATGGGCTACAATTGTCTCTTTACGGATAAGGGTGTGGAAGTCACTAGAAGGGAGGATTCCTCTATTGCTTTTACGGGTCGTTTGAAAGGAAAGCTTTACCTAGTTGACTTCAACAAAAGTAAAGCTAACCTTGAGACTTGTTTAGTGGCAAAATCTAGTATGGGCTGGTTATGGCATCGCCGGCTAGCTCATGTTGGGATGAGGAACTTGGCCAAACTTCTAAAAGATAACCACATTTTTGGACTAACGAATGTTCACTTTGAGAAAGATAGGATATGCAGTGCATGCCAAGCTGGAAAGCAAGTAGGAGCACCTCACCCACCAAAGAGCATCATGACTACCACCAAGCCATTGGAGTTGATTCACATGGATCTCTTTGGACCGGTGGCCTACTTGAGCATCGGGGGTAACAAATATGGACTTGTTATTGTTGATGATTATTCCCGTTTCACTTGGGTATTTTTCTTGTTTGATAAGTGTCAGGTACTAGATAAGGTGAAGACCTTCATTAGACGAGCACAAAAGGAATTCGAGCTTCCCATCAAGAAAGTGAGAAGTGATAATGGGACCGAATTCTGGAACACCCAAGTTGACAAGTTTCTTGATGAAGAGGGCATCAAGCATGAGTTTTCAGTTCCATACACCCCTCAACAAAATGGTGTAGTAGAGAGGAAGAACCGAACTCTCATCGACATGGCAACAATGCTTGATGAGTGCAAGAAGCCAGATCTCTTTTGGAGTGACGCCGTCAACACCGCTTGCCATGCCATCAACCGTCTCTACCTACACAAGAAGCTAAAGAAAACCTCATATGAACTGCTCACCGGTAACAAACCAAAGGTGTCTTATTTTAGAGTGTTTGGGTGCACGTGTTTCATACTTAACAAAAGGCCCAAAACATCTAAGTTTGCACCTAAAGTTGATGAGGGTTTCTTACATGGTTATGGATCAAATGAGTATGCCTATCGTGTCTTCAACAAGACCAACGGTCGTGTTGAAGTAGCGGTAGATGTGACATTTGATGAATCTAATGGCTCTTAAGTAGAGCAAATTGATGAAAGTGTTGTAGGAAAGGAGGATCCACCATGTGAAGCAATCAAGCAAGTAGCCATTGGTGATATTAGACCACAAGAAGACAAGGCACCAGAGGTGGAACATCCTCAAGAGAAAGCTACTGCAGGGCCTGCTGCTGAAGGTATCCCGGCAGTGCCGGCCTCAGGCCCGGCAATGCCACTCCCCTAGGCAGCAGAGCCATCTACTCCTGCAACAGCTGGGAGGACACCGTCTCCAAGGGAAGATCTGGCACCTGTTCTTGAAGTAGATGAAGATGCTTGGCCAGAAGAAGAAGAACAAGAATCCATTGATCATCCAAGGCTACGACAAACGATTCAACGGGATCATCCCGTTGACAATATCCTTGGGAGTCTTCGAAGGGGGGTAACCACTCGTTCACATTTGGGAAATTTTTGTCAATTTTACTCTTTTGTCTCCTCTTTGAAACCTCTCAAGGTAGAAGATGCACTTGGTGATCCGGATTGGGTGCTAGCCATGCAAGAAGAGTTGAACAACTTCGAGAGAAATCAATTGTGGACTCTTGTTGAAAGACCCAACACCAACATCATTGGCACCAAGTGGGTTTTCAGAAATAAGCAAGATGAAGATGGCATGGTGACAAGGAACAAGGCAAGATTGGTGGCTCAAGGTTTCACTCAAGTAGAGGGCTTGGACTTTGAAGAAACATATGCACCGGTAGCAAGACTAGAAGCAATCCGAATGCTTCTAGCCTATGCTGCCCATCACAACTTCAAGCTATATCAAATGGATGTGAAGAGTGCATTTCTCAATGGCCCAATACAAGAGTTGGTATATGTGGAGCAGCCACCGGGTTTCGAAGATCCCAATTTCCCCGACCATGTCTACAAACTCCATAAGGCGCTCTATGGGCTTAAGCAAGCTCCAAGAGCATGGTATGAATGCCTTAAGGATTTCTTGCTCAAATAAGGCTTTGAAATAGGCAAAACTGATCCTACTCTTTTCACTCACAAAGTTGGTGAAGATTTATTTGTGTGCCAAATATATGTCGATGACATAATATTTGGTAGTACTAACAATGTGTTTTGTGAGCAATTTAGTAGGACAATGACTAAGAGATTTCAGATGTCCATGATGGGTGAGCTCAAGTTCTTCCTTGGTTTTCAAGTCAAGCAATTGAAGGGAGGAACTTTCATAAGCCAAACCAAGTATACCCATGACATGCTCAAGAAGTTTGACATGGCAAATGCAAAGCATATCAAGACTCCCATGCCAGTCAACGGACATCTTGATCTTGATGAAGAAGGAAAAGCCGTGGACATCAAGGTATATCGCTCCATGATCGGCTCTCTACTCTATTTGTGCGCATCTAGGCTCGATATTATGCTTAGCGTGTGCATATGTGCTAGATTTCAAACTAACCCGAAAGAGTACCATTTGATGGCCGTTAAAAGAATCTTGAGATACTTGGTACACACTCCAAACCTTGGCTTAGTGGTATCCTAAGGGCTCTAAGTTTGATTTGCTTGGGTATTCGGATTCCGATTACGCCAGTTGTAAAGTAGATCGAAAAAGCACTTCGGGACGTGTCAATTCCTTGGAAGGTCCCTAGTGTCTTGGAGATCTAAGAAGCAAAATTGTGTAGCCCTTTCCACCGCCGATGCCGAGTATGTTGCAGCCGGTGCATGTTGTGCGCAACTACTTTGGATGAGGCAAACCCTTCGTGATTTCGGATGTCACTTTACCAAAATCCCATTATTGTGTGACAATGAAAGTGCCATAAAGCTTGCAAACAATCCCGTAAGCCACTCAAGAACCAAGCACATTGACATCCGACATCACTTCTTGAGAGACCACGAAACCAAAGGAAGATATCGAAATACGCCATGTGAGCACCGAAAAGCAACTAGCCGATATCTTCACTAAGCCTCTTGATGAGTCAAGGTTTTGCGCTTTGCGTAGTGAACTAAATATCCTTGATTCAAGAAACGTGGTTTGAAACCTAGCACATGACTGTTTGATTAAGCTAGGTTGGTTGGAAAAACATTTGAAAAGTTCTTTTATGTCGTTCAAAACCTCTTCGAATGTGTGGCTATGCAATCTTGGTCACTGCCTTTATTTCTTACTTTCTCTGACCAAGTGATTGCATGAATATTATCCTGTAACCATGACCTAGGTGCAGACCAGATTAGGTTTAGGATCTCTGCTGGAAGGCATGCCGGCAGTGCCGCGCTATACAGCGGCAGTGCCGCGCCCCGGCAGTGCCGGGTCTATTCCCGGCAGTGCCGCGCCTCTCCAGTTTGGCGGCCCGTGGGCCACCTTAGTCAGAACGGTTGGGCACTCTCTCTAAGTCTTTTCCTGACCCGAGACCATTTCTCCCTCTCTCGATTCTCTCGGTCCCTCTCTCTTTCAAACGCACCGAGAGAAGGCGACGGCGCCCCTGCCCGGCACCGCCGCCCCTCCCTGCCGCGAGTGCTCTCCCTCGGCCCTGCAGTCCGGCGGCGTGGAGGCTTCTTCCTCCTCTCCTTGCCGGTCTCCAAGGCCATGTTGAAGTGGCATCCAAGGCCCTGTTGGCGCTGCATCTTCCCACTCCTTCCATTCTTCAAGGTGAAGTTCAAACCCTAAGCAAGTTTTATCCCGATCTATGCAATGTGAAGTTTCTTGTTGGAGAAAAGTGTTGCTATGGGTTGTTTAATGGGTTTGGAGTCGAATCCATGGAATGAAATCAGCCGATCCGTAGTTTCCATCGTTGAGGAAGATTGGAGGCAGAGGGGCCTCACTGCACAGGCGCGGCAATGCCGGGCTTAGGCGCGGCAGTGCCGGGCCGTGTGCTGTGAGCCCTTGCCATCCAGTTTTTGCCTCAACGATTGACACCATGGGTTTGCTATTTTCATCTCACAGGTTGGCTCAGCACTCATTTCTTCCATTATTACACGTATCTTTTTCATTTGTGCATAGATGGCGGATGGAGGCAGTGGTTTTGGTGGAGGGGCTAGGCCGAGCAACCCGCGCCCTCCATGGACCAAGCAGGTAGCAAGGCATGGGGGAAGAGAGGCTGCAGGCAGATCTCAGAGGCAAGCCATGAGAGATGCTGATTTGGCTGAGCAGGCAGGCAGGACCATACCAGATGATGCATGCCCTGATACGCCTGATGATCTCACCATGTTCGATGGAGCATACATGGAGTGGGATGAGCATGAGCACTTCGTGCGTCCTCTAAATGAGAACAGGCAGAGGCACAAGTATGACTACGCAAATCAGTTCAGGGCAGTGCAAGAGCAAAGGCGAGTTAATCCCTATGCGAGGCGTAGGGATGAGGAGCTCGATTACAGGTTTTGGTCCGCTTTCCAGTCGGACTTCTATGAGTCCGTTCTCCTTGCCGCCAAGAAGCCCAAGATTGTCTCGATGAGATACATTGATTGGGAGCACTTGGCAGTAAAGAATGACAGAGTGTGCAACCAAGTCATCGCTTTCTGCAAGAAGAGAGGTATATATGACTTAATAGGTTTCAGGTGTGATTGGAACACAGAAATTCTATATCAGTTCCTAGCCACCTGCTACTTCGACAGAGAGGACGATGAGTTGCACTGGATGACTGATGTTCATCACTACCGAGTGGATTACACTACTTTTGCTCGTATCCTCAGTTTTGGTGAGTGGGACAGGACAGCTTATGATCTTCATGATGAGAGGGTCCTCACTGATGATGAGTTGGCTCACTTGTATGATGTCCCCAGTCAGGCCGATGGGTTGGTGAAGGGGCTGAAGAGTCGATACTATGTCTTGAATAACTTGTTTCACCAGACTCTTCATCCCAAAGTTGGTTCAGCTTCCAACCTCTATGGGACAGCCAGGAACATGCTTGCCAGGACACAGCCAGGGAGTCCGTGGTTTTTAGTTTCTCGCTTCATGTGGCGTGAGTTGATCATCACTTTTGAGGATGCGAGGAAGGCACTCCCATATGCACCTTACATTATGTTTTTGATTGAGCGTGTGTCTGGCATCATATTCAAGAAGGATGTGTCCCATGAGCCGTTCTGGGTGGACAAGACTCACCACACTGCAGGAGGTGAGAGCAGGGCAGCCACTCGCTCCTCCAGCAGGCGTGCTGTCCCGTCGATCGACATACCCAGTTCCTCCCGCTCTGGCTCACACAGGCAGCCCAGGAAGAAGAGCCGTCTCTCCCGTATGCTACAGAGAATCTTTGGGGCTTGTATGCATGCTTCTGAGTCCGCATACAAGGCCCACATGGAGAACCGGGAGATTCGTGATCATTTGGGGCTACTGACAGATTAGCCCTCCTACTCCACCTCCAGAGTTCAGCGAGATGTCCGGTTCCGACGTCGAGGACGTTGATTGGGACCAGCTAGCACGTGAGGAGGAGGAGGACCGTCCCAGCATGTCGACTCGCCGCGGTGTTCACTTCACCTGCCACTACTCACCGCCAGGGCCGTGCGATCATCTCCGACGACGACGAAGAGGACGAGGAGGAGGAGGCTGGTGACGATGATGACGAGTAGTTGTGCTTCCCTTTTCTCTCTTTTCTTCCTTTTTGTGCTTGGTGCCACAGGGGGAGAAGGGGATTAGAGAGGGGTACAACTATTTTTCATTATTTTCACTGTGCTCCAGCTTGTGAGCTTATTGTTTTAGATCTTGTGAGAGCTATGTTATAGAGTTGAGAGTGTTTCTCAAACTCTTTTGGTTTGTAATAAGTACTTTCATGCACTATATTTTTATTCGAATATGAACCTAAGTACTTTATTTAAGAACCAGCCTGTGTTTGTGCGTAAACTAGTTCTATTTTATATATGATCTGTGTAGGTGCTTTGCTTCCGCGAAGTCTCTAGTCTTCAGGCAGCGCAGCAGTGCCGCGTCCCACGACAGTGCCGGCCCTAGAGCGGCAGTGCCGCTCTATCTGAAGGCAGATGCTCACTCTGATTGTCTCACATGTCATTTGCATCACGATTATCTACTTGACACTGTGTGCAGCACCCCACAGAGACCATGGATGTAGGGGGAGACCCCATTTCATTCTAGTATGTGAAACTTAGCCTTTCATGCTAAGTTGGAAATTCAAACTCCATTCACATATTCAGGGGGAGACTCTACATTCAAAATCTCATTTAAACCTTATTGTATATTATCCTTTATCTCTCTAATCGGGTTGTCATCAATCACCAAAAAAGGGGAGATTGTAAGTGCAATCAAGCCCTAATGTGGGTTTTGGTGATAATGACCACGTGATTAGAAGACTAATGTGGTTTATTGAGATGATGGATAGGCAAGAGTATTAGGAGGATGTATTCTTATGCAGGTGGGCCCCTAACAACTTATGGATGCGGCATCCGGCTCAAAGGAGCTTTAAATTCGTTTTTATTCTGAATTTGAGTATAGGAAAAGCCGTACTATTAAGGGGGATGCAAAAGACAGGTTTGAAAGTGTGACCAAGTGCAAATATTCACACCAAACATCTTAATTTCCACTGCCAAAACCAGCCACAAAATTCCATATCATTCTGATCTGTTTTGGCAGCGCGGCACTGCCGGCCTTGGGCCCGGCACTGCTAGCCTCTGGCCCGGCACTGCCGCGACTTATTCTGACCATTAGACTTGGGGTGATTCAAAATCACCTCCCTGTCGCCCCCAACGGTCATCTCGGCCAGTTGCACGATTCCAGAACCAGAGAAGGCTCTCTCTTGCTCTCTCTCTCTCTCTCACACACACTCCCAAAGCTCTCCACTCCTCCCATTTTGGAATCCAACTCAAATCTTGAAGAGTGTGAGCTCATCTTGAGCAAGAACAAGCTTCTCGCTGTGATCTTCATCTTCTCCAAGCACTTGGTTCGCGTTCAAGCCGGTGGTTTGCATTTTTTACTCTTGGAGCTTGCTCCTAACCGGCTAGAGCGTCGCCCGGAGAGCTTGCCAATCTTGTGGCAGCCCCGGGAGGTTTGTAACCACCCTCACAAGCTAGTGAAATCACCCCTCTTTTCAAGGATTAACTTCCTTGACTTGAGAACGAGGATTGGGAGTTGTGAACTCAAGTTTCCTTTGTGGAGCCTCAACAACGTGGAGTAGGCAAGCCTTTGTGGCGAGCTGAACCACGGGATAAATCTTGTGTCACTTGATTTGGTTCACTTGCTCTCTACTTGTTGTAGTTCCTTGATTTCTAGGGTTTGGCTCCGATCTACTTTGTGGTGGTGTTCTAGCTGTGAAGAAGTTGTGCTCTAGGCTCTACACAACCCAGGGAACCTCAGTAAATTACTAGATCTAAATTTCGTTGGTTAAATTTTGAACTGTGTAGTTTCTGCTCTGCGAGGTCCAGCACTGCCACTCTAGGAGCAGCAGTGTCGGGCACCCCGGCAGTGCCGCTCTACAGGCTGGCACTGCCGCGCCTATGTTTGATCTCCGTTTGCGAAGAAATTTTGTAGGCCTATTCAACCTCCCCTTTTAGGCCAGCCAGTGATCCTACAGTTCGCACCGGACGCGTCCGGTGCTACCCCAGGTGCACACATTTTTGCACTTTCTCAAAGAGTTAGCCACCGGGAAACTTCGGCAAGTTTCCAGTGCACATTTTTACTAAGTGCAACCACCGAAAAGCGCTGAATCCTGCCTCGCAAGCTCGGCAGGAGGGAGAGAGGACCCATACCCCACTCTAACTCTCAAACTTCGCCCTGTTTCCAAAGTCGCTAACACTCCAAAGTGTCTCTCACTTTAGTGTATGTGTGTTAGCATTTTTCAAAGAGTTTTCAACGGTTTGTTAGTGTCACTAACATCTACATGCATATGCAATGAATATGAACACTTAGTGGCACTTGATAACCACATTTCACAAACGATTTCGCCCCTCTTGATAGTACGGCTATCTATCCTAAATGTGATCACTCTCTCTATAGAGTCTTGATCACCAAAAGCAAAGAGCTCCTATTGGTTATACTTTTGCCTTGAGCTCCTGGCTTTCCTCCAACTTCGTACTCATCACTTGATGAAGCTTGTGGACACCGTTTGATGATGGACTTATACCATTTGCATGGATGTCGTCATTAGGGCTTTCTCCTTTTGTTGATGGACTTACACCATTTACATGGACGCCGTCATTGCCCTTCACTTGTGGCCTCCACCGACCCGATCCTTTGCTCCATCTTGTTGTTTGCTAATTAATTCTCATGAAACACTAGAGCAAAACATTAGCAAACTAGGTTTCATCAATTACCAAAAACCAAACATGGGCTTTCAGCGGCGAAGCTAAAATCGACTTCGCGTCAGAGAATCAAGCAGCAAAGTTTCAATACCTCAAGAAGCAGACAGAAACAAGGGACCCCACCTCTGTCCTTTTATAGGGAGGCTCCGGTCAAAGCAAGAATCCAACAGTCAAACTTCCAAAACAAAACTCGGCCTAAAGAAACTCCGAAGTCTGGGGACGGCGTTTGGAAGCTCAGTAACAAAACTAAACTTTGCGGGATTCAAACCTTCGGAGTAGGCCTTCGCCCGCGAGGGGCTGCTGTTGGGGATTTTCACTTCGAACCAAACTCAGGCCCCAGACTTCGGAAGAAAGGTCGACTTCGCGAAGATGCGGACATGAAGACGAAGAGATAGGTGCGAAGTTGACTTCACTCGTTGACTTCGCTCGTAGAGATGACACCAAAGGAAAACCTTCGTTAAGCATGCAGCGGAGCCAAAATAAGTCCAAGAAAAAGAGAAGATAGAATAGTATAGCGATAGCTGCGAAGTGTGAAAAGACAACTTCGCCCTACGTGTAAATATGAAAGTTGTAAGAATTGAACAGGGGTAAAATGGTCTTTTAGGCACGAAGTAGCGAAGACCAGACCCCTATAAATATACCCCTCTGACATGTACAGTGACAGGAGGAAAAAAGTTACTTTACACGCAGACGATTCAGCCGCGTGGATTCTCATTCCTGTGTTCTGAAAGTTTCCCAAACATTGGGCGAGAGGATTTCTCAGAGCACATGCATCGGGGAAGGGGATTGTCTACCCACACTTGCTTCGCATTGCAAAATTTTCTCTCCGTTGCAAGGCATTCTGCGAGAGGATTTCCCAGAGCACATGCACCGACATGGGGAGGAGGATTGTCTACCCAAACCCGTTGCAAGGCATTAGGCGAGAGAACTTCTCAAAGCATATACGTCAGCTAGGAAAGAGGATCGTCTACAAAAACTGCTTCGCGTTGTAACATTCATCTATTGCAATCCAAAAGGTATGTTTATTGTTTACTAGTTAACTACTAGCAAAAGTGCCCGTGCGTCGTAACGGGAGGGTATCAAAATAAATTTTTGTCAACTCAATTGTTAGTGGCCGTGCGTTATAGCTAGAGAGTATAAAAAAAATTCGTTAACTCAATTGGTTTCGTAACCAATATAGAAAAAAGTGATTATTATATGTGTTTAACTTGCATATCAACATCTCTTTGCTAAAAAACCAAGAAAGATTTGAGTTTTATTAGCAGAATGTCTCTTATTTTATTTGCATCTCACCTGGTTGCCCTCCTTCACTTTACCGTATGGTACTAATGTCAACCGGACATATAAAATTAAACTGGACTAAATACACATCTTATATTAAGATAAAATTTAAATATAGCACATTATAAATAAGATTTAAATATGCCCATTACGTCGCGTTTTGCTATAGGCACGCACTCATCCAGACAATCCGTTTCCGTTTCCAACTCGTGTAAAGATTTGAATTGTTGACTACGATAAATAAAAAACGATTCATTTCACATCACCTAACCTCACATAGGTGGTGTTTAGATCCCTCCAAAATCTCAAAATTTCCGTCACATCAATTTTATGGCATATGCATAGAGTACTAAATGTAGACGAAATTTTTGTATGTTTACACAGTTTGGCTGTAAATCGCGTGACGAATCTTTTTAGTCTACTTGGACTATGATTGGACACTTATAGAAAAAGATTCCTCGCTGCTACAGTGTCAAAATTCCAAAACTTTACACATCTAAACACCCCCTAACCTGGTGGTGAGCTGGTTTTGTTGAAAAGTTGGATGCCACGGTTTGAGGCAGCAGGTGAGCATAGTTTTGGGTTCGTTTCCTTGTTTTTTTTTTTTCTTGCGCGAAAAAACTGGGTGCAGTGGACTGGGCTGTTAATGACTTGGGCTCATGTGCTGAAAAAACAATCTAGACGTGCGGATTGGACTGGCTCATGTGCTGAAAAAACAATCCAGACATGCGGATTGGACTGAGCTGCGAGTGGGACAGTTAGGTAGGCAATGGTCAGAAAAAAAATGACGAAAAAAAGAGGGAGAAACCTTTCCTTTTTATTTGTAGTTATAGATATAGAAAAACAAATCAGGAGTTTACTCTAATAAAAATAATAAAAAAATAAAACCGTCTCCGACCACGCGTCCACCTATATAGCCCTCTCGGCCCCTTCCCCCCACAATTCGGGGGCGATGTTACTGCACAGGCTGCTGGGCCCGAAGAACCACGTTGCGTTGCGGCACACACTCACAACTGAGAGAAGCAGCGCAGAGCAGATGAGGAAACCAGTGCCGGAAGCGGGGGACGCTTCTCCCCAGCCACTCCGGGATCGAAGCAATCAGGTGAGACTCCACCTCCTACTCCTAGCGATCGAAGCCCACTCACTCCTCGATCGATCGCGCGGTTCGATGGGATGAATCAACCGCGGGTGCTTTTAACGCTCCTGTACGGGTTGCTGTGGGGTTTTCCCATCCCAATTTGGGGGTGAATTTCTGGGGTCTTCGTCGTATTTTTTCTGGTTCGTTTAGGGGTTTTCGGTTTGTTGATGCACGCCTGTTTGGTGGGAGCCGAAATGATGGTCGATGTTTGGTTGGAGCCGAAATGATGATCGATGGGGTGGGTGGGGGACTGGCCGACTGGGTAATTGTGGTTTAGCGTCATTGATCGCTAGGGGTTAGGGTTTAAGCGATGCTAAAATTTTGGGTGTTTTGCGGGTGCCGATTGCAGAATCATTAGATTGCTGCATCTTTTAGGGACTTTCTCGTACTCGAGGGCACCATTTTGGCAGAATTTCGCTCTGGTGTCTAAGCGCCAGGTCTTCAGTTTTGCAGTTTCAGTTTGGGACTGTACGCTTGATATCAGTTTTTGCCCTGTGCTCGTCTCGTCTCGTCTCTTCACAACCGGTTTGCGATGGGCACGGCAACCTGTTGCTGCAAGCTCTTGCGGATCCTACTCCTACATATGAGCCCCGTGGGGCTGTGCAGCACTTGTGTGCGGTTTAATTGTTCTGTTCATCACAATGCACAAGGGACTTAGTGATTGAGCAGGTGTCAAGATATTAACTATTTAGCAGATCTTTAGGGGCAAGGGGTTTGAGCAGGGGGTAAGATTTGCATATATTTATTTGTTTTTGAAGAACATAGGGTTTAAGCAGGTCTAAGACTTCAGGTTTTGTATGGTGATGGTCACAGACAATTGATTTTCCTTGTGTGGTGAATATTTGGTTTGTTGCTTATGTGCCAATAGCTGAATGTTGCAATTTCGGTTGGCAATTGTACCTGCAATCACTTGTTGTCTGCTGCTTCTTACTTACTTTCACAATTATGGTTTTGGGGGTTGTGGTGGATACAAGTTTTTGTTGCTAGAAGAGGTTGTCGACTGTTGATGCTACATGCAGGGGAGGTGGGGGTAATTGTTTTTCGGAACAGATACTATTGGTTTTACATGGTCCTTGTATGATGATTACTTCTCTCTGACATCTTTTCTGCACAATAACTTCTGTCCTTGAAATAGTGGTGCCATGTATTTCTTTTCAGTGCTGTTTTTTGTAACTGTGTGATAGTTAATCCATTGGATTCATGCGTTCTTGTGCGTCACAATTAGGCGTATTCCACATGGTTCCTGAAGCTTATATTGTAATTTTGGTATCAGGATGAAATTGGATCTTCATTTTGGCTTAAGAAGTAATCATCATACAAGGACTTGATTAATACTGAGGGAGATGGTTGTATTTTAAGCGTTTCTGGGATTATAGTTTGGGTCCAACCTTTTATCAGAGTACTTGTTTAACAATATTGTTTATTGTTTCAGTTTGATTTTTCAGTACACTGTTGTATGTTACTCTGCATACTTTCATGAATTTGTTACATTGGAATGTTTTCCTTGTTCGTCTATGAATCACTAGTGATTTTGCTTGGTAACAAGTCAGGACCACAGAACCATCTATGCTCCCCTCCCAAGATCTACAATTGCCACATCCTTTTCTCTGTTTTCTGTTCTTCGTAAGAAGAGTTGACTGAATTATTCTTAACATGGGTATTTCATGTTGTTCCACTTTGAAAATCACGTGTGTTGTCCCCATATTATGACTTCATACTCAGTTTTATCCCTTTGATTTCACTGTATATGCCATCTCTTTGGCTTCACTATATATGCCTAACTTATGTGCCTTGCATATTCTCAAAATTTATAAAGAACAGGCGCTGGAAGGTGGGGCCCATAATCTTGCAATGGAGACGAATCATCAGAATAGCAAATATGGGGAGCTTACCCGTAATATCCGAGAAAACCAGCTTGGAGGGGTGATCTTTGGTTGCAAACATGATACCATTGATGAATGCTTCAGAAATCAGCTATTCGGTCCGTTAAGTGCACCTTTCACCTCTTACTACTATGTCCTACTGTTGTTGTTAAGATAATATGATATTATAGATTTTGTATGCTGATGACAAATAAAATACCTGGCTTCTAAATATTGATTCAATTAATTTAACCTTTTGTTGAATTTCTATCTTGATAAGATTATGATGATTCCTTATTGACTTGTTTTATAGGTCTGCCTTCAGTCCATTATTCATATGTTAGAAATGTCAAACCTGGCATGCCTTTATTTCTATTCAATTATAGTGATAGAAGGCTCCATGGAATTTTCGAAGCTGCAAGTCATGGTGAGATGTATATTGACCCATATGCTTGGAGTAATGATGGTTCTTTAAGGACAGCTTTTCCTGCACAGGTATCAAAGATATGAAATATCTATACTCCCTCCATTTTTTTTTTTTTTTTTGACATCCTAGCATCCATGATGTCAGACTTTATAAACTCATATCATTGCATAAATGTCAAAAGCCACCAAGATTTACTCTATAAAAAAATATGATAAATAAAAGTTTACCCTTATTATATTTGATGGTCCACATGGAAGACCATAAAACTGTCAACAAATATAACAAAATGGAGTAGTTGGCTCTGTTGTTTGTCCCATTTTGTTTATATCTGACATTGTTGTTTGTGTTTTGAAGGTTCGTATTTGCACAAAGACTCAGTATCCACCTCTCTTGGAGAGCCAATTCAAAACATTGCTTGCTGACAACTATTACAACCATCACCACTTCTATTTTGAGCTCGACCATGCACAGACAAGAGCTTTAATTTCTTTGTTCAAAACACTTGCTCCTGCTAATTTGAATCAAGTTCCAGCTGTTTCAAGCAAAAAGAAACTTGCAGTATCATCATCGTTAACTAGAATGAAGCTATCAGCTGTTCCTGACCCAAAGAAAGTCGCAGCAAATTCTCAGGAAACCAATCCATTTAGTGTTCTATCAAATACAGCTCCTCCATTTAACTGGGCCGATGATGTGGACAGTGCTAGTAACACTGATGAGAAGAAATCTGATGATTCAGTGTCTGATTATGATAATTTGGATGATAATCTTCTTCAAGACCAATTTGGTCCTCATTCAAATCCAGGTGAGGTCAGTCAAACTTCCTCAGGTAAAACTGTTGTCCAAGGACTGGAGCTTACTGAAGGCAATCATCCAGCTGTCAATCCTGTGAATGGTGAAAGAATCATAGCTAACGAATCAATGCTTTTAAATTCACACAATGAGCATAATGGTGCTGTGGAAATTGATGAAATGGAGATTGAAGTTCACAATAACCCAGGTGGTGGTGTTGGGCTACAGCCAGAAAGACAGTCTGTCTTAGAAAAGCTGAAAGAATTATCTTTCCTACGACAGCAGGCAGCCATATCTTCCCAGGTTTGTGCTGATTCTGGTTCAGATCAATGCGTACCTGATGAAACACAGACCAATCCAAACCTTTCCTGTGGCCCATTTGATGCTAAAATGGAAGATAAAACCTCATTTGATGAGTGCCATGGAAATGCCAAGGTGATTATTGTTCCTTTTGTTAGCCTTCTTTTATTTTCAGTATTCAGTTTTGTTTCATAACAGTGCCTTTACACAATTCATATAATACTCTCATATTATCATTACATTCCTTTATAGGTTCTGCAAATCATCACTGATTTACAGAAGAAGACTGAAGCATTGGAGAAGAAGCTGGTAACTTATTTCTTGAATAATAGAGATAAATAGTTTATTGGTGTCCTCATTTGTTGTAAGGGGTGAATTGCTGACTCTAAGGATCTCTCATTTGGAAACTAGTACAATTTATTATTGAACTAAAGAGGGGTGGTGGAGACCCTTAGAGTCAACAATTTGCACCCCTATTTGTTTGTTTGTTTGAAAGTCAAAAACAAATGAGCTCTTTTTCCAATTTCCATACAAACATCTATCCTGCCATTTTGTTGACTTGAGTGATAAGAGTGATATGTCTATAACTCTCAAATTTCTAATCATAGTGATAGTTGGTTCAATATCACAAAGTACCTTTTAGTGGAAACATTATGTTTTCTTGTATGAACTATTTGGACCATTTTACAAAAAATAAAAAAAAAAAAATCTAGCAATGTATGGCGTAACTTGCTTGGGGGAACCACACAGACGAAATTGGATAGCTGTAGTTTTTCTTTCATATCTGCATGCCATAGCCCCAGAGGTACCCCATGCTAGAGACCTTTTGGGGGCATTATTTATTTTATTATTTATGCAAACAGTGTCTCCATAGGATATTCTGATTATTTTCTGTTGTTTTCCAGATTGGGTCAGACAAAGAAATACTTTCATTGAGGGAAGTAGTGAAGGATTCAGGAAGAAAAGTTCAGCAACTGGAATACCTCGTAGACGAGTTACAGTTCAAATTTGACTCTTCGTTATCTCATCTTGGAACCATGTGCAATACTCTAGTCAAGCCATCAATATTCCTGATTGGTGGTTATAATGGTGTGACCTGGTTATCATCACTTGATTGTTTTTCTCCTGAGAAAGATGCAGTCCTGGGTCTCACACCAATGAGTTCCCCCCGCTCATATGCATCTGCTGCTGTATTGGATGGTCACATATTTGCTTTTGGCGGTGGTGATGGCATGTCATGGTATAACACAGGTATACCATGGCATTGTAATTTGATTTTGTGACTTCTTTTACATGAGTTTTCATCTTTAGTTTCATGTATTTACTTCTCTCTCTTTTTTTTGGTAGTGGAATGCTATAGCTCAAGAAATAATGAGTGGACGGAATGCCCCTCCTTGAACCGGAAGAAAGGAAGTCTTAGCTGGGATCAGTCTTAATGAGAAAATATACGCTATTGGTGGAGGAGATGGAAATGAAACTTATTCAGAAGTTGAGATGTTTGATCCGTACCTTGGGAAATGGATATGTAGCCCATCTATGATGTGCTCTGTATGTTCTCAACCTCAGTTGCATCAATAATTACCCAATTTGGTAGTGTTTAACCTATTGCAATGTATTACCTGAATTTATGCTTATAGTCTGGAATATTTTGATTCTTGTAAGTTCAGCAACCTTCAGAATTATGTGCTAACAGTAACAAGAGATATGTAACGTTGGTGCCTATTATGACAGTTCATTGCATAAATGTTTACATACCCTGCCTAGACTTTTGATGATATGTTCTAGTAGGATGGCCGGATGGGATACTGTATTACTGAAATAAATCTTTCAACCAACATCTTATTTGGGCTGCTAATATTTCAGCGGTTTGCTCTTGCTGCATCCGAACTAAATGGAGTCATCTATACATCTGGTGGCTATGATGGAAACGTGTACTTGGAGTAAGATCTGTCCACGATTTCCCTTCATGTTGTTACAATATATTTCAGCAAAATTACTTCAGAGACTAACAGTGACAAACATAATAACATATACAGATCAGCAGAAAGGTATGATCCAAGGGAGGGCTTCTGGGTCCGGCTTCCAAATATGAGTACTAGGAGAGGATGCCACACCTCAACTGTCCTTGGAGACACCCTGTCAGTAATTTTCTCTGATATTTCAGATCTCTTCTTGGGCAGATAACTAAGAGCATCTTTTTCTGAATAGTTAGCTAATCTTGTTCTTAAATCTTGGAAGAAACTTAGCGGCAGTGCTTATTTTCCAGATATGCCATGGGAGGGTATGATGGGGACAAAATGGTTTCTAGCATTGAGATCTATGACCCTCGTCTTAATGCTTGGAGGATGGGTGATCCCATGAACACCCCAAGAGGGTATGCGGCTGCCGTTTATCTTGATGATAGCTTATTTCTAATTGGTGGCATGCAGTCCAGTGTGCAGATCTTGGATACTGTAAGTGATCGTGCTATACATAGCTCTTACATACATACCTCTTACAGTTCAATTCAGTGTTCTGTTCTGTTCTGAAGATAGGTCCTCTCATTTTCTCTAGGTGGAGGTTTACTATGCAAGTTCTGGCTGGTCAGTCCTTGGTTTTAGTTCTATTGGGATGAGGTCCTTCGCATCTGCCGTTGTGATGTAATTTCTAGTCAGGAGTTTAGAGTTCACATCATCAAATTTTCTAACGTAGCTGCCGTTACAATTTACAAGGCATGGTTAGCACAAATCAGGGTAAACAACCCTTCTGAAGCATTCTGGTTACCAACAGCAAGATACGATAGCATGGTTTCGAATTTTTACTTTTAAATCCTCATTCACGCACTACAAATTGCACATCACCACATTGTGTGGATGAACGTGTTTGTCAGATAGGAAGCCCAAGCTGATGTATAATGCAAAAGAATCTTTTGTATACCGTTATTGCTTCTGTTTTTCTCCTTAACTCCATTGCGTTAAGCTGCGGGGTATAAGCCCTACTAAAATTTTGAGTGCCTATACATGAAGTTGGATAGCAGCGATGACTGGATGTAGCTGCCATCTGTATTCTAAAAATACGAAATAACTATTATTCCTTAACAAAATTAGTAGTTGTTACCACTATGTCGGGAGTAGGCCTGATTAGATTTGGCAATGGATTAGCCTCAAAATCCATATAGATAAATCCAATTAAAATTTAAAGGAAAAAGTTCAAATCCAAACCTACCCTAATATGAAATACTCGTAGTTAATATCCAATCCAACTCCCTAAGTCCAAATCCATCAAATAGGATCTAAGGGGGTGTGTGGGACTGCTCTTCAAACTCTGCTTTGCAAATTTCACTATGTAGCAGTTTCACCAATTCTATGTTTTTTTGTGGAGTACCTCTTTAGACCATCTGCAGCGGCATCCGGTATCAGCTCCTAGAGGAGACCGATACCGGAAAAATCGCCGCAGCGGGGGCCTCTACGACGTCCGGAGTAGTTGCGGACCGGCCTCGATCCGGCCCTTTTGCGGGACGTACGGAGCCCCTGGTAAAGGACGGTGCGGGGCCCGCTCGAGGAGAGAAAAGGCCGGGGAGAGAGAAGGAGGTGCTGGGGAGGCCGCACCGTCGTCGACCGGAGCTGGTGAGGACGACGAGACCGCCGGCGGAGTAGGAGAGAGGAGGAGGAGCGCCGGAGCCGCGCCGTTGTCACGGCCGGCGATGAGGAAGGAGGAGACCGGCGAGAGAGAGAGACAGGTGGGTGGGAGGGGGGAGCGCCACCGCGAGCCCCTTGCCGTCGGTCGGAGCTCGAGTTCGTCGCCGGGGCTCGGCCCGCTCGAGCTCGCCGCTGGATCTCGCCGCCGCGCCGTGCCGAAGGAGGAGGGCGTGCCGCGCCGGTGAGAGCTCGCAGCCGCCCGCCATGGGAGGCGCCGCCGGAGAGGGGGGAGGGCCACCGCCGTGGGAGGCCCCGCCGGTGCCGCGCCAAGGCCGCCGCCGTGCGAGGCCCCGCCAGTGCCGCACCAAGGCCGCCGCCGTGGGAGGCGTGGCCGGTGCCGGGGGACGCGCCGCCGGGGCTGGAGGCCACCGTGCCTCCTCGCGTCCACCGCTGCGCCTGCTCCCGCCCGTCGCGTCGCGAGTGCGGAGGAGGAGGGAGATGAGAGAGGAGGGAGGAGAGAATGGGGAGGGAGTGATTAAAAAAGAAAAAAATATATAGAGTAGAGATATAGAGGATGAATGAGTGCGTGAGAAAGTTGTATAGAGGAGAGAATCTTGATGACCAGGATGGAATATTCCTTTTAGAGGATGGATTTAGAGGACAATGAGTGCAGATGGTCTTAGGTACTCTCATAACTCCATCTTTTTTATCCTGGAGCAGCGTGCGTGGAGCTAGACCATTTTAGGAAAAAAATTGTGAAGCAGAGTAAAAAAAAAAAAGTAGAGCCGAACAGTCCCAAACACTCCCTAATAATACCAAAACTATTATAACTACTTAATTCAATGCCAAAAGTTAGATCCCAAAATTTAAAATCTCACCTTCACAACATTAAAATTTTAGCAAGATAAATTAAAAACTGTTAGAGATGGGTCAGTACATGATTGTCCGCGACTTTGATGCAGACGCGTGTGGCTGGGCCCACTTTGTAAGTCGGACAACTACTCTGGACCTATAAAAATTTAACAAAAAATTGACTAAAATTTCTTGAAGATGATTCAATATAATTGCCCGCAACTATGCAGATTAGAGCATATGTCAAAATTTTTAAATAAGCATTAAAGGCCGATCTACGTATCATGTAGTCAAGTCTACATAAATCCAATGAACACGTTACTTTTTGAGTTAATTAATATCTAATAGACTAGATTTTGCTTGATCAAATGATTATGAACATCTAAATTCAAGTAAATCGTACCCAAATGTATCCAAAGCAACTAGGGTTTATCCAAATCCACTGCTAGTTCCAAGCCTAATAACTCGTTTAGGTTTTCAATTATATAAGTAAAACAGTAACATTTACAATATCAACTAAGTAGTCATTAAATTCTATATTAAATATATTTTTATTGTATATTTACTTCATGTCATAAATTATTATATTTCACTCTATAATTTTAATTAAACTTCATATATTTTTTAAGATTTTTAAATATACTTATAATTTAAAGTGGAGAAAGTAGCACTACTAGGACGCACTGCAAACCAACGGTAGGGAACTCGCCGCTCTCACAAGGTCCACTTCTGCGGCCAGAGCCCCGAGAGCACAGCTGCACAGCATTTGGTTCCGCGGCTCTTCCGCCACCCCCCACCTGTCAATGATTAGTCACGTCCTCTGCGCCGCCCACCCCCGCCGTGCCCACCGGAGCTCGCCCGCGGTCGCTGCCAGATGGCCCCACTACGGCCCACCTCTCCCACACATATAAAAGGCCCGACCTCCACGCGCACACGACTTCTCCCAATAATAACGCTCCGGGCACACACACAATCGCAATGCAGCAAACGAGATAAAAAAAAAAAATCAGCACCCAACGAAAACCCCAGAACCAGAGCGCGGCCGCGGCGCTCGCCTCGTTCATCCGAGCTCCGGCCACCTTGGCGCGGCGCGGCGCAATCAGGTGCGGTTCCGGTCACTCCCCAGCGCCTCGAGCCGCTACATTCCTCCCCGATAGATCGTGCGCTCCGCTAGGAGGACCGGCCGTGGGTTTTGGGTTCCGTACGTACGGCTCGCGGCGCATTTTCCTTCAAATTCCATTTCCGCCAAATTTCTGGAACCTGCTCATGTTTGTTTGTGGGGCGCCGTGCGGGGGTTTTGGCCCGTTCCGGTTTGTAGACGCGTGTGCGCTCGATGTGGGGGGTGGCGGCTTGGAACGCGACGGGCTGGGTGGGCTGCCTGGCCTAGGTGATTGTGGTTTCGGTGGCTCGTTGGTGTTTAGCGTTGTTGATCACTGGGGGTTAGGGTTTAAAGCCCGGACCAAGGTTTTGGCTGTTGCGGCCTTGCGGGGTGCCAATTGCGGGGATTGCGAGTTCGTTGCGTTGTCTACCTGTCATTTAATCGCTGTCAATCGCTCTGGTTTTGGTAGGTTTCGCCGTTCCGGGTTGGTTGGTTGGTTGAGCGTATTTTTTAATTAAAAAAGAGAAATCCATGCAATTTTGGTGGGCAACTGTGCCTGCATGTGATTTTTTTTTTTTGTTTCTTCGTTTTCACGACTGAGTTGTGAACTTGTGGTGGATACACAACTCAAGTAGAGTCTCTGTATTTCCCCCTGCTGGCTGTACAAGATTTTCATTGGTACAACATCTGACCAAAATTGACTGCATGTGAGATATGTGTCCGTTGGGATGTGGCTGCACTTGTGTTGCTTGCTCCTGTCTGATCATCCTTGTTGAAGTGGTGATGTGGCTTCGGTGCCCTTAATGAGACTAAGCCTATTGACCTCAGATGTTCTTTTGCATCACGTGTCAAACATTTTTTTTTTTTTGTGAGTGCTCCTAATGATTTGTAGCTTGTATTGCAATTGTGCTCTGTTGACAGGGCTGGAATTGAGTCTTGGTTCTGTAATGATGGTTAATTAGGTGGTGCATTGGGTATGCATCATGCCGTGTGTCGGTAGTTTCATTTGAATGGTTTCCTCAGTGCTGTGTGCTTGTTCACAGATTGATAATCTTTGTGACTGATTATTATTATTATTATGTCCATGGCTCTATTTTGCAAAGTTTCAGTTCAAATTTTCGGTACTTTTGTTGCTACTCTGCATAGCATCCATGATTTCGTGAAATAAATATAACTTTCCTTGCTAAATAATGACCAGTAGTGGTTTTGTTTGGTTACATGCTGGCATAAGATTGGTGATCTTGTTTGCACTTCAAAAGGAAGATGTTGCTAATGGTTTGAACCGTTCCACCTTTGAAACCACTGATAGTTGTATGCTTTCTCTCCTTCAATTATGACTTAAAAACAAGTGCTATCTCATTGATATCATTGTATTTGCTTAACTGATGTGCTGCTTCCCATGCAGCCAAAATTTCTGAAGCTCAAGTGCTTGAAGGGACCCGCAATCTTGCAATGCAAGCACTTCAGCCAAACAGCCATCCTGGGATCCAGATTCGTAATCTCCCAGTAAAACAGCTTGGAGGGGTGATCTTTGGTTGCAAGCCTGATACAATTGAAGAATGCTTCAAAAAGCAGCTCTTTGGTTCACAACCACCTTCTATATTATTTAATTCCATAGTTGGGTTTTTATAGTATCCTACTTAGTTGTGGCACTATTATTGGGCTTGGTTTATGAACTATTTGATTGATTTCTCCGCTTAATTAGACTGTTTTTTGTTTGTTTTGTCTTATAGGTCTGCCTTCAGTCCATTATTCATATGTGAAGAATGTCAAACCTGGCATGCCTTTATTTCTATTCAATTATATTGACAGAAGACTCCATGGTATTTTTGAGGCTGCAAGTCTTGGTCAGATGTTTATTGATCCATATGCTTGGAGTAATGAGGACTCATTAACAACACCTTTTCCTGCTCAGGTATCAAACTTTTAACGGTTTGTTTGGTTGAATAGTTTAAAGAGCTAGATTTTTTTCCCCATTCCATTTATCTCAATGGCTGTTTGTACTTTTAAGGTTCGTATTCGCACAAGGACTCGGTATATACCAATGCTGGAGAGCCGATACAAAACAGTGCTTGGTGCTAACTATTATGATCGTCATCTGTTCTACTTTGAGCTGGACCATACACAGACAAAAGCTTTAATTTCTTTGTTCAAATCACTTCCCCCTATTAATTTCAATCAAGTTCCAGCTGCTTCAAGCAAAAAGATTATTGCTTTGTCTTTACCACCAACTAAAAGGAAGGCACCAGTTCTTCCTGACCCAAAGAAAGTTAAAGCAAATTCAAAGGATATCAATCCATTTAGTGTTTTATCAAATGCAAGTGATGGTGTTCTAGAAAACTGGGTTGATTCTGATGTAGAAAATGCTAGCATCAATGAAAATTCACACAGTGATACTGATGAGAAGGAATCTGAGCCAGTCTCTGATTGGGAGGATTTGGATGACAATGCTCTTCAATACCAGTTTAGTCCTCATTCAAATACAGATGAGGCCAGTCAAAACTCCTCGTACAAAACAGTTTGCCAAGGAATGGAGCCTGCTGAATATATTCATCCAGTTGTCAGTCCTGTGAATGAAGAAAAACACACCATGCTTGTACATAATGAGCATAAAGCAGCTGTGAGTATTAGCCAAATAGAGAGTGAAGTTAACAATATCCCGGGTGGTGTTGGGCTACAGCCTGAAAGACACACTATACTGAAAAAGCTGAAAGAGATGTTTTCTATACGACAGCAGGGGGCACTGTCTTCCAAGGATTGTGTTAATTCAAGCCCAGATCAATGTGTACCTGAAGAAACAAAGGTCAATGCAAACCTGTCCTGTGACCCATTTGATGCCACTGTGGAAGATAAAACCTCTTTTGAGGAACACCGTGGAGAATTTGCTGAGGTGATCAATGATTCATTCTGTTTGCCTTTCTTTTATTGACACACCGTGTCTAGTCCTCTTACATTTTTCTTTTCATGGAACTGTAGCCCCGTTACATTTTTTACTTTCCTCTGTAGCTTCGACAAATCATTGCTGATTTATCCAGGAGGGCTGAAGCATTGGAGAAAAAGCAGGTTTGTCATTTCTTCCTTGAACAATGGAAATGGAAAAGTCGTTGATGTCTTCTTTTGTTTGTTGGAAGTAGAAATAAATGAGTTTTTTTTTGTTCCCAGAAGAAATAAACCATAACTAAATGACTTTGCTTTCCCTATTCTGCAATTTTATTCACTGGGCAATATTTACTTTTTCTAATCATGTCGATAGTTGATATGATTAGTTCAAGTATACCAGTTTCTTTCACCGAGAATCGCTAATGTTTTCTCTTGTATTCGTATGAACCATTTAGCTCATATCCACAGTGCCTATTTCTTGCATTTGTATGCTTCCTGTAGTTTTTCAAATCTGCTTGCCTTAGCAATCCTACCAGATGAATTTGTGGTGGAAACTTTGTTGCACAAGGTTTTCTAATATGTTTATGTTATTTTCTCAGAAAGGGTCAGATCAAGATATACTTTTTTTGACGGAAGTTGTTAAAGATTCAGGAAGAAAAGTACAGCAGCTGGAATATCTTGTAGACGATTTACAATTCCGATTTGACTCTTCATTGTCTCTTCTTGGAAGCACACGCGAGACTTTAGCCAAGCCATCAATATTCCTGATAGGTGGTTACAATGGCGTGACCTGGTTACCATCTCTTGATTCCTTTTCTCCTGAGAAAGACACACTGGTGGGTCTCGCACCAATGAGTTCTGCTCGCTCATATGCATCTGCTGCTGCATTGGATGGTCACATATTTGCTTTCGGTGGTGGAGGTGACAAGTCATCATGGTATAACACAGGTATGCCATGGCATTTATAATATGATTTCACTACTTTTGCATTACCTTTTCATCTTTTGTGGCATGTATTTACTTCTATCTGGTTGTTTTCTTTTGATAGTGGAATGCTATAGCTCAAGAAATAACGAGTGGATAGAATGCCCCTCGTTGAACCGCAAGAAAGGAAGTCTTTCTGGTATCAGTCTTAATAGCAAAATATATGCTATTGGTGGAGGAGATGGAAATGAAACTTTTTCAGAAGTTGAGATGTTTGATCCATATCTTGGGAAATGGTTATGTGGTCCATCTATGCTGACTTCTGTATGATCTCATCCTCTCTTTGCTTATACTATTTACCTAGTTTGATGTCTTCTAGCCCATTATAATGTGGTGCTTGGAACTTGAGTCAGCTATGTTTGTATTCTGATTAATTAACTTGGTGCCCTTAAGAAATAAGAACACATAAAGGGAATAGGATTATTTTGTGTAAAGATACATTAGATCAGTTACGATGTGTAATTTTTCTCACTTTTACATATGCTTGCAGTAGCATATGGTGCGCATCATTGTTTGCATTGGTTGCCTAGATTTTTGTTTATAATTGAACTACAATACTACAGCTATTTACTCTTGTATCTTCACAAATAATTTGTTACATCAGTTGTATTTATTAGAGTATCTCAAAGAGTTGAGGTCTTGACACCAATATTCTAACTTCTTCACACTATATGTTGCAGCGATTTGCTCTGGCTGCAGCTGAATTGAATGGCACCATCTACGCAACTGGTGGATATGATGGAAGCATGTACTTACAGTAAGGCCTCCTTAACACTTCCCTTCATGTTGTTACATGATATACAGTCACATAAGACAACAGAATTAAACTTAAGAAACACATTGCATGCATGCAGATCAGCAGAACGGTATGACCAAAGGGAGGGTGTCTGGGTCCGTCTTCCAAGTATGGACATAAAGAGGGGATGCCACGCCCTAACTGTCCTGGGAGAAAGCCTGTCAGTAACTTCCTCCAGAATTACGCTCATCTTTTCTTGGTATTGAATCCTGGCAATGAACTTATCTAGCGGTTTGACTTGTGTTTCAGATACGCAATGGGAGGATACAATGGGGACAAGATGGTTTCTAGCGTTGAGATCTTCGACCCTCGCCTCAATGCCTGGAGGACGGGAGATCCCATGAGCGCCCCAAGAGGGTACGCCGCTGCAGTTACTCTGGATGGAAGCGCGTACTTAGTGGGTGGCTTGAAGTCCAATATGCAGATCCTGGATACCGTAAGTATATGTTTGTTCCTCCTGACAGTTATTCCTGAGTCCTGACAATTTTACATATACAGATGTTGCCTGGCAAACCTGTGCTCTTTCCTGAAGATGCCTCCTCTCTTCTGTCACAGGTGGAAGTTTACAACGCAAGCTCCGGCTGGTCAGTTCTAGGTTTCAGTTCGTTCGGGAAGAGGTCCTTTGCATCTGCCGTGGCCATGTAGTTACTGATCTGGAGGTTAGCTAACTAGTGTTGATAACATCAGATTTAACATATTTGCTGCCTTTTTAAGGAATAGTTAGGGTGATGCGGGTGGGGCTAGACCACCCTTCTTGATGTGTAATGTGTTGGGATCTTCATCAGGGGAAATCCGCATGGTATGGGAGGAGTGAGTACGGCCCGTTGAACCCTCGTTGACAGAATGACAGTCTTGAAACCCATGCATTCATTCGTTGTTGTATGCGTGCCACGCTGTTGAACTTAGATGTACTACCAGATAGTGATACCCAGACTCACGGAGTTGAATGGAACCGGATAGGATGCTGTGCATACAGTTTGTTGCTTCTTTTCCCTTTTTTTGTTTTCCTTTGGTGAGTCAGTGGGTGGTGTGGGGTTATATTCTGGGCCGACTTGAGAGCACTGAAGACGGCTTGCATTGCATCGTACATCCGGTCGCGCTGTACCTATATCTCTGCTGAAACTCGGCCTCCAGCCTCCAGCCTCCAGGCAGCATAGCAGGCACATGCAACTGCTCAGCATATTCAGCATGATGGGGTTACATCATAGCTAGGTCGAGCGCAGTTATTCTGTTGGCCATGCGTTCAGCATGATGCTTATTTGAAGGACCATGCGTTCAGCAAGACGGATACTAATTTCTCTGTGTTTTTTTAAGCTGTGCGGATGTAATGAACATCATGCTAGTGCCGCAAGCTCGGCGCGTGCTGACGTGGCAAATGATGTACGCGTAAGCCGGCACAGTACATACTCGCCATGTTCGTGTTTCCATTATCTAAAAAATGTAGGAGTATGGCATTGGTGTTGGGGACAGCTTTGGTTGTCGCTCGTTTTCGTTTCTCCAGCCGCCCTCGCCGGGCCTCGTCATTCTGTTCCGCGGGAACTCGGCGCACAAGCACAAGTGTCAAGTGTGAACCGCATCAGGCGGATTCGGGCCTATGAACGGCAGGGTAGTCATCTACTATTAAAATAGGCGTTCATCGATCTTACCATCAAACATCAGATTGGCGCAGCGGAAGCGTGGTGGGCCCATAACCCACAGGTCCCAGGATCGAAACCTGGAACTGATATGATTTTTTATGTTTTTGTTTATTTGATTTTTGATTCTCTGTTTGGGGCTGGTGCCGAGGTGTGCTAGGTTTCACGGCCCGTGGGCCGTGGCCGTGGTTTATGGCTCTGCGATCCAAACTAGTAGACGGATCGGGCTCAGGACGATAGTAAATTCGGGGCAACGGAAGCGTACATGATTCCCCATAAATTACAGATCCCATGATCGAAATATATAATAAGTATATTCACGGTATTTTATTGCTGTGTTTCCGTGTGTGCTCATTTTTTTGTGTTGTCCGGTGTAAATTAAAATTTTGCATCTATTTTTTAATTTTTTATTACTAACAAAAGTGTTGCAATTTGATCATTTTACATTTGCAAACGTTCACAATTTTCTCACCACTAAGCGTGTGCTCGACTGCCTGGCTCTAAGTTAATTCTATGTCACCGTGCACACATTGTTACATCCTCCATTCTTGCAATTGCCTTTTTTTTTGTTGCCATTTGTAGATTTTCTTTTAGAAAAAACTATAAACTGTGTAGAGAGTGGAGACATGCGGTGATGGTGATTGGCTTGAATTCTTCATTTTGTTGTTCGATGTTGCAAATGGTTTTGACCTGTACACACTGAACAAATCAAGGAAGCCAAACACCATCATATGCTGGTATGCTCCTTGCATGTAGAAATGACGATGGTAATAACTAAACTCGATGGAATTCGATCATCTGCTAGCATTCTTAGTCATTTTTGGTTCCTGGCTTTATGGTTTCCATCCAAAGCTTCAAAACCAAATTTGGTACCACGCTCTGTTGGGCGATTTAGTTGGACAAAAATGATATAATGTTCAATAAGGCTAAAGTTAATACTTTCATGCAGGTAAATTTCAGGGTGACGTACTGGATCCCGTCAGTGGTCCATGCTGCATAAAGATGAGGAACGTCTGCTATTCAATGATGGTTGCAAAAGATGGGAGATGTTGATTATGTTCGCTTTTGCGAAGTCTGGATGGAACTTCACAACTTCACAAACCGGATCGGTGTTTAGCATTCTATTATTGGTGTTGAGCTCACTAGTTGAGCTGAACCTTGTTCTTTTTAGTTTGGGTGTGTTTGTCTTATGACTTTTTCTGTTTGGTGTTACTCGCTAGTGTACCATTCCCGAATGATAGAGGTTAGAACTTTGTTCCCTTATGTTAAAAAAATAACTGAACTTGCTAGTTTCCAAAGGTTCGTTTTCCAACCTGTGCATTAGGAATCGCTGCTTGTTTTTGTTTACCACACTTCATTAGCGATTTATAAAGGCCAGGGCGTCAGGGTGTCGGGCTCTTTCTCCTAGCTACTAATAACGTACAATGGTATCATGAGTATTGCCTGATTATTATTATCTAATCTTCCATGAGACTCGCTTAGGTCGAATAATTCATATATATGTACCAATCAATTGGTACAGTGAAACTCCGCACTTTGTGCATTGTTCGCTTGAACTTATCAGCTAGCATCATCCAGCCATTCAGCAGTGTTTTTCTCTTACAACAATTAAACCAGCCAGCCGTACAATTTAGCCAGCCGAACAGAGTGACTAACCTGTAGAAATCCAAGGCCCCCCAACGCTACATTAAAAATGACTAGAAAGGGGCATATAAAAAATTAAAAAGGCAGGCAATACTGGGGTTTTTCTGATTTTATTATTAGATTAGATCAATAAAGCAACATAAGGAAGTCACGTTAGGATATGACATCATCGCGGCCGAGTTTCTGAATAAACACGTGGAATTGCACATAAACAAACACCATGTATAGAAAACATGTGTAACACTTTTTTTATTATAGAAAGTAAAAAAAGAACGGAAGTGTTGACAGTAGTTATTGCTCATTTTTACCCATCAACTAAACATGAATCAAGGGTATAAAACAATACACAACATAGTTATAGGGTTTGATTCTAACAAGTTCCACGAGTTTTGGTGTTCTCACTTGTTTTGTAGGGTATGAAGGGATATTCAATTTTTCACCGATTAAAAGTATCTCAAATGAGGAATTAGAGTTCACCATTGCATAGAGCTCGTCGATACGATCGAAACAGACCTATGGTTTGCTATTTTTGGAGTCCGGAATAAAGAGATATGAATTTTACAGACATTGGAAGATTCTAGAACCTGAGCTGCGGGATTAATCGAGCCTAAATCAGAATTTAGGCTCATTAAAGCCTATGTACACTTGGTGGAAAGGTTTAATACCACATCCCTTACCTAAGGTGGAGGGGAGGCCAGGCGCCCCCATATAAGGAACCCAGGACCCCCGAGTCAAGGGCACCATTATGGAGTTGTAAAGGCGTCCCTCGAATGGATAACCTCTCAACTCTAGAGAATTAGGGCTAGACTTTCCAATGTAGTAGATTAGTTCTAGTTGAGAGTTAGGGAGAGCGGAGCTGCGCTTCGGTTCTAGAGAAGTCTTCAGGGGTCTGGTATATCTTTGTATCTCATCTTTGTAAGACTTATGCTTTAATATATTTATCTTCTCTATTTACTTATATGGTTTATTATGTGATTGGTTAGTATAGTTGTTATACTTTGGCATAGGATCTTTGCTTGTATTGAGTGCTCTAGTTATAGCGCATGATTAGAGTAGTTTTCATTGGTATAGACGTGGTGTCAAGACTAGTGTTTACTTGAGTTTACGCCCAATTCTTACGGTTAGTTGTGGTAGCCCCGGAGGTGATAGCTCTGTCGGTCTTCGTATTCCATCACCTCGGAGTTGGTGTTTCGTAGAGCTTTTTGGCAGCTGTTGACGGTGGATAGCGTCAACTTTTATTAGAACTTTAGACATGAAGGGACACATGAATACATACAAGTCTAGGGTTTTAACTGACAATTTCCACGAGTTTTGCATGTTCTGTATTCTCCAGGGGCTATTCTAGAAAAGCATAAAAGAAGGGTTAAAGAGCATAAAAGACACGAAACTTAACCGCGAAGGAAACATCATCACGAGAACACTAGAAGCCTCTGGAACACACCCGAGCAACCGGGGCCCCGGACCCTACCAGGTGGGGCCGGCCGACCCTAGCGCGGGGCTGGCCAGTGCCCCCCTGCTAGGTCTCGAGCCCCGCCTTTTGGAATCTTCCTCCCACGCTTCCTTGGCACCCAAGTAAAGCATCCCTCCGTCGATCTAAAGTCGGTTTGATCCGATGATGCATGTAACATGAGACGCGGATCGATGACGTGGCGGTTCCTTGCCCCCTACTCCACCTCGGCCTATATAATGACGCCCCAAGGCCCCTCCTAGAGGCATTCTACACCCCGGTGCTTCATATTCTCTACATAAATTAAGGGTTAAGGTCCCTCTAGTTGATCTAGTTCTAGTTCATCTAGTTCTAGTTCATCTAGTTGTAGCAATTAGGAGAGACTAGTTCATCTAGATCTAGTCTTGTTTAGAGATTAGAGAGATAGAGTAGGAGAGTAGAGATTCTGGAGGAGTTCTGGCCTGTCGGTGCTTCTTCGTGGCTGTATTCTTCTGGATTCAACTTCCTCGCGCGGAGCTGCGTTCTGATGTACTTTTGTATTCAACGTCTGATTCAAGTAAGCATTTGTTCTTATTCATTATTAAGTTTGCAACTCATATTGAGTGCTTTGATCTTTAGGACCCTATAGATTGAAGTAGTATTTCGTAGTGTAGACGTGGTGCCTAGGCTTGGTTTAGTTGTGAATGTCCCCTGATTGGCCGGATAGTGGTAGATTGCGTAGGTGATAGCTGCGATGAGTCCTCTGTAGTCCACTTCCCGTTGATAGGATCGATAGGTGTATAAGTGTCTGGTAGGAGAGAACTCTGATTTCGCCTCTTATTCATGTCACTGCCCAGTTAGAACGATATTATTCAAAGTTTACCGGCAGTTGGAACTAGAAATCATTAGCTATTTCCTCTTTCTTAATATTATCTAGCCTAATTGTAGGGTTAAGTTAATCGGCTTGGTCATTGTCACCTACTGTTCCCTGTGGATACGATATTTAAAACCTCCGAGTAAAATGTGACAGCGGTATATTATCTGTGCGCTTGTGGATAATCTGAATACAATCTTATTTAATAGAGTACAAGTTAATTTATACCAACAAGCATTTTTGGCGCCGTTGCCGGAGAACGGTTTGCTGATCTTGACTTAGTTTAGTTTAATCTTGTACTATACTTTTATCTTTTCTATTGTATCCCTACCTTTTCATCATTTTATGTTCATCCTTATGGATGCTTTAAATTCCATGCCTATATGTCTTTATGGCATGCGCAAAAGCTTTGAGTCACCAAAATCTGTAGAGCCTATCATAACACCTGGCTATGAGCTGCGCCCATGTCTAATTAATATGATTCAGGATAAACCCTTCTCGGGAGAAGGTAACGAAAATCCATACTTACACCTACGAGAATTTGAGCAGACCTGTGCATGTTTGCACATTGCTGGCATGTCTGATAAAACTTTAAGATGGAAGCTTTTTCCGTTCTCTTTGACCGGAAGAGCTAAACATTGGTATAATCGACCCGTAGGAAGTATTCGAGGTGATTGGGAAACTTTATGCTCTGAATTTTGTTTATATTTCTTTCCCATCCATAGAGTAGTTAACCTTCAAAAAGAAGTTCTAACTTTTAGGCAACTAGAACAAGAATCTCTTAGTACATCATGGGATCGTTTTAATGAACTTGTTATATCTGGCCCTGACCTTGGTTTTCCGGACCCCGTACTTATTCAACATTTTTATTTAGGTCTTACCAAGAATTCTAGGGAATCCCTTGATTTATCCTCTGGAGGAGCCTTTTCTTATTTGCCTATAAGTAAAGCAAGAGCAATAATTAACAAGGTTGCTCTAGCTAATTTCGAGCTCCCCGAGGAAGAGAAGGAACCATACCCCGAACAAGCAAAGCAAGCTTTGGTAGCTAAAACACAACCACTCCAATCCCAAGATTTAGCTGTCAATTCTAAACCATCGAAACCCCACTTTGATGATTTAGATTTCCAATTAACTAAGATGTTTGTAAATCAATGTAAATCAGATCTTCTCAGAAGAGCATCTTGAAAAAAATGTCGTTCAACTTCCTTTCCCCCCTGAAAGACATTGGGAAGAAAGTAAGGATGGCATGTCTAGGGATGCCATAGAAGGAGAGCCAAGCCACTTAGAAATTAATTCAATCTTCTCCCTCTTCTATGCCCACATTAAATGTCTCATCTGAACCCATATCTAAACCCATCCTTGACCCTGATGATCCTTCTTATGCTCTCTCTCCTAAGTCTCATAATGACCATAGGATCCCATTAAGACACCCCAATAATAGGAGTCATGAAGATTTTTCGAATGACCAAGAAGAGCTACGACAATGGCAAGAATGCATAGAACATACTAGAAACACATACGCTATTGTCAAAGAACGGATGGAAGAGGACGAAGCCTTAGTACTAGCATCTAAACTTGGACTAGATTCAAATGGTGAGCTTAAATCAATTTCTATAGTAAACATGACTCATCCAAGTTTAGAGACAGCCTTAGACGAGACCAAACTTAGAGACACCAATCCTTGGGAAATCCTAGAAAATAAAACATCCAATGAATGTCATAGGCATGAAACAAGGACAAACTTGTTGCCTATAGACATCCATGAGGAAACACCCTTGGAGTTTGAAAAGGGAGATCATATCGATGAGCATGGGAATTATTTCATTAACACCTCGTCGAATCCATGCTCATATGAGAAATCTCCTGGATCAATCGATCTCTCTAACATTATCACACACGAGATCTTCAACCCTCTCATTCTACCTGTTCATAAATTTATTGAAAGGGTGGTTCTAAATGCATATGTTTATCATAAATATTATAGATCTCGTTGTAATCTTGAAATAGGTGCACAAAGGCTGATCTTCTAGAGGGAACCACTTCTCAGACTTAAAGTACAATAACTAGAAGGTTTCCCAAGAATTACTTTGTCTCCTAAAATAACCACTCTTGAAAAAAATGAATTGAGGTTGCACCTTTAATTTTACTATAATGTCCTTATGAATTGAGCATAGAATTATAATTATGAAAATATTCCCTCAAGTATTTTTGTCACTAACCATTTCAGGTTTGAAGTAGAAGAGTAACAACGCAAGGTATGTCCAACCAATCATCATGCAATATTGAATTATATCCATCCAAACTTAACTTTGCTTTGCAAAAATTCAAGCTTGGGGGAATGTTCTTATTTAGAAAATCCTATGTTGATAATATTGCTTGTATCTACTTTTTAATCCATGTTCAATTGTTCGTCTTTTCATCTCTAAAAGGATAAATCTCTATAAGTACTTTCATTTCACCTTTGTCTGCTATAGTAAGATTTGGTTTGGAAGTACTGCAAATACTTCCATTGGCATTTAAATTAAGCGTGGTGCTTAGGTTAACTAGCCTTCCTTAACTAAAATTAAACATGGAGTTTGGTTTGGTTATTGAACCAGAAATTGCTGTAGTAGACATTGGATATTTTGTTGGACTAACCCCTGTAGAAAACTTTCAAAATTAATCTGGGTAAGTCATGAGGTGAATTCAAATCGGAGATGAGACAGGGCACATGCTGACTTCCATAACTTTGCAGAGGAAGACATAGCTCATTCATTATGGATGGAAGAACTATGACTATTAATGATTCATTCACTTTATCTTCTGCTGCATGTTACTTGAACTCAAGCCATGCCGGTATAGAACATGATCTATGCTAACATAATATCAACCCTATATTCTTAGTAGCATAGATGGAACATGATTCTGGACAAACAACCTATGTTCCAAAATTGTACATTTCTTCGGGTATGTGTTGTCCACTAATCTGTTGCAGGCATAATAATGAATGGACTAACAAGGTGTCATAAGAAGAAAGAAGCAAAAGATGGCAAAAAGGATAAGCAACAAAGGAGACAAGATGCTCATGAAGAACTCAAGATGCAAGAGAAGGAATGGGCCACCAGTCATCTACCCTTCATTACTTAGTGCCATCACAATGAAGGTAATATCTTAAGATAAGTTGTTACTATTCTCCTCTTCATCTTGGTATGCACATAAATGAAAATGCAAACATGTTAGATTTACAGTTTTAATTGATTAACCTAATTAACTCAACATACTTTCTCCTTTAAGATTGTTCATGGCACCATTCTTTTGATCTCAGTCTTAACCACATGTGCTAAAACATTGTATTCTATATTTGGAAGATGATAGTCATACTCATGTGAAAATTTATATAGAGATAGACAACCCTTCCATTGGTTAAGCAATTTAAATCTTTTTCGCCATATGAACTTAAATGCAACATAAATGCTTAATCTTCTAATCTTATCACTCATGTCATAAGTAAAAAAATTATGCAACACCAATTTCGTCTTGTTCAATGTGCCTAAGGCTAGAGAAGAATAAATAAAGAAATAGATTTGGTTCTGTTGGTGTTTTTCCACCAATAGAGCCCATGCACTTGATCTCTACCTTGGTTTTGCAAACAGGACAACACTTCGACCAAAGTTTATTGATTCCCAAAATTCTACAAGTGAAAATTCTGTGAACATGCATACTGAGTAAGATGCTGCCAGATACAACTATTAATGCTCTATTCCAACCTGCTGGCCAAACAAAGACAAAAGTGACATCACCATCACTAGAGGTGCAACCATCAAGACCTCCATCTCTAAGACGGAGAGATACATAAGAGTGGAAGAGAAAAGTCCTGTCGGTAGACTTTAAATTCCGTACCCTTGCCATAAGGTAATATGGTAGTTATCTAATTAATTAGTATTAGTATCTACATTAGTAATTTCACTTTAGCATATTCATCTTTATGCATATCAAAATGAAAAATAAAAATCTTTATTGTCTTATTTACTGCATCACAAAATATTAAAGCCCCACGTGAATAAACTTATGGTAACCCTGTAGGAGTATTTACTGTGGTGGCATAAAAAAATGATAATAGCATCTGTATTTACTTTCTTGCATTATGAAAATCCTAAGCCCCATGAGAATAAATATTCTCAGTGGTGGCATGAAAATAAAATATACATCATGCATACATATTTACGTTTCTGCATAAGAAAATCAGAAAATCCTAAAAAGAATCCTGCTAGAACCTATCAATTTAAAATCAACTCAAAAGAATAATCAATTACTTATTGGCTGATCGCTAACCTCTTATCACATTCGAGCCTCAAGTTTTGGTTTTCTTGTTGGAGTATAATTATACAGGATAACACTATGTGTGAGGAGTGAGTTCATCAGTGGAGCCCACTAGGACTACTGCTGACAAGCTTGCTCTCAAAGATCATCAACACCAAGTATTGCAAACATCTAGCATGGGGGAGGAGCATCCCCTAGTTATCAGGTAACTATACCTATGCAATTATCGAGTCTGTTTTATAAAGTCATAAAATACCAAAAATATGTGGGCACATGAACGTCCACACTTTTTAGAAAAAACCAAAAATATGTGGGCACATGAAGGTCCACACTCTTAGAGAAGTTTTCTAATTGGGTAAAGAAGCTTAAACTTCTGCTGAAAATATAAAATCAATCACTTACCATGGAGTGGTACTAAACCTAACCCCTCTCCATAAGATTTGGTATTTTTGTTGCAAATTGAGTTTCACAGGAAAATACAAGATCAAAGAGCTAGTCAACCCGACGCCCTTACACTGCCAATACACTTGCTCCCAGAAGGATCACTCAATTTGCAACATCAAAAACCCTGTCAAACATCCAGCTTGGGGGAGGGCACCCTCCATTTAAAATACAGCTAATATAAGTTTCCCACCTTATTATTATATCGCTTTTTTTCGCGTGAGTTAGCTAGTAAGATAAAATTTGAAAGCCAAATAAAAACTTAACTATATATTAGAGTGGTCTTAGAGTATGTCTATAGTCAGTTTAGGTTAGAGTCAAATAAAAACTAGAGAACATTAAAATTTTATCTTGGAGATGATGAATAGTTGCTCTGCCGCAATTCCTTTCAAGTGTCTAGATTTCAACCTTAAATTCTCCCGAGTTTTGGATACTACTGTTTTGACTTAAGAATTTACTCTGAACCTAAAACTTATGGAGGCATATGCTTCAGCTAAGTCTAGGTGATTGATTGATATGATACATGAAGGTTTGAGCTGCTATTTATTTTATTCCTAACATTACTAAGTTCTCGAGATTTATTTTAAACTTAAAATCTTACATGATGAGCTCTTATATGACAAAGTGTGAATTCCTACCAAAGCCATATATAATACATTTAGAGTTAGGAAAAACCTTTGCACATTTATGCTACTTGCTTTGCATTGAGTTCAGTCAACCTTTGTTGTATACCTTATGAGAGTCTTGTCATACTTTTAAAATCAAGATCACTTACACACTCCACCCACATATGCATTACTCCTACTCTGGGAGTAAGCGCAATTATCTTCCACTTTCATCCAGATCCACCTTAAAAATGTTTTCTCCTGCACTGGGAGTAAACACCTAAAAATATATACCCCATAGGACAGCCCCTGTTTAATTGCTCTAAAGTTCTTATCATTATCTCTCCAATTATTTATATTCAAAGGATGCATGTGGCTATGCAAAAGTATTGAAAAAAATAGAAGAAGAAGAAAAGGGAGTAAAAGATGGACAAGTGTCCCAGCAACTAAAACAATGGGTATTTAGATGCCCACCTCCCTGGGAAAAAAAAGAGAGAATAAAAGATAGCCCATGTTTCCTACGAAAGTTCTAAGTTCCAAAAAGGAGAGTAAATCATTTTCAAAAGAGCAAAGTAGAATTAGGATTAGCCACCATATATACACCTATCCATCATATTCCATACGCATGCACATCTTGGTTTGATTGTATGACTTGACTCTCTGTGGATCCATTGTTTGACTTTACAATATATGAACTGCAAATAAGGTCATCCTTGTTATTGCCACTCCTATAAGCTCCACTATAATCCTTAGTTGTAGGAAGACATAACATCATTAATGTCTCAGTGAGATCCATAAATACCATATATCAAGAGACTTGAGGGTGTCATACAATTAAGCTCTGAGTTTTATTTTGAAAACTTGCAAAACTCCAGAATATTGGTACTGTGAAGAATTTGAGACATAGTGCTTGACTTGATTGTTCTATCTTTCGATTGCTCAAGACTTATGTGAAATCTGTAAAGCCTATGTGAAATCTGTAAAGCCCCGTAGTTAAAGGTAAAATGGGTAAGTTTGAAAGTTAGAGCAGTTTTGTCTAATCCGGAGGAGATTTTTTGTTTGAAAGCATGTGTACTAGGAAGGCATGAAAGCATTGTAACAACTCCTGATCCAAATATAATAGTCATTAGGCTTAGGTTGTTTGCTAAGGGACTGGTAAAAGGTAAGCTTGGGGAAGTTGTTAACGGGGGATAGCGTCAACTTTTATTAGAACTTTAGACATGAAAGGACACATGAATACATACTAGTCTAGGGTTTTAACTGACAATTTTCACGAGCTTTACATGTTCTGTATTCTCCAGGGGCTATTCCAGAAAAGCATAAAAGAAGGGTTAAAGAGCATAAAAGACACGAAACTTAACCGCGAAGGAAATATCATCACGAGAACACTAGAAGCCTCTGAAACACACCCGAGCAACCGGGGCCCCGGACCCCACCAGGTGGGGCTGGCCGGCGCCCCCCTGCCAGGTCTTGGGCCCCGCCTTCTGGAATCTTCCTCCCACGCTTTCTTGGCACCCAAGTAAAGCATCCCTCCGTCGATCTAAAGTCGGTTTGATCCGACGATGCACGTAACATGAGACGCGGATCGATGACATGGCGGTTCCTTGCCCCTACTCCACCTCGGCCTATATAATGACGCCCCAAGGCCCCTCCTAGAGGCATTCTACGCCCCGGTGCTTCATATTCTCTACATAAATTAGGGTTAAGGTCCCTCTAGTTGATCTAGTTCTAGTTCATCTAGTTGTAGCAATTAGGAGAGACTAGTTCATTTAGATCTAGTCTTGTTTAGAGATTAGAGAGATAGAGTAGGAGAGTAGAGATTCTGGAGGAGTTCCGGCCTGTCGGTGCTTCTTCGTGGCTGTATTCTTCTGGATTCAACTTCCTCGCCTGGAGCTGCGTTCTGATGTACTTTTGTATTCAACGTCTGATTCAAGTAAGCATTTGTTCTTATTCATTATTAAGTTTGCAACTCATATTGAGTGCTTTGATCTTTAGGACCCTATAGATTGAAGTAGTATTTCGTAGTGTAGACGTGGTGCCTAGGCTTGGTTTACTTGTGAATGTCCCCTGATTGGCCGGATAGTGGTAGATTGCGTAGGTGACAGCTGCGTTGAGTCCTCTGTAGTCCACTTCCCGTTGATAGTATCGATAGGTGTATAAGTGTCTGGTAGGAGGGAACTCTGATTTCGCCTCTTATTCATGTCACTGCCCAGTTAGAACAATATTATTCAAAGTTTACCGGCAGTTGGAACTAGAAATCATTAGCTATTTCCTCTTTCTTAATATTATCTAGCCTAATTGTAGGGTTAAGTTAATCGGCTTGGTCATTGTCACCTACTGTTCCCTGTGGATACGATATTTAAAACCTCCGAGTAAAATGTGACAGCGGTATATTATCTGTGCGCTTACGGATAATCTAAATACAATCTTATTTAATAGAGTGCAGTTAATTTATACCAACACAGCCTTCTCCCGATTACCCCTTCCCAGTCTATTCGAGAATCGGAAAGGTACTGTTGCTCCGAAGTGGTTTTGTGTGATTACTTTATTTACCATGAATCAGTTATTATAGAACCCCAGTAATAGAGAAGTATTTAGAAACCTTGAACTCTTCCGTTGTTCTCTCATTTTAGCTATCTACTCTTTTATCATAGAATTCTCCTGTGTGTCTATGTCATTTAAACATAACTCCTATCATTTATCACTTACCCCTACTATAGTCTAGTTGGTGTATTAATTAGTAGATACATGATGGTCAACTATCAAACTTCTTTAAATATTGTTTCCTTGTGGTAAAATATAAATAACGATATCTGGAATACTCCCGGTAAAATGCTACAATGGTATTCTGTGCGCTTGCGAAATCTTTCATATTCTATTTGTACTTAATAAATACCAACAGGATGAAATCATTTTTCTTAACATGCGTGACACCTTTTTTATTATAGAAAGCAAACAAAAAAAGAACGGAAGAAATCCTTTTTCTTCTTAAATCCCTCGGGCTCTCGGCTCTCTGACAGAGATAAATATAGCAAAAGTCAAAAGATAGCTAATCTCGTGTAATAGTGTGGTGATTTGTGATTGCTTTCCAACTTTGGTGGCCAGTGTTTGAACACGATAAAAACAGACTATCATGTGACTTCGTCTTCAGATAAAAAGATACTATCATGTAATTCCATATGTGTAGTCTCGCTTTTAACCTCACGATAAAAAGGCTTATGCTTTGCAGTTAAAAGCGAGACTATCATGTGACTTTGTCTTCAGATCATCTATAAAGATAGGAAACTATCGAATGGTTACAAAATAAAGACAAAAAACAATAGATGATACTGCCCACGTAATGAGGAAGTTAATTTAAATTGTGATAATGACCAATGAAATCATTCTCTCATTCTTTTTATCCATGTTGTGCGAAATATTAATTGTTATATAGTGGGCTAACATCATACAATTATCTAACAATGATAGTGCAACAAAGAAGGTATAAAGTTGCAAACTTAGTTAGAGTCCATTCCACACTCCAATTGGAACAACCAACAATTTTCGCTCGACATCGAAAAGACAATAATCACTCATTTATCACTCTTTTCAGTAATGATAGTCCAGCATTATCACTGCTTTGCATCACCAATCCATGGTGACAATAGGTCCTTATCACTGTCAGCTCCCAGTGTGAACAAGCGGTGATGAAGTCGGTTTTCACCGCCAGCTTGTTGTATGCTCTGACGGTGACAACCATGCTACATCAAAATAACATCCATAACATTTCGAACAAAGTCAGAAGGAAACAAACTTTAATTTACATCAAAGTTATAGAATTCAATGAGGTCTACAACTTTGTAGTTGATGACCTTTTTATTTGAAATCATTTATGGTGTTATATTTTTGTTTGAAATTCTCATTTTTATTTGAATAACTTTGAATTGCACATATGATCTTAGATGAAAAAATAACAAGAAGCATATCTACAACTTATTAGTTGACAACAATTTCATTAGAAATAATTTATGGTCACAAATTCGTATTTGAAGTTCTAATATTCTCAAATTCAATTTTTTCAAACCAACTCGGAAAGAAAATTGGTCAAAACCAAAGTTGTAGATCTCAGTGAGAATTATAACTTTATAGGTAATAACTTTTTCATTTGAAATTATTTAAGATCATAAAGTATGAGTGACATTGCTAACCCGGTCATGAAGGCAATTGGAGACATCCTAGCAATAATGGTCGTGGAGGTGGGAGGGCAGGCACGAAGGCGCATGCAGGCCTGCCGGAGGACAGAAGGCAGTTGTGTTCCCGAATAGGAGACGGGGAAAAAGGAAGAAACATGAGAACAAACTGACATATGGTCTCCCTACTTGTCAGGTAGCTAATCTTACTTTTGGTGAACCTATTTCTTCGGAGCCAAATTAAAAATGAGGTTATTCCATCTTAGAAATCATAGACAAGGCCGTCATATTCTTTTTCCAACCAAACGCTATCTTATGTTAGGAGGTCAAGGAAAAAACAAGGGTGGGTGGTAAATAGTGTGGCCAATGGTAGGTAGCTACTACCCACAGAGCGCCCTCGTCTCCGCCCCCTCCCCCCCCCCAAAAAAAAAACAAAAAATAAAAAATAAAAATAAAAAAAAATTCAAGGACCCCTCCGCTCCAAATGGTGATTATCATATTAACTATTGGATGGACATAACATAAGGTAACTTTGTAGTCTAACCCTAGGAGCCTACTCCCTCCGTTCTAATATGTGTTGTTTTGGCACAATAGTCCCAAAATAATTGTCGTTCTCTACACCTCATAGGTAGTAGGTGTACCAGTGTCCGCACCGCACCGCACCACACGCTATATATCGACCAGTTTTCTTTTTCTGTGCAAAGTGGAGTGCAGGATATGTTTTGGCGCGCTATTTGCCGCCCAGTGAAATGGCTTTTTGATTTGGTTAAGGCCAAAATCATGTACTGCATGTGAAAAGTGGGATGCATTAATAACATGTCCATTCAAATGTGTACAATGACAAATTATTAGAGACGGAGTGTGTAAAGGTGTCAGCACTCTCCTTAGTACTGGTGTGTGTCTCCTATGGCACATACAGTATATTGAAACAGAGCAAGTACCCTGTCTATCCCATAAAAAGTGTCATTCTCGTTTATCAATAAATTAAATATTTTTTAACTTTATCTAAATATATAAGAAAAGATTAGTATTTATATACATGCTCTCTCCGTCCCATTGATAATGCAATTGTGGGAAACGTGCCAGTCAAATTGTGTCAACCTTAACCAAGTTTATAGCAATAAGTATTAGCATTTACTCCCTCCGTCCCAAAATAGATGTCATTCTCGCTTCCCGAAAAGTCAGCTTTTTTTCAACTTTGACTAATTTTATATTAAAAAGAATTCATATCGAACATAAACAACTAGTATCATTGGAAAGATCTTTAAATCTAATTTTTTAATAAATTTATTTGGAAATAAAAATGTTGCACATATTTTTCTATAAATCTAGTTAAAATTAAGAAAGTTTGACTCGCACGCTTCCCATAGCGTCATCTAATATGGGACGGAGGGAGTATGTCTCGAAATAAATTTATTATGAAAATATATTTCATAATTGATCTAACGGTATTTATTTTGTCTCATAATAATGAGTATTTTTTCATGTAATTTTAGTCAAAGTTTATAACGATTGACTTTTCGGGATATGAGAATTGTATATTCATTAGAACGGAAGCACTAGTTAGCATAGTTAGATAGATAATTGAACAAGGATCGTAGTGTCAAGCCATGGTTAAGGCGAGATAGACTTGACCCCACGTGTCGGCCGTGGTGGCCTCCTCCGCTAAGGGCTTCCCCAACGCAGGCTGTTATGCACAGTGGTTTCATCAGAAAGATTCTTTCCACCTAGACAAGTATATAGATTGAGACTACTAGTGTCACAATACTACAAATTTGTATTTCTCCTTTTTTTACTCTGCTATTGCTTTTTCTCATAGTACCCCTCTACTTTACGACCTGGAGCCAACCCTTTTTCCTGCAACGCATGGCTTCAACTACAGCTTGAGCTTTTAGTCAGGCGAAGCGAATGTAGCTTCTGCAAGCCACACACTGACAAGCTGCGAGGCCACCTTCTCGTCATCTCTCACCTCCACCTATGTATCCGAGCCTACATGGCACTATGGGGCAGGGGTACAGCCTGTAGCGTTGGGGAAGCCCTAATGCAGCTGTGACTGACAGCACTTCATTCTTCTGCCCCCACCCCCACAAAATTCCACAAAAACCTCTGTACTACGCCAGACTGACTTCAAGGCGGCCCGGGCCCACATCTCATCGAAATTAACCATCTCGCACGGGCGCACCCTCGTTGCGTCCTCCTCCCAGTCCAAACACTCCATCAAGGTCTCTGGTCTCCCCCTGTCGCCGTCGCGCGCGCGCAGGGACAGGGGCAGTTATTCCGTCGAACACCTACCCCGCGCCGCCGCCGCAGCGCCATGTCGGGCACCGGGTGCCTCCCAGCCGACGGCGCGGCGCTCTCCAGGGTGTGCCGCGACGGCGCGGCTGCCGCGCGGCTCAAGACGGGGTCCCTGCTGGCCATCCTGGTCGCGAGCGCCGTCGGCATCTGCCTCCCCGTCGCGCTCACGCGGGCGTTCCGCGGCAGCCCCAGCTACGCGCGGGGCCTGCTCCTCGTCAAGTGCTACGCGGCGGGGGTCATCCTCTCCACCTCGCTCGTCCACGTGCTCCCCGACGCGCACGCCGCGCTCGCCGACTGCGCCGTCGCCTCGCGCAGGCCCTGGAGGGACTTCCCCTTCGCCGGCCTCTTCACCCTCGTCGGCGCCCTGCTCGCGCTCCTCGTCGACCTCTCCGCCTCCTCCCACCTCGAGGCCCACGTCGGCGCCGACGCCGACGCCCTCGCCCACCACGAAACGCCCTACGCCCCAATCCCCAAGAAGGCCCCTACGGTGTTCGAGCTCGCCGGCGAGATGAGCCCCAAGAAGCGCGCTTTCCTCCGTGACGACGACCGACAGGAGGACTCCGCGCCGCAGCACGCCGCCACCAACGGCGCCGACACGGACCGCGACGACGTGGCGCTGTTCGGGCCCAAGAAGGCCGCGCGCAGGGACGAGGTCCCCGTCGTCGCTGCCGGCTGCCATGGCGTCGCCCATGAAGTGGTGGAGGTAGGGGACGGGCCCGGGGAAGACGAGGAGGAGGCGGCCAGGACGAAGCAGAAGATGGTGTCCAAAGTGCTGGAGATTGGGATAGTCTTCCACTCCGTCATCATCGGGGTCACGATGGGGATGTCCCAGGATGTCTGTGCAATCCGCCCGCTTGTGGTTGCGCTGTCCTTCCATCAGGTGTTCGAGGGGATGGGCCTCGGCGGATGCATCGCACAGGTGAGTGCCAAAAACGTATATTTACTTACTCTGATTGTGTGCCTAATTGAAGAGCTCATGACCAATTTGTATCAGGAACTAGGAAGTTCTAACTTGAAAAAAATCTGTGATGTCAGTGTTCTCTCATAGCCTCATATTACACTGTGTTGGACAAAATATCATTTGACCGATTGGCTTCATTTTGGAGTACAATGAACTGTATTTTTATTAGGGGGTCACGTTATGTTAGTAGCTACCTATATGCTTATGCCTGATATGATAATTTGCACATAGACAGGACAAAGGATCTTATTTTGATTTTTTAATAAAAAGGGTGAATTGTCTGCCTTGGATTAAGCTTGTCGTTTATTGTTTTCATTTTCAGATTTGGGAATCTGGTCTGAACCACATTGTTATATTATATACTAATAGTTGATGATGATTTGTTTAAGCCCTCCTTGTCTCCCCCTGATCCCTCCATATAACTTTATAGAGTTTAGAATGATTCCTGGTCGAAGGTTCCCCGTGGTCCACAACAATTAACCAGAGTGAGTTTTTTTTTTTTTAAGTAACCAGAGTGAGTTTGTACTGCTTATTGCATTTATTTTAGCAATAAAAACCTTAAGGCTGAACCTTTTGCACCATGAAAACCCATGTGGCCAATCTGTCCTTTTTCCCCACCAAGTTCTGTTGGTTCATACTCGACTTTTATGACTCATCAAATGTTTGGACAATGTTTATTTGTCCTCCTTCCACTATAGAAGGTAATGAGGCTGATGTGTTATGCACACAGGAGAAGTGATAAAGATAATAGCATTGTAAGGCTTAAAAGTCCTTTTTGGTTTCTTGGTATCTTGTTGGAGTGCAACTCCACAAAGATTGATAGTGAAAGAGTATAGTAAAGAGTTTGCAGGGTGTGCCCAAATACTTCATAAAAAGATCCAGAGTACTTGAAAAATACAACAGTTGGGCAAGACTAATGTGTCCAGTGCTGGCAGCAGTGCCAGTGCAATTTAACAATTTCTATCCTTTTCCTCAGTTAATAATTCATAATGTATACCAAATAAAGCTATCACCTTGGCTTCCTTTTAGCATGTCAGCAGTGTTATTTTGATATTCATAATTCATAACTAGAGATGAACAGTATTTTCCAGTTGCATGCATTACCCTTTGCTCGCATAGTATTATGTCATCTCTTCACTAAACATACTAAATATTTGCTTCTGCAGTCTTTGTTTCTAATCTGTTCTAGCGTATATGGACACTTGCACTTTTCGTTGATGTGTAAGCACTTGTCTATTTCTCTCAGGCTGGTTTTGGGATGGCAACAGTTGGCTACATGTGCATAATGTTCTCAGTGACAACACCATTGGGAATTCTTCTTGGAATGCTAGTGTTCCACATGACTGGTTACGACGATAGCAATCCAAATGCCTTAATAATGGAAGGGATCCTTGGTTCACTTTCTGCTGGAATTCTCATTTATATGGCGCTAGTTGATCTAATTTCTCTTGATTTTTTCCATAACAAGATGATGTCAGCATCTTTGAAACTGAAGAAGGCATGTTACATTGCGTTGGTGCTTGGATCTGCTTCTATGTCAGTATTAGCTCTCTGGGCATAGGTAATTTGCAGAAGAGCCTTATGTACAATATTCAGAGGAATATGATGTATTGCTCCTCTGATGTGTTGTGTAGGAAGGAATGGGTAATTTGGGGGTCAACACTTGTTCCTAGTCGCCTCATGTAAATTTGAACACAAAGGAAATTGAAAATTGACAACCAGAGTTTGTGAGCTGTGCATACTAAAGTGTAGTCCTAGAGGCACGTTTTTAGCGATGAGGTTGGCCCTGCTGTTTATACGATGAAATGCTTACTGATGGAGACTGAGAAAGTAAGCTTCTTTTGCGAAGCAGGGAAGCATCAGTCTGCGAATAATGGCGTGAATGAATAACAAAAAGTGTGTACTATCTCCTGAATACCTTTCGGAATGTTATGGGATCTTCTTTTAGTTTTGATGTTTATATATATTTGTTTTCTGATGAGTCAGCATTGTGTTCTGCCACTAACAAGCGCCTTACATGACAAATTTCATGACTGTTAATAATCAGTATATATGTGAAGTTGTGAACTATTAATGCATTCAGTATCGCCCGTTATATGCATGTGCTAGACTGCTAGTCAGTAATCAGTATTCATAGACGGGATGAAAATTGTGATACGGAAATTAAACTGCTAGTCAGTACACCATTCATATACGGAATGAAAAAAGTGATACGGAAATTAAATAGCGTCCGATTGTGCATCTCTGGTAGTCTGACGCAGAGCCATACTATAAAAAGCTTCCAGTTCCTACACAAAGGTCACCACTTTCAGCTACTCAAAAGTTGCATGCTCCGTTGCATCCACACGGTTGCACACCATCGAGAGGGGCGAAGCCCAGTTAGGCTTCGTGGGTGCCCAGGCACCCAGGCCAAAATCAAAATTTCCTTTTAACTATCAAGATTCCACCTCATGTGCACCCACCATTTCCAAAATAAGGCACCCACAGCAGACCAGCATGCAGCAACTAGATAAGATCAGTATTTCAATAATGTTAAGCCTCAACAGGTGAAGGGTTAGTGTGTGTTTGTTTCTTTTTAATATATATTTAATATAGCACACAATTGCAATAGTTTTTCCCTCAGACAGGACTGCAATATTTGATCAACATTTTTCCTATAATAGTTGAAGTGCTAAAAGTTGTTGAACGGGATGACAGAGATTCGAAAATAGAGAGCTGACAACAAATCTTCTAGTATATTTCAAATGTTTTGACTTTGCCTTTTATTTGCATCTTATGTCGACTACATCGTAAATGCCACTGGTTGTGTGAAATCAGCTATATCCTGATGATATTGTCTTGAGAATTTGAGGAGCTTAACGATCAACTTTGGCTTTACATTACCGATGTGCGATCGGATGATAGATTTTCTAACATAAACATTTGGTGATGTCTCTCATTACTATTTATAGAAGTCAAATTTTAATGTTAAAATATGGTAACTGCACATCAGTTATGTTATTTTGTTTGAACATCAAATGTGTCGTTTTAATTATGATTAAGTGGTGCACCCCCCACGGATGTGCTCTAGATTCGACCCTGATCGAGATAGAGATACGCGTAGGACTGCGAGTGCGAGGCATCGGGAGATTATAAGAGATTACAGGAGATGTTGAGGGCAGGATTCATTTGTATGGAGCTATGTGTACACATAGGCACAGGTGGTTTCAAGGGACCGCTACAATTTCTTTAGGCCGTCCCCAACGCGACACAGTGGACATTAGCCCCATGTTCAACTTGTGCACTAAGGCCCTATTTAGATCCACAGCAAATTGTAATTGCAACTAGTCACATCAACATTGCGGCACATACATAGAGTATTAAATATAGACGAAATGTTTGCATGTTTGTATTTTTTGCATTTACATCACGAGACGAATCTTTTAAACCTACTAGGATCATGATTGGACAAAAGTTGTTAAATACAAACGAACGTGTTACAGTACAGAATTACAACTGCAAATGGGATCAAACACATCCTAAACCTCCATCTCATGTAAAGGAGTGGCCCTGCAGAGTAAAATAGTGCCTGTAAGTGCTTCACCTAGGCATCTGCTCTCGTATGCGTTCGGCACATGCTGCTGTGACCCCTTGGACGCGTTTTCACGGAGCTGAGACAGACAGAACCGCAAAAGTTCTGACAAACGAAGATTTTCTACCGAAACGTTGGCCTGCGTTACGAGAGAAATAGCTTCGCATGTTCTTACCTTACGTGTCTAGCAACTTTTTTCTGAAGCCAATACCAACGCCTGCGTTGCTGCTGCCCTTAGTAAGGGCACCATTAATAGAGGCTAACACTCTTAGTTTCAGTATAAATAAAGTGATCATGTAGACTAGAAAATATTGAGACTACTATTTAAGGTTTGTAAAGAAATCTTTTCTTTTATCATGCCTTACCTTTATTTTTTTCTCCCTTTCCTTTTTTAGCATGGATCACCTTCTCTCGCTAATAAGCATATGTAGCTTCTCTTTTTTTTTTTCCTCGATCGAGTCATGGACTCGTTTTTCATTAAGAGGGAAGGAAAGTACAAGTTACACCAAGAACCGTGAAGAAGTGACGAGGAGCCACTGACCAAGCGATTCTTAACGCAAACGCGAATACAAGAGTGTTAAACTTATTACATAATGGCCAAGGAATGCGACCACAACGGAACCAAATCAACTAGAAAAGAGTAGCCTGCTGACAATCACTCTTGCGCTTCCCGTACGACGGAGCGAGCGATCTCCTGGAAGCTGCTGACCTTCCCTCTGAAAACTCTGTTGTTCTTTTCCTTCCAAATAGTCCACGCCATCAAGAGCACGGCAGTATCGAACGCCGCGCCCGCATCGGAGCTCATGGCCGCCCGCTGTGTGATCCACCAATCAACCAAAACCGAGTCAGCAGCGAGCCCCAGCCTAAAGGCGAGAGAATGAAAAAACCATAACTGTCGAACCAAAACGCAGCCCAGAAGCAGGTGATCCGCCGTCTCTGAGTCCTGACTACAGAGGGCACAGGCGTCATCGTCCTGCAATCCATGGCGCCTACGGCGGTCCGCTGTCCAGAGGCGTCGGTGTAGCGTCAACCAGAAGAAGAATTTCACCTTTGGCGGTGCCTTAGCCTGCCAAAGCTCCCTAGCCCCGACGAGCAAAGTGGAACCAATGAAAAACGTGCGGTAAGCTGATGAGGCTGAGTACTTACCATCCGAAGACCACTTCCAAATGAATCTGTCTGCCTCAGCCAGATCGAGCACCACAGATTGCAACAAGGACCAAACTCTCACATTCTGGCAAAGTAATACTATGACAAATACAAAGCACTATTTTTTTTATCCGATACCACATGGCATTTGAAGCACTACTAAGAAAGCAGCGTTGCGAAGGCTAGCCCCACCACGTCACTGTTTATTCGCTCCCATGGCTTCTTTATTTCCCTGTTTTTGCTTTGTGACCAAACCCCACAAGCTACTATTCTTTCTCCACGTGACAACCGCTCCTACATGGCTTGATAAGGGCCACCAGCTGAATCACTCCTCCTTGAGCAAAGAGCAATGCTCCATACTCTAAACTGTAATGCCACTTTTATACGTAGATCATATTGTGTTTATTAGCTATTCATGGATGCTTAAGTCTGGTATGATAATTTGCACATAGTCAACACAACAGATTATTCCATGTTATTTCTATTCACAAAGTGGATCTTTTGTATGCCTTTATTAATAAGCTTGTCGTCGATTAAACAGTGAGCTGAGTCAGCCCTTATGGAAGGGAGATCGGCACTGGCTCTTTGAAGGAAGAGGGTACTTCAAGCCTGTACACATCATTGTTTGGTGAAGAATATTCTGTAGTTGGCAAATGACTTGTTTAAGCTCCCGGTGTCCCCGAAATGATTCCAGGTGGAAGGTTTTCCGGTTTCCACAAGAATCAACCTGTGTGAGCGCCTTTTTTACCAGTAGTTGAATTTATTTTGGCAATAAAAATCTGAAGGCTCAAGCTTTTGTACAGTGAATTGAAATCCCATGTGGGCCAGTCTGTCCCCTTTTCTTGGAAACCCAGTGCTATCAGTCTCTGTTGGTTCATAACTTTCTTTACACAATGTTTACCTTTTCCTCATTCCACCGTAGAAGCAAATGAGGCTGATGTGTTACGCACACGTACAGGTTAATTAAGTGACAAAGCAATAGCACTAGGTCTTAAAAGTTCTTTTGGTTTCGTGTTATCTTGTTTCTCTCCACGAAGCGAACGATCGAGCAAAGCAACGAGTTTGCAGGATATGTAATGAGATTCGAACCTTTTTTAGGTACTTAGATAAGCATTTTGAGAGTTTAAGAACTGAAATGACATGGCGATATAAGTTTAAGGACCAATATTGAACTTTACTCTTTATATTATATAATATATATTCAGCATTATGTTCCACTAACAGTCCTTCTACAAACAAGCAACTGTTACTTCACTTTAGTATCAAGCTTCATCACTGTTAGTCAGTATCTAAATTACTTATACATGCTCTTGGCCAAAAAAAATAAAAATAAAATCATGCAGTAGTGCCGGATATATACTTGTGCTAGTTAGTAATCAGCATTGAAGACCGAACCAAAAATCTGATATGAAAATTAAATGATCTATAGCGCTCGATGGTGTGCCTGTGGCATAGAGCAGGTTAAATAGCCCCACATAGTCGTCTATAAGAGAAATACTACAAAGCTTGCAGCTGCCACTTAATTAGCTACTCAGAAGTCATATGCGCTCCGATCCACCTGTACGGTTGCACTTACACAATGGGAGTGGGAGATAGAGATGATACACCTATGCCTGGGATTCACTAGTACATAGGAGCTTTACAGTAGCGTTATGTATTTTTTTACTGGCGGTTTCGTTTGACGTCCGCCACTAGAAATCAGCATCATTTTTATAGGCGGATCACTTAAGGAACCGTCACTAGAAATCGATTTTTAGTGACGGTTGCTTAAGTGACCCACCAGTAAAAATAGCCCATTTTTACTGGTGGGTCACTTAAAGAACCGCCACTTTTTGAGTTTTGCAAATGACCTCGTATGAAAAAACTGTATAAATAAAAGTTGTAGATCTCGAAAAGTTATGAAACTTTGTAGTTGACAACTTTTCATTTGAAATCATCTTGGTGGCGAAAAATACGTTTGAATTTATCAAATTTGAAATTCAAATTTTGTAAACTACCTCGGATGGAGAAACTTCCAACATAAAATTTGTAGATCTTGAAAAGTTATGCAACTTTGTAGTTGACAACTTTTTCATTTGACTTCGTTTAAGGCCTCAAACAGTCAATTTTCTATCGATTTCGTAACAATATGTGGCGAACCTAATTAAAGTAAGATATAAGTGATTGATGGGTGGAGTGGTTAGAGGAGTTCATACGCAAGGGAGAGGTCGCGGGTTCGAACCCCTGCGGCCGTGTAGCACGTGTAATTTGCGCGAAAAATACCGTGACTTGCGACTTCCACGGGCGGACGCTGGCCGGTGGGTCTCTTTCCAGATTTAATATTTTTGTTTTGCTATTTTTAAAACCAGTTTTTTAGAAAATTATTTTTACTGACGGCTTCTTATGTGAACCGCCAGTAAAAATCGCTGATTTTTAGTGGCCTCTAGCACTGGCGGTTGACAAAAACGTCAGTAAAAATATGTTTGCAACCGCTAGTACTGTGCTTTTGTGTACTAATGATTATGAGGCATCGGGAGATTATAGGAGATTACTAGAGCTGCTGACCTCCACTCTTCCACTCACGCCATCAAAGTGGGAGGGAATGGATGCGCTTTTTGCAATGTGAAAGCGGCGGACTGCTACGACCGTTTGTGATGGCTAGAATAAGATAGCTTCTGTGAGCGTATCTGGTCACAAAATTTGGTTCATATGTAATAGAAATGCATAATTCCAGTAGGTAGTAGCTAGGGTTCGGCGTTCGCTTTCGATGGCCCCTCGCCGCCGTCTGAGATCATCTTTGTAATAATATTTTAAAACTCCTTTGCTCTTAATGAAAAACGGGTTAAAATTCGATCGAGAAAAAAAAAAACTAGAGCTGCTAGCCCTGTTTGGATCTACTCAACTTGCACTTTTCGTTGATGTGTATGCATTTATCTATTTCTCTCAGGCTGGTTTTGGGATAGCTACAGTTGGCTACATGTGCATAATATTCTCAGTGATGACAACATTGGGAATTCTTCTTCGAATGCTAGTGTTCCACATGACTGGTTTCAACGATAGCAATCCAAATGCCTTGAAAATGGAAAGGATCCTTGGTTCACTTTTGGCTGGAATTCTCATTTATATGGCATCGTAGTCGATCTAATTTCTCTTGATTTTGTCCATAACAAGATCATGTCAGCATCTTTGAAACTGATGAAGGCATGTTACATTGCGTTGATGCTTGGATCTGCTTCTATGTCAGTATTAGCTCTCTGGGCAATTTGAAGAGCCTTATGTACGATCTTGAGAGGAAAATGATGTATTGCTCCCCTGATATCCTGTTTCGTAAGGGATGGATAATTTGGAGGCCAACACTGCACTAGTACCCTCATGTAAATTTGAACACAAAGTAAACTGAAAATTCACAACCACGGTTTTCGTGAGCTGCTCGTACTAAAGTGAAGGACAGTTTTTGGCGATGAGGTTGGCCCTGCTGCTTATACTGTTGTGTGATCTGAAACCCATGATATGGAATGCTTACTGATGGAGAAATAGAACGTACGCTTCTTTTGCCAAGCAGGCAAGCATCAGTTGGCAACTAATCGCGTGAATGAATAACAAAAAAATGTGCACTATCACCTGAATACCATTCCGAATGTTATGTGCTCCTTTCAGATTGGATGTTTATACTATATTTATCTTCTGAGCCAGCATTGTATTTGTGTTCCACTGACAGTCGATCTAACCCTCACGCACAAGCAAACAGTACATGGCTTTACATAACAAATTTCATGATTGTTCATCAGTATCTGAATTAGTAATGCACGCAGTAGTAGCGCAGGCTGTATACATGTGCTACTAAGTAATCAGCATTCATAACCGAATAAAAATCTGATACGAAAAGTAAATGAGCCATAGCGCCCGATCATGTGCGTCTGGCGTAGAGCAATGTTAATAGTCGTCTATAAGAGATACTACAAAGCTTACAGCTCCCTACTATATAAGAGTCATAAGGGTTAGCTCCTCAGAAGTTGTATGCTCCGGCCTAGCTGCACCATTACATTTTACACAATGGGAGATAGAGATGATAGGTGTAGGCTTGCGATTGTGAGGCATCAGGAGATAACACAAGATTATAGGAGATGTTGAGGGAACGAAAGTCATCAAAAGTACTACTCAATGGGCAGCAGGGGCCGGCCACAGGAGAGGGGTCCGTCAGGGTGATCCGCTTTCACCCCTACTCTTCATTCTAGCCATGGACCTATTGCAGCGCTTGTTGGACATGGCAACACAACATGGGGTCGTCTCCAATCTCCCTCTAGGCTCTAGCCAAGGAGGATCTCAAGGTTACCACGACAATCCTGCACGAATTTGGGTCGATTTCTAGATTGCACATAAACCAACAGAAAAGTTCAGTCCACCCGATCAGATGTCAAGTGGTGGACCTCGACCAAGTTTTAGCCTCATTCACAGAGTGGTGCAGCTTCACACAAGATCACTTCAAAAGGTACATGTGCCCTCATTGAGCGTGACCATAGATTGCCAGGTTGGAAAGGGAAGCTGTTAAACAGAGCAAGCAGGCTAACCCTGGTGACCACTGTGCTTCCCTCAATGCCTACGTACCGTCTCATTGTGTTCCTATTGGCAGTCTGGGCAACAAAGAAGATCGATAAAATCAGAAGGTCGTTCCTCTGGAAAGGCGAGGAGAGCGCTAATGGGGGACACTTCCTGGTGAACTGGTCCATGGTCTGCAAACCCAAGGAGCTAGGGCGCATGGGACTGCTGGACCTGGTCAGTTTTTGGCGTGCCTTGTGCTTGATGTGGCTCTGGCAAGAGGGGGAATGGCGACCCCAATCCTTGGGTGGGAATACAGGTGCGGTGCAACGACATAGACCACCTTCTGTTCAATGCTTCCACCATAATCACCATAGGTAATGGTAATCGGGCGAGCTTCTGGCACCACAGCTGGGTAGAGGGGGAGGCTCCAAGATACGTAGCGCCCAACCTATTCAGTTTTGTGCGCAGAAAAATAGGACGGTGCAGCAAGAATTGCACAATGGTAATTGGATTAGATCATTGCGTAGGCGCATCATAACAACCGCACATGTTCAAAAATTTGTTGGCTTATGGATCAAATTACAATATGTGTAGCTGCAACCCGAGGTAGAGGACATGATTACCTGGAAGTGGACGGCCGACGTCAATTACTCCACCCACTTAGCGTATAGGATGCAGTTCCATGGTTCACACAAGAAATTCTAGCATGAACTCATTTGGAAGGCGCGGGTAGAAAACAAATGCAAAATTCACACCTGGATCCTCCTCCACAACAAAATTCTTACAACAGATAATCTTCAAAAGAGAAACTGGCCACACCAAGACCATTGTGTGTTGTGCAATGGCCCCCTGGAGATGGGTTTGCATCTATTTTTATTGTGCCCCTTTGCAAAAGCTGTGTGGGATCAAGTGTTGTCCTGAGAAAATTTTGCAATGCAATGGCCATAACATGACCCTACCTTGTTGGCTGAATGGTGGGAGCTAGAGGCAAAACGGGTGCCAAAGCAACAACGCAGGCGATTCAACAGAGTAGTCATTTACATCATGTGGATTTTGTGAAAAGAAAGAATTAGGAAAATCTTCCAAAACTTGTTTAAATTGGCACAACAGGTCGTCTCCTTGACTAAAGAGGACATAATGCAAAGACAGAGGGCTTTGAATTTTGGTGTGCAGTCTAGGTAAAAGTGGAGCAAGGGCTTTTCTTGTTCAGCCTTAGGACCAAGTGTTAGGCACCTTGGGTGATTTTGTACATAAACCGCTGCTTTCTATTTAATTAAGCGGCAGAGCTCCTACCTTTTCCTTTAAAAAATTGTCGAGGGAACGATCTATGTGGGCGTTGCTTCTTGTAGGCTCTGTATCATTTCTAGGTTTCACTCTTCAACGACACTATCTTCTAGAGCTACAGTAGCCCTGCAGAGAAACTACCGCAACTCACCGTTCTTTATCTAGTTGGCATCTGCTGATCACCACCTGATAGGTCCAAAGAGGCTAGAGGGGGGGCGAATAGTCTAATTAAAATCTACAAATAACACTTGACCAAAGGGTTAGTAAAACAAATGGCGAAGCGAATTGAGCACTAGCCTACACAAAATGCAAGCCTTCCTAACCGGTCTAGCTATGTCTCTAGAGCTACACACAAACTAACCTAGGTTGAGAGCTACACTACTCCTAGGCGGACAAGCAAAGTACAACCACTACTACTACACAAGAAGAGTGCTCAAAGTAAGGAGATAGGTGTAGAGTAGTTATACCTCCGAGAAGAGAAGATAACCAATCATCGAGATGAATACCAATACACATGAAAGGTGATGGTCCACAATGAAGTCCAATCAACACAATGGAGACAGAATTTATCCCGAGGTTCACGTGCTTGCCGGCACGCTAGTCCCCGTTGTGTCGACCAATACTCGGTGGTTCGGTGGCTAATTGACAACCGATGTCAAGCTCAACCAATGAGTGCCACTAGAACCTACCACGAGCAAGATAACTGAATGACACGAGCAATCCAATAAGCTACCTTGCGGCTCTCCGCCGGGGAAGGTGCAAACCCCTCACAAAGACCTTCGGGAGTGGCCGGAGACAATCTCCAACTCCGCCGACTCCTCCGCTGCTCCAAGACCGTCTAGGTGACGGCAATCACCAAAAGAATAGATGAAAATCCGCAGCAACAACGATCAACAAGTGCCCAAAGATGATCTAGATGAATGCAATACACTTGGATCACTCCCTAGCTTACTAATGATGAGAATCAAGCTCTAGATTGAGTAGGAGAGGCTTGGGAGGCTCAAGAGATGCTTAGCAATGAATAAAATGCCCAAGAGAGCTCCCCAAGACTGGTTGATCGGCTATTTATAAGTGAGGGTGAAAAACTAGCCGTTTTATAGTTTCTGCTTGCACACCGGACGTTGAACAAGTCGGCACCGGACGCGTTCGGTGGTTGTCCGGTGTACCGCTCGCTGCCACGTGTACTAGCTGTTTCAAGCTTCCCGCAGCCTGCCAACACACCGGACGCGGAGACGTCACACTGGACGCTCTGACGCCCGTGTCCGGTGCGCGTCCAGAGAGCATCCAGAGAGCTATTAGGCCATCAGACGCTGCCAGCGTCCGGTGCTTTCACTCAGTCAGAAAGCACGAAAACTCACTGGACGCTCGAAAAACATCACCGGACGCACTGGAGTTACTGTTCTAACGTTCGGTACTCTTCCAGAGAGGTTGCAGAGAGGTCCTGGCTGCACCGGACGCGTCCGGTGCGCACCCACCGGACACGCCCAGCGTCCGATGCGCCTCTGAGAGCTGTTTTTGCCCTCTCTTCAACTACCTTGCTTCTAGACTCTAACAACCAAGTGTATGAGCACTTAGGCACGAGTGTTAGCTTGATTTTAAGTCAATTTGTAAGGTTTTAGGTTAGTGCTCTAGATCTAAATATATATGCACAACTATATCAACTAGAGGCACTTGATGACCAAGGTTGTTAACGAAGTTTTATCCCCCCTTAATAGTACGGTCATCTATTCTAAATATGATCACACTTTCTATAGTGTCTTGATCACCGAAATAGAAAGAGCCCTAAAGATTTCACCTTTGCCTTGAGCTCCATCCAATCTCCAAGTTGAGAAGCATTTGATCCAACCTCTTGATGGACTTACACCACTTGCATGGACGTCGTCATAGCTTCTCACTTGCTCTTCCAACCATACTTGTAATCAATAGCTTAAACACAAGGTTAGATACTAGGTGTCATCAATTAGCCAAAACCAAACTAGAGCTTTCAATCTCCCCCTTTTTGGTAATTGATGACAACCTCTACAAAGATATTCAATGAATTCAATTTGGTAGTATTAGCTCCCCCTACATATGGGCCAAGAGTTTGGATTTGAAAGGCTTTGCACATAAGCATTGAGTTAGAAGTGTGGGAGAGGTATTGCTACCAATTTGATGCTAAGGTTTATAGAATTGGACCTTTGAAGCGTGATACCATCGGAGTGCATATATAAACCTTCTTTAGCACCATGGATAGCTAATTTCTATTTAAAAGAATTCTTGCAACTAAAGTCACTAGAATACCTCGTGAGATCAACGTTAGAAACAGGGTTCTAGAGTCACTTGGAAAGATCGGGAACTAGCTACCACTTCCTATGCATGCTAGTACTTCAATTCACCACACAAGTTTAAGTCTAGCATACACCAAGCAAGCAATTATATTGAATTTAAGTACAAATGCAATACAACAAACATATGAATATGCACAATCAAATGCTTGCAAACATGCTTGTGAGCTTGCTCCCCCTTAGTGTGAGATCTAAATTTTAAAAGTTTGTGATCCCTCTCACTTGGCCTATAGCTCTCCCATCATCGGCCTAATGATGGTTCATCGCTGAACCTCTATATCTTTGTACCATTCTCTCCCCCTTTGTCATCAATGACCACAAAAGAGTAGCATGGGTAGGATAGGATTTGAAATCAATGGAGGGAAACACTTGTTAGATTGTTTCCATTTTCTTCCTTTTAAGCATTTAGCTAGAGTACTTGCATAAATATATAACTCGATTTGTCCTTTGGCAAGCTTCTTCACGCCACTAGGGGTTATCTTGACAAAGTTGACTTATATATCATAGTACTCATATTCTAGTTAAATACTAGATTTATAAGCCCACATACTAGTCACATGTCACTACTAGATCAAAGAGGTCATAGAAGCAATAGTAGTGGCACATGATCTCAAAAACATTTAGTTTTCCACGAATGAACCTATTAAGAAGAAAGTATGTCTACATGCTCTAAACAAGTCCTACTATCATATGAATGACATGCCAAACAATGATACCTTTGCTTTCTCGGAGTAGAGGCAAGTCATATAGTGGGGTTGCTATCTCAACTCATGTTGGAGAAATCAAGGATGTTCAATTCATTTCTTAATTTGTAGAATCTTGCTTCATCAAGTGGCTTGGTGAGAATGTCAGCGAGTTGATCATCGGTGCCCACACTCTCAACTTGAATGTCACCTTTGGCTTGGTGGTCTCTAATGAAGTGATGCCTCACATCAATATGCTTTGTTCTTGAATGTTGAACCAGATTGGTGGCTATATTCACGGCACTTTCATTATCACATAGCAATGACACATTTTTGAATTTGATTCCATAATCACTCAATGTGGCCTTCATCAATAACAATTGAGCACAACAACTCCCCGCACTAACATACTCGGCTTCGGCAGTAGAGAGTGCAACCGTGTTTTGCTTCGTGGATGACCATGATACTAGTAATCTTTCCAACAATTGACATGTACCGAAAGTACTCTTTCTATTGATCTTGCAACCCGCATAATCGGAGTCCGAATAGCCAATGAACTCAAAATTTGATCCCTTAGGATACTAAAGTCCAACATTGGGTGTGTGCTTAAGATATCTCTAGATCCTCTTGGTTGTCTTTAAATGACTCTCTTTAGGTGAAGCTTGATACCTTGCACACATGCAAATACTAAACATCACATCCGGTCTAGAAGCAGTCACATAGAGTAAGCTTCCAATCATAGACCTATACTTTTTGATCCATCATATTTCCACTCTTGTCTTCATCAAGGTGACCATTAGTGCCCATTGGTGTGCTAATGGATTTTGCATTTTCCATCCCAAATTTCTTCAACATGTCCCTAATGTATTTGCCTTGGCTTATGAAAGTTCCATTTTTCATTTGCTTGATTTGAAGACCAAGGAAATAACTCAACTCTCTAATCATGGACATCTCAAACTCATTAGCCATCATCTTTCCAAACTTCTCACAAAAATCTTGATTGGTTGACCCAAAGATAATGTCATCGACATAGATTTGCAACACAAACAAGTCTTTCCCAATTCTTTTGGTGAAGAGAGTGGTGTCAACCTTTCCCCTTTGAAACCCTTGGATAGCAAGAAATCTCTCAATCTTTCATACCATGCCCTAGATGCTTATTTCAAACCATACAATGCCTTTCTCAACTTGTAGACATGGTTGGGGTTCTTCTCATCTTCAAAACCCGGGGTTGCTCAACATGCACTAGCTCATTGATGTATCCATTCAAGAAAGCACTTTTGACATCCATTTGATAGAGCTTGATATCATGTGCACATGCATAAGGTAGAAGGATCCTAATTGCTTCCAATCTTACAACCGGAGCATAAGTTTCAGCAAAGTCCAATCCTTTCACTTGAGTGTACCCATGTGCAACTAATCTTGCCTTGTTTCTCACCACAATGCCATCTTGATCTTGCTTGTTCTTGAACACCCATTTGGTTCTAATGATATTATAGTTCTTGGGCCTCTCAACTAGCTCCCAAACTTGATTTCTCTCAAAGTTGTTGAGCTCTTCATGCATAGCATTTACCCAATCACTATCATTCAAGGCTTTTTCAATAGTGTGTTGACGATGGATACTACAAGAGATTTGACCTTCTATGATGATTTTCAGGATTATTATAGAGCTTCTATGACGATAGAATATTGTCGCAGAAGGAGTACAGTGACAGGAGAAAGCTTGTAATTGTCACAACCAGTTTGTCATAGAACTGGAATGGATACCTTTGCTTCTGCTATAAAGAATCAGTACAGCTTTAATAAAATGTTAGAATCACAATTAGCTCAGCTAGTTGCTGCTGTCCCTCTATTTGAGAAAGGTAAGATTCCGGGCCAGCCGAAGGATTTAGAAACTGCTAACCTTGTTGATATTCACAATGCAACCCAATACCATATTGAGCCTGCAGATATACAGTGGATAGATCACTCACTACCTGAGAAGATGGGAGACACTGGAAGACCTGTGATTCCTATCTCTATAGGATGTCATAGCTTTTCAGAGGCTATCTGCGATTTCGGTGCAAGTGTCAACATAATGCCCAAGGTAATCTATGAGAGAATTTTAGGTGATCCTTTGTTGTACACAGATATGCGTTTGCAGCTTGTAGATCAGTCCATTTGCTACCCCGAGGGAGTGCTAGAAGAAGCTGTTATTAGAGTGGGGCAATCATATGTCCCAATTGACTTTGTGATCATAGACACGGGAGGAGGTGAGAAGGCACCCATCATTTTGGGACGACCACTCTTGTGCACAAGCCATCATATATGCGGAACACGCCAAAATTGTCCTCTCCATCAAGGACAAGGAGAGATTCTCATTCAAGAACCGCATCCTCAAGACTCCTACTGTCCCAAAGCAATTCCATCAACAAGAAGAAGAAGAACAACAACAACCAGCACCCAAGAAGAAGAATAATAGAAGATGGAGGAAGAACAAGCCCCATCATGTACCTGAAGAAACTGCTCAACTAATCACTGCTCTCAACACAGAAAATGATCATATGCTCCCAAAACTATTTCCAACAAAGAAAGGTGACCCAGGTGTACCAATCATTGAATGCACAATCAGAGACACCACCTTTGCCGACACCATCTGCGACACTGGATCAGGCGTCAACATAATGTCCAAACAGGTATATGATGATTTGTTTGCCAATCTACCTCTATACCCAACATATATTTAGTTGCAGATGGCGGACCAATCACTAAGATTCCCTGAAGGCGTGGTTAAGGACATTATGGTAAGAATTTAAGATAAATATATACCCGCAGATTTTCTAGTCCTTGACATACAGGGAGACGATGAATCACCTGTCCTTTTGGGAAGACCATTCCTCTACACTGCCAATGCCATTATCTACATCGGGTCCGGACAAATCCACTTCAACCTACCCACTGGAAAGGTATGTTGTCAATTTAGAACACTTCTTAACCGTGAGTAGGTCCAGGAAGCAACGCAACAGGAGAAGACGCCAAGCCCGCCGTCAGGCTGCTCAGCCTCACTGTGAATGGGAGGAATTCCCTGGCGAGATTGTGAAGTATGAAGACTGCTACAAGGAGTAAGAAGAAGCCTGTCGGTTACCAAAGTTAGGGGTACCCAACTTCGATGCAAAAAAGCTCATTCCCAACTTGGCCTGGCCCAAGTAAGGCCAGTGGAAGCCCACGAAGGCCGCGTCTACAGAGGCCCACGACATCATTCCACTAATGAGAGCCTCCTCCGGAGAGCTCGGGAGGCGGCGTCCTCGGCGCCCAAGTCTCCGATTCGCCCGAGCCTCCTCGGGAGAGCTCGGGAGAGCGGCGTCCTCGGCGCCCAAGTCTCCGATTCGCCCGAGCCTCCTCGGGAGAGCTCGGGAGGCGGCGTCCTCGGCGCCCAATTCTCCGATTCGCCCGAGCCTCCTCGGGAGAGCTCGGGAAAGCGGCGTCCTCGGCGCCCAATTCTCCGATTCGCCCGAGCCTCCTCGGGAGAGCTCGGGAGAGCGGCGTCCTCGGCGCCCAATTCTCCGATTCGCCCGAGCCTCCTCGGGAGAGCTCGGGAGAGCGGCGTCCTCGGCGCCCAATTCTCCGATTCGCCCGAGCCTCCTCCGGAGAGCTCGGGAGGCGGCGTCCTCGGCGCCCAAGTCTCCGATTCTCCCGAGCCTCCTCAGGAGAGCTCGGGAGGCGGCGTCCTCGGCGCCCAAGTCTCCGATTCGCCCGAGCCTCCTCGGGAGAGCTCGGGAGAGCGGCGTCCTCGGCGCCCAAGTCTCCGATTCGCCCGAGCCTCCTCGGGAGAGCTCGGGAGAGCGGCGTCCTCGGTGCCCAATTCTCCGATTCGCTCGAGCCTCCTCCGGAGAGCTCGGGAGAGCGGCGTCCTCGGCGCCCAATTCTCCGATTCGCCCGAGCCTCCTCAGGAAGAGCTCGGGAGGCGGCGTCCTCGGCGCCCAAGTCTCCGATTCGCCCGAGCCTCCTCGGGAGAGCTCGGGAGAGCGGCGTCCTCGGCGCCCAAGTCTCCGATTCGCCCGAGCCTCCTCGGGGGAGCTCGGGAGAGCGGCGTCCTCGGCGCCCAAGTCTCCGATTCGCCCGAGCCTCCTCGGGAGAGCTCGGGAGAGCGGCGTCCTCGGCGCCCAAGTCTCCGATTCGCCCGAGCCTCCTCGGGAGAGCTCGGGAGAGCGGCGTCCTCGGCGCACAATTCTCCGATTCGCCCGAGCCTCCTCCGGAGAGCTCGGGAGGCGGCGTCCTCGGCGCCCAAGTCTCCGATTCGCCCGAGCCTCCTCGGGAGAGCTCGGGAGATCGGCGTCCTCGGCGCCCAAGTCTCCGATTCGCCCGAGCCTCCTCGGGAGAGCTCGGGAGGCGGCGTCCTCGGCGCCCAATTCTCCGATTCGCCCGAGCCTCCTCGGGAGAGCTCGGGAGAGCGGCGTCCTCGGCGACCAAGTCCCCGATTCGCCCGACCCTCCTCGGGAGAGCTCGGGAGAGCGGCGTCGTCGGCGCCCAATTCTCCGATTCGTCCGAGCCTCCTCCGGAGAGCTCGGGAGGCGGCGTCCTCGGCGCCCAATTCTCCGATTCGCCCGAGCCTCCTCGGGAGAGCTCGGGAGGCGGCGTCCTGGGCGCCCAATTCTCCGATTCGCCCGAGCCTCCTCAGGAGAGCTCGGGAGGCGGCGTCCTGGGCGCCCAAGTCTCCGATTCGCCCGAGCCTCCTCGGGAGAGCTCGGGCGGGAGAGCGGCGTCTCGTCCTCGGCGCCCAAACCTCCGATTCGCCCGACCCTCCTCGGGAGAGCTCGGGAGGTGGCGTCCTGGGCGCCCAAGTTTCCGATTCGCCCGAGCCTCGCCCGAAGCCTCCTCGGGAGAACTCGGGAGAGCGGCATCCACGGCGCCAAAGTCGGCATCCAAGGCACGGGTGATGTCAGCGGAGCAATCTTGGACCATAAGAAATCTCTCTGACCACTTTACAAGCACTGTCCCGTCAGGCGAGACTCTCGACGCGACTGTGCTTCGCACGCCCCTGATGGCCATACCACCTGTCGGGATTTCCCTGACAGCAGATTTGATGAGCCCACTACGACCGTCGTCCACGGTATGGTCTACGGTGCGCTGCCCCGCTTCGGGAAAGGCGCCCACTGCGCCGTCCACACGAAAGGATGAGCACGCCTTCAAGATCCCGAGCCTCGGGAAACAGCGCCCCAAGGTGATTCTCCCTCTTGTCACATCGTACGGAAGGATAGCCGGCAGGTGTGAACGCACCAAAGTCGAGCGGACCACGACGGCCATATCCAGAAGACCCAGAGAGCCGACGACAAGACATGGTCAGACGACTGTTTCTACCTTGGAACTCGCGAACCAAGATAGCCATACCCATACCCCGGAGACACGGAGAAAAGGCAGCAGCTAGTCAAACAGAGAACAGCAACTCTTCACTATTTTAATAGGTAGCGTCGTAGCCGCCTTTGCCTCTCCCTTGCGGCTATAAAAGGGAGGGCAGAGACCAGCTTTAGAAAAAGGACAAACGGAGAACGGACGGAGAAGTTCCAAGTTCTCACCCACAGCAAACGACTTGTAAACATTTAGACACTCACAAGAGACCTGGGAGCACTTCCCTCTCTCGACTAGCTTGTAACCCCTACTACAAGCACCCCGGTGCAAGGCAACACGACTCTCCTCTCCACTGGACGTAGGGCTTGCTCGGCCTGAACCAGTATAATCCCTGTGTTCCTCTTGCACACCATCCGTAGCCTCAACCGCAAAACACATATTTACTAGCCGGTGTTAGCCTCGCCAAAATTAGCACCGACAAAGCCGTACAAGCACCACGCTGGAGTGAGTGGGAAACAGAAGCTGAAAGGATGGATCAGATTGCTAAGGCAGAGAAGGAAGAGATCCACACACAACTGGAAGAATGGATGAAGAAGGATAAAGAATCAAGAGAAGCACACTTGAGGGAGTGTAACAAGTAAGAGCTGGAGCTAGAAAAGAGAGAAGAAAAAGAGACAGAAATGAGATGGAAGGAGAAAGAAGAAGCACCTACTAGACCACCGCAAAATGGGGAATTGACGAAGGCAACCTCAGACGATGAACCTGCCAAGTAAGTACTCTTCTCTATCTAAGTCTTGTCGGTAGACTTTAAATTCCGTACCCTAGCCATAAGGTTAGACTGGTAGTTATCTAATCAAGTTAGCATTTATTAGTAATTCTGCTTCAACACATTTATTAGTACAATCACTTTGCACATTAAATATAAACAACAAAAAATATTTACTGCTTTATTTACTGCATCATAAAAACTAAAGCCCCATGTGAATGCACTTATGGTAAAACCCGTAGAAGTATTTGCTGTGGTGGCATAAAAATAAAAAGAAAGAGCATTCATATTTATTCCCTGCTTTATAAAATCAGAAAATTTAATCCTAAGCCCCATGAGAATGAACATTCTCCGTGGTGGCACAGAAATATAGCATATATATTTGATTATTGCATAAGAAAATTAGAAAATCCTGAAAAGAAGAATCCTGATGAATCCTGTTAGAATCTGTCAATTAAAATCAACTCAGAGTATAATCAATTACTCATTGGCTGATCGCTAACCCCTTGTCACATTTGAGCCTCAAGTTTTGGTTTTCTTGTTGGAGTATAATTTGCAGGAATGACACTATGACTGAGGAATGAGTCCATCAGTGGCAACTATCAGACTGCTGCTGGCAAGCTCACTCTAAAGATCATCAATACCAAGTATTGCAAACATCTAGCTTGGAGAAGGAGCATCCCCTAGTTACCAGGTAACTATACCTAGGCGATTATCGAGTCTGTTTTATAAAGTCATAAAATACCAAAAATATGTGAACACATGATGGTTCACCATAGTACCATAAGAAAATCTAAAAATACCCAAAATATGTGGGCACATGAAGGTCCACACTTTTTAGAAGAAACCCAAAAATATGTGGGCACATGAAGGTCCACACTTTTTAGAAAAAACCCCAAAATATGTGGGCACATGAAGGTCCACCGAATTAGGAAATTTCTGCTTGAAATATAAAATCAATCACTTACTATGGAGTGGTACTAAACCTAACCCCTCTCCATGAGATTTGGTATTTTTGTTGGAAATTGAGTTTCACAGGAGAATACAAGATCAAAGAGCTAGTCAACCCGACGCCCTTACACTGCCGATACACCTGCTCCCAGAAGGATCACTCAATTTGCAACATCAAAGACCCTGTCAAACATCTAGCTTGGGGGAGGACACCCTACATTTAAAATCCAGCTAAGTATAAGTATTCCACCTTATTATTATTATTATACCATATCATTTTCACGTGAGTTAGCTTGTAAGATAAAATTTGAAAACTAAATAAATATCTATCTATATATTAGAATATGTTCAGAGTCAGTCTAGGCTAGAATTAATTAAAATTGATGAACACTAAAATTTTACCTTAGAAATGATGAATAGTTGCTCTGTTATCATACCTTTCAAGTACCTAGTTGTCAAACTTAAATTCTCCTGAGTTTTAGATATTGCTGTTTAACTTGAGAATTTACTCTGAACCTGGAAACTTGTGGAGGCATATGTTTGAGATAAGTCTAGGTAATTGATTGATATGATTCATAAAGGTTGAGCTGATATTTATCTTATTCCCAGCATATATAATACATTTAGATAGGAAAAACCCGTTACACATTTATGCTGCTTGCTTTGCATTGAGTTCAGTCAACCTTTGTTGTATACCTAATGAGAGTCTTGTCATGCTTTTAAAACCAAGATCACTGACACACTCCAGTCACTCATGCATTATTCCTACCCTGTGAGTAAGCACAACCATTTCCACTTCCATCAATGTTCATTATGAAAATGTTTTCTCCTGCACTGGGAGTAAATACCCTAAAAATATACCCCATAGGACATCCTTATTATAATTGCTCTAAGTTCTTATCATTATCTCTCCAATTATTTATTCGAAGGATACATGTGGCTATGCAAAAAGTATGAAAAAAGGGGAGTATAAGATGGACAAGTGTCCCAGCAATTAAAACAATGGGTACTAGATGCCCGCCTCCCTATTGAAAAAAAAGACAGAAAAGAATAAAGATAGCCCATGTTTTCCTGCGGAATCTAAAAGAGAGAATTATTTTCAAAAGAGTATAAGTAGAATTAGGATTAGCCACTAAATATCATATATACATCTATCCATCATATTCCATACACATGCACATCTTGGTTTGATTGCATGCCTCAATTCTCTGTGGATCCATTGTTTGACTTTACAATATATGAATTGCATGTATGCTCATCCTTGTTAATGCCACTCCTATAAGCTCCACTATAATCCTTAGTTGTAGGAAGGCATAACATCGTTAATGCCTCAGTGAGATCCATAAATACCACATATAATGAGAGACTTGAGGGTGTCATACAATTAAGCTCTGAGTTTTATTTTTAATTTTTGCAAAAGCTCCGGAATATTGGTACTGTGAAGATTTTGCTACATAGTGCTTGACTTGATTGTTCTTTCTTTCAATTACTCAAGACTTAGGCGAGAACTGTAAAGCCCCATAGTTAAAGGTAAAATGGGTTGGTTTGAAGGTTAGAGCAGTTAATGTCTAATCCTGAGGAGAATCTATGTTTGAAGCATGTGTACTTGGGAAGTATGAAAGCATTGTAGCAACTTCTGATCCAATTACATTGGTAATTAGGTTTAGTTTGTTTGCCAAGGGACTGGCAAACAGGTAAGGTTGGGGGTGTTGTTGACGGTGGATAACGTCCTTTTATTAGAACTTTAGACACCAAAGGATACATGAATACACACTAGTCTAGGGTTTTAACTGACAGTTTCCACGAGTTTTGCATGTTCTGTATTTTCCAGGGGCTATTCCAGAAAAATATAAAAGAAGGGTCAAAGAGCATAAAATACACGAAACTTAACCGCGAAGGAAACATCATCACGAGAACACTAGAAGCCTCTGAAACACACCCAAGCAATGGGGGCCCGAACCCTGCCAGGGTGGAGCCGGCCGGCGTGTAACAGAACCGCCTAAATCATATGGCCCACAGGCACCTGTCATCGTCACTAATGACCTCTGACAGCCAGACCTGTGTCCCAAATGATTTAGAAGGCCCTGCCGGGTTACATCAGCACCCGTATCTCCGACAAGATTCCATTGCGAAGCCATTACAGAATTACAACATTTCATAATAAAATACACCAGAGTAAAAGTGCGAAAGATTAAATAGTACTTAAATCACAAACCGGTTGTCCAAATAGATTTCAAGCGCAGTTGTTACAGACCATAATTAAAATAGTAGCAGTAGCAATAGAAAAACAACATAATATGATAGATAGATGGTAACACGAACCCTGCCCACGGGTTCAACTTCACTCTTCCTCGCTATTCTGGATGATGGTCACACAGCAAGGGGCAAGACAGACCTCCGGCTGCTGACTACCTGCAACGCGGTTAACAAACCCTGAGTACAGGGGTACTCCGCAAGACTTACCTGACTAAGAAAAAGGAATGAGACTCAAGAATGCAGGCTGAGGGGAGTCAAGGTAAGGATTTAGCAAGAGTCAAAGTGTACTAATCCTGTTTTCAATATTTTATATCAACATTATTTTATTAATTAGCCATATCTCCAAGTTCTTTCTCATACATCCTTCAAGTCCAATTACTTATTCATTCTCAAAACACCTAGTTCCGAACCACTCTTCGCTGAATGGTCGGAGGATCAAGTCTCCGTAACTGAGGAGCAACGACGATTCGAATCAATTAGTACCCAGCTGGGGATCCCTAACCACACTGCATATGTAGCATCTAAGCTTGCATATATCAACCCCGTCTGCCACGGCTTTTCTATCCCTGAACCGGTCCTGCCCACCCGAGAGCACAATACTCCTCTACTATCCAGGCACGCCGGCCACGAGGGTACACGCTACTCTTGCCATCTCTCCACTCACAGTCCGTGCTTGTCGGTTCAAGCAATAGAGCGACCAGAGATACAGCTTCCCGGAGTATGTGGCTAGTTGCAAAGTCTTGATCCAACAGGCCTACAACGAGTGGTCCCTACTTTCTTTTTCCGGCGGCAACAATGCATTGGGACTCTAACCCAAGTACAAATGTCCCATCGGAATTTCAAATCCCATTTTCGTCGGTGACAATATGTTGGGATTCTAACCCAAGCTACGATCACCGAGTAGGAAATCCTTTCCCGTCGACGACAGTGTACTGATCAGGTGCACAACCGCCAAACGAGAATAATACCAATACCCCTTTTATGATTTAATCAATAACATATATCACATAGGTCAAAATAGCATTTTATGCAATCCAAATCAATTATGCAGGGCTAAGCATTTTTCAATACTTTAATTAAATCAGGTTCTTGGGGTAATAAGTGGTCAAGGAATGGTAATGGATCAAGAGGTTATCACTCAACTCCTATTAACCTAATGCAGTAGATTAACCCAAGTGATAAAGCATTTTTGAATACAAGGAGGGGCAAATGCACCGGAGCTTGCCCTGGATTGCGTAGAGTGACGGGTCGGGATCGGTGCCACAAATATCAAAGCCTGGCACAAACCCAGGAGCGGTCTCCTCAGCAGTCGCTTCACTTTTCACTTCTGGATTCTCGGTCACTACACACATGCAATGACGTATGCTTAGCATGATGCAACATGAAATGACATGCAATATTCGATAATAAATACACATGACTAGAGCACAACCCTACCTCAAAAACTTGCCATGATAACTCTAATACATGATGCTCTAGGTCATAAGAGTGATTGACCTAGAATCACAATCAATCCAAAAATCACACATTGTAACAACCCTAAAAATCCACACAATCTAAAAATCCCAACCAATTAAAATTTTTCATTTATTTATTGAGAAAACCCATTTTTCTTGTGCAAGCATATAGGTTTCATTATGAAATTGGTAAATAAAGGAGTGTAGTTTGCATTTTAATTCCAATCACATAGAATAATAACTTATGCATCACATTTGGGATTTATTGCAATTTATGTTTGTATTTACTCAATAAATTAAAATGGGCAATATATGTATATATACACTAAACTGAAAATAGAAAAGGAAAAAGAGAGTTAGGCCAGCCATTAGTTTCGGCCAGCCGGGTCGCTAAGTCAGCCCGAGCCCGCCCGACCTTCCTCTCCTCATCCCACCGCGCGCGGCCCACGTCGCGGCTCGGCAGCGCACGCGCACGATCGGCACACACGCGCTCGCGCTCGCGCTCGCTGCCAACCCGGCCCCGCCTGTCAGCCACTCTCGCCCCCACTGTTCTTCTTCCTCACGAAGGCGACGCGCCTGCCGGGGGTGTCGCGCGAATGGCGTGACCCCGGTCCCACAGCCGACCGCATGGCAGAGCCCTGACCCCGCTGTCCCCCTCCTGTCCCCTCCTTTCTCGGCCGCCAAGCGAACCCGCGCCATCCGGAGCCCTAGATCCACTCGAGCCATGGCCCTTCGATCGGCCGAGCGCAATCAGGACCGTTCGCCATTGGAGCTGGCCAAGCTCGCCTATAAATTGGAGCACCCCGAAGCCCTACCCTCATTTCCCCTCGCCGCCACCGCAGCACAGACCGGCACACCGCACCAAGCCGAGAGAGAGCGTAGGAGAAGGGCGGAGCAGAGGAGGAGAAGCTGCCGGAGCGCCGCCGCCGCAGAGCACACCGGAGCCGGACACGGAGGAGAAGCCGAGCTGCGGACGAGGAGCGGCACGGCACTGCGATCGCTCTGCACGGCTCCGACTCGCCACTGCACCGCCATCCTAGCTTCACCGACACCACGGTGAGCCACCGCACGCCATGTCCGAACCTTGCCCTGCTTTTGCCATGGCGTTCCACCCTCGGGACGCGTAGGCACGAGCCCTTACCGGCTCGGGAAGATCACCTGCACCATGCACTCATTCGACCGGCCAAAACCCCCGGACTACAAGCTTGCTAGACCGAGAACGCAGCACGACGCGTTCTCGGCGGAGCGCGCTCACCACCGACGCGTTCCGACGCCGAATCACCCGTTCCGAGCAATCCGACTAGCACCCGTACAGGTTAGAACGTCGTGGAGCACCGCCACGACCCCCTTGAGCTAGCTACGCGGATCTAAGCACTAGAGGAAGCCTGAATCGCCTTGGCCGCGTGCGCCGCGACCTTACCGGAGCGCCGCCGCGAGCCGTAGCCAAAAGAAGGTCATGCCATGGCTAAGTTCGCCACCAGAGTGTTGTATGCCTCTCTGGCCTCACCAATTTGACAAGACCGCATTCGATTGAACCAATACTTGGTCGTAGCCGCGATGCCGCTTTCCGCCGTCGTCGGCGACACGCCGCCGCCACAACCGAGCACCTTGGAAAGCTCGGTAGCCAAAATTGGTAGTTGGTATACCATTGCCTTGGACCCTGGACGCGTATACATCTCCTAGAAGACCTCCTTAGCCCCGCCGGAACCTCACCGTCGCGACGACATCGCCACCGACAGGTTCCGCCTCGCCTAAATCCGTTCCGAGTACCCCCGGACGCCTCGCGCTGCGAAGAAAGGCCGCCGAGGTTCGCCAAGTCTGCCTCGGCACCGCCGCTAGATAGCCGAGCCCTGTCTTGCCGAAATATGGCCATCGCCGCCCTGTCACCGACCGCCACACCGGAGAGACACCGCCGCCTTGAACAGACGCCCTGGAACCCTGCTAGCACCAAATTTCCGATTCGCCCGAGCCTCCGCGGGAGACCTCGGGAGAACGGCACCCTCGGCACCCAAATGTCCGATTCGCCCGAGCCTCCGCAGGAGACCTCGGGAGAACGGCACCCTCGGGCACCCAAATTTCCGATTCGCCCGAGCCTCCGCAGGAGACCTCGGGAGAACGGCACCCTCGGGCACCCAAATTTCCGATTCGCCCGAGCCTCCGCGGGAGACCTCGGGAGAACGGTACCCTCGGGCGCACCAAATCTCCGATTCGCCCGAGCCTCCCCGGGAGAGCTCGGGAGAGCGGCACCCTCGGCGCCCCGAATCTCCGATTCGCCCGAGCCCCGCCGAGCTAAACCGAGCTACACCGAGCTCCGCCGAGATACCCCCAACCACAGCCGAGCTACCACCGACCACCGCCGAGCCACGCCGAGCTACGCCAACTCCGGCAACTCTCTGGGAACCAGCATCGAACACCTGGACGACCATCGGGTCTATGTTCTATTGAGGCGCCACATGCCGCACTACTGGACCCGCGCGCCACATCCCGAGCTGCCCCTGATTAACCGACCAGTTTTCCCATTTTCAGAAAATAGGATAATCTTCGGAAATTCATAACTTATTCATACGATGACCAAAAATTGCGCACCATATATCAAAATTCTCAGGAAAATGAGATCTACAATCTAAGACTATGTTTGAGTGCATTTGGCTCTTTGTTTTATTGGATTTTTCTGAAATACTCTATAGGAGTCGCTGACGCGACTATTTCGTGTTCGATTTCAGAGCCGGAGGAGGATCTGACTAAGGAAGACGACCACGAGTACTTCCAAGAGCTAGGAGACGACTACGAAGGTGCCACGTCCCACCAAATCCTTAGATCCTATTACGCATTGCAAATGACATTGTTGCTATTGCTTTATGATTATGTATGGATTGGTTGCATGGTAGTATATTTGAATTACCTGCCTTGATAAGACTTTACCCTGCTGTCCGCTGCTAGGTTAGCTGCTGCTTATTTTACTGCTACTCTTCCACTACTTACTACTTGCTATATGCTATGTGGTGGAATTGGGACGGTGTATAACTGATTATAACTACTGGGAGAGAGTGCTGCGTGCGTCTTGGGTGCGTGGTAAGGGTTGATGTCGACCAAGTGGGATGTGAGACAAGCCCATTGGGCAAGTCGTGCCGGGGGTGCAACCTGGGCATCCCCAAGCGAGATACCTGTGGCGGGTAAAGTTGTTGAGGAGATTCCGGGTGGGATAGCCTTGGTGGTTTGAAGCCCGTGGACGGAGGTGCTGTGATGGCACAGGGAGAGTATCCCCTAAGTGGAGATGCCTGCTTGGTCAAACCTAGGATGGACTAGTTTCAGGTTCATGGGAATCCTTTTCTACTCACTCGCTTCTGATGGGCGGGAGACGGCTGGACTACTTGGTAGGACGGTGCCACTACTGCTAGGTTGAAAGGTGATAAGGGTGGGCGGAGACGGTCGATGGGTTCCCGTTCCGTTCTAGATGCACAGTACCACTGGATGGGCCCGGTACTGTGTCTCCCAGTCTCAGCATAACGGTGTAGGATCCGGAATATCCCAGGGCTGAGTGGTAGGGTGGCATCGACCTAGGCAAGCAAGCACCCGGAATTCTGCCTAGGTGTTTGCGCAACACCTATGATGGCTAATCTTGTGAGTAGTGAAACCTCTGCAGAGTGTACGGTTGATCGATCGATACATATGCCAACCTGTTGGCTATGGACCTTTCCTGTGAAGCTTCTACTAGTGTAGTGAGTGTTCTCTTCTCCCCCTGGATGACATTTTTCCGGCAGTGTACCCGTTGTGGTAGTGTGCCGCTGAGATAGGCCCGAGAGGGAGTTGGGCCTGTCGAATGAGAGTGAGGTGTGGGTAAGTGAGGTGTGGTGATGGGAAAAGGGATGATGGTGTTAATTGGTGATAAAACTTGACTAATTAAACATTGATTACAGCTGCATAGGAAAACCTCAGCCTATAGGTTGCTTGTATAGCCTTGCATCCACTTTCCACAAAGCAAATGCTGCATAGGTGGGCTCCGTGGCCAGTACAAATTGTACTGATAAATTTGCTGTCAGGTGACGAGAATGAGTACGACTTCGAGGGAGACGATGACGAGGAATAGGGTCACGTGCTACACTCAAGTTGGCCGTGAAGGATGAATCGCTTCCGCATCTTCTAAAGCTTCTCTGATTGTTGATTCCGCCAGTGTGGCGATGTAATAAATATTTATGTAAGACTTATTTACCGTTGTATGGATCCTGGTGGCAACTGAGATATGGGTAATTTCATGGATTGTTCCAAGCAATCTGTTGAATTACAATTCGAGCCTGTGGATTTCCCTTCGTGGAAATCGAGGTCGTTTCAGTTGGTATCGGAGCCATACTTGACTGTAGTACGAGACCCATAGAAAATGGACGTTAGAATAGGAAGCCAGACTCTTTTTTGGTTATATTACCGACCTTGCATTCACTTTTTATGCAATGGCTTATCTAATACGAGGACCTGCTAATCCGTTTCTTGAAAAATTTGCAGATGACCAGCCTTGGACCACCACTTCGTCCACTGCACGACGGCACTATTGAGATCCCGATCAAATGGCTATTGACCTTATGCACCAGTAGCTTATGGGACCCTGCGTAGCCCTTAGACTAGTGATACCATGAGTTATCCTGTCATTTGGCTATCTGCGCATAGCACGATCTTCTTAGCAGCTAGGAACATCCTTTATATAATAATAACCATGTGATGAGTGACATTTGGATCTTATGCTTCTTATGGTTCTCTATGCTTCTTTGGTTGAGTGTAGGATAGCGTGAAAAATATTTTAATTCATTTAAATCGTTGAAAACATCTAACTTCTACTTAAACCACTACAAGAATATTACTGCACTGAGCACATACCTAAATTCAGATGTCGATGAGACGTTCTGCGCGTTTGGAGAACCGCCAGCCCTCCCCCGCGCCTGCGCCAGGACGTGGGCGTGGTCGCAACCGTGGACGCCCAGCTGGCAGACGTGCTGGAGTTAACCTGGAAGAAGAGCTGCGCCGGGCAGAGGATGCACCGCCGGTGATCGATCCGCCACCACAAGGCGAGAACGTGCCTCCGCCACCGCCACCGCCGCCGCCACCGACGTTGGCGGAAGTGATGGCTCAGCAGACCCAGCTGCTGCATGCCATAGCTACTGGGATGAACAGGCACCACGGGCCACCCCAGAATGACTTCCAAAGGAAACTGGAGGGTTTCCTGAAGCTGAGGCCACCTACCTTCGACGGGACCGACAGCGATCCTCTCGCTGCCGACGATTGGCTTAAAGAGATGGAGAAGAAGCTAGACCTGACCACTTGCTCCGACAAGGAGTGTGTTGGGATTGCTAGCCACCAGCTGACCGGTGCTGCACGAGCATGGTGGGACAACTACACCAGCGCTCACGAGGACCCAGCCCGCATTGACTGGGATGAGTTCACCGAGGTTTTCCGTGACCACCACATTCCTGAGGGAGTCATGGAGGCCAAGGAGAACGAGTTTCGCAACATCTCCCAGGGAGCTGACCGGATCCACGAGTACACCACCCGCTTCAACTGCTTGCTCCGCTACGCACCTGCGTCTTGCGTGAGTTCCGAGAAGGAAAAGATGTACTACTACAGGAAGGGACTTCAGACCAAGATCAGGTTGGCTCTGTCAGGGAACAAGAGCTACACTCTGCGTGAGCTGATTGACCGCTGTATTGAGATCGAGAAGGATCGCATGGAAGCACGACTGGAATTCGAGGCCCAGAACAAGGGAAAGAAGCGCCGCTCTGAGGGACCCGCTCGCACTGCTCCACCCCAGAGACAGCGAACGGGTGCACCTCCGTCTTTTTGGACTCGCCAGGGACCCTCTTCGGGAACGAGCCGTGGTGGTACCAACAGCAGCAACTATCACCGCCCCGCTCAGACCTACCCTGCGCCGACTCGAGCTGTGCAGAACACACCCGCCCCCGCTGCCAACACGCCAAGGACAAGCAATTGGAAGGCTCCTGCGACAGCTACAGCAGGCAGTGCGCCCTTCACTTGCTTCGGATGCGGAAAGCCTGGACACCGTGTGGCTGTGTGCCCCAACCTCAACCGCGCACCAGCAGCTGCACAGGGCACACCGAACCGGGGATCTGCTACCCGAGGAAGACTGAACCACATGACCGCTGAGGAAGCTGAAGCTGCACCTGATGCTGTGTACGGTACGTTCCTAGTTCAGGGTAACATGGCTACAGTTCTGTTCGATTCGGGAGCTACATGTTCATACATTTCATCTGCATATGCACGTAAGCATAACATACCTGTAACCCCGAGAGCAAACCCCATCCTAACTAGCTCGCCCTTAGGAACCTTCAGAAGCATTCACATATGTAGGGGAGTGATAATCACAATCGAGGGACTTGACTTTCGAGCTGACCTAACCCTATTACCCTCCAATAGCTTAGATGTCATCTTAGGCATGGACTGGCTAACCAAACACCGGGGAGTGATATCTTGTTCACCTAGATATGTTCAGGTAACCCACCCTTGGGGAACAGCTGTCCGATGTGTACCCCAAACCGAGAGAGTCCAAGCCCTCCTATGTGCCCTGGAGACTAAAGCAGATAAGACAGAGCTGACATTCAGAGATGTGCCAGTAGTCTGTGAATTCAATGACGTATTTCCAGAGGAGTTGCCAGGAATGCCACCAGATAGAGATGTGGAGTTTGTTATAGAGCTGATGCCAGGGACTGCACCGATTGCCAAAAGACCCTACAGAATGTCGGCTGATGAGTTGAAGGAACTCAAGAAGCAGCTGGGAGAATTACTGGAGAAGGGTTTCATTAGGCCAAGTGCTTCGCCCTGGGGATCTCCCGTTTTGTTTGTCAAGAAGAAGGATGGCACGATGAGGATGTGCATTGACTACCGGAATCTGAATGCGGTTACAGTCAAGAATAAGTACCCATTGCCCCGCATCGATGATCTGTTAGATCAATTGAGTAAGGCCAAGTACTTCTCAAAGATCGATCTCCGATCAGGGTATCATCAGATGAAGATCAGGGAAGAAGATATCCCGAAGACTGCATTTGTCACTAGATATGGACAATATGAGTGCACAGTAGTCTCATTTGGACTCACTAATGCTCCGGCATACTTCATGAACATGATGAACAAGGTCTTCATGAATGAGCTAGACAAGTTTGTGGTGGTATTCATTGATGATATATTGGTTTATTCAGCCACAAAAGAGGAACATGAACATCATCTGAGGACCGTATTGGAGAGGTTGTCTCGCAACCAGCTATACGCCAAATTCTCCAAGTGCGAATTCTGGCTTGAGGAAGTTGCTTTCCTTGGACACGTACTGTCAGGAGAAGGAGTCGCAGTAGACCCAGCCAAAATTGAAGCTGTGAAAGAGTGGGAACAACCCTGTAATGTGTCAGAAATCAGAAGCTTTTTGGGACTTGCAGGATACTATCGCAGATTTATTGAGAATTTCTCCAAGATTGCAAGACCCATGACCAACTTGCTGAAGAAAGAGAACAAGTTTATATGGACTCCTGAATGTGAGAAGAGTTTTCAGACCTTGAAGGAGAAGCTCACTACTACACCTGTACTAGCCCTGCCCGATATTCACAAGGATTTTGTTGTATATTGTGATGCCTCTCGGCAAGGTTTGGGCTGTGTACTAATGCAAGAAGGAAGAGTGATAGCTTATGCCTCAAGACAGTTGAAGGAGCATGAGCAGCGATACCCGACTCATGACCTAGAACTTGCAGCCGTGGTACATGCACTCAAGATTTGGAGACACTATCTGATAAGCAACAAGTGTGACATCTACACTGACCACAAGAGCCTGAAGTACTTCTTCACACAGGAAGATCTGAATATGAGGCAACGCAGATGGCTGGAACTCATCAAGGACTATGATCTTGAGATCCATTATCACCCAGGAAAGGCTAATGTTGTCGCTGATGCACTTAGCCGCAAAAGCTACTGCCATACCCTCATCCCCAACTCTATGCCACCTGAGCTTAGGAGAGAGTTCGACGCATTCCAGCTCGAGGTAGTCTCCTATGGCATGCTAAATGAGCTTCGCGTCGAGTACAATCTCACCTCACGAATCCGTGAAGCACAAAAGAACTGTCCTGAGATAGACTATATCCGTGGTTTGATGGAGCTGGGAAGAGGCCCTGAATACCGAGAAGATGAGCAGGGAACTGTATGGTACAAAGATAGAATCTGTGTACCGACGGATTCAGCGATACGAGAAGAGATTCTGTCAGAAGGCCATGACTCCAAATATTGCATTCACCCAGGGTCAGCCAAGATGTACCATGATCTAAGGAAGCACTTCTGGTGGGAGAATATGAAGACAGACATTGCAGGGCATGTAGCCCGATGTGATACATGCAATAGAATCAAGGCCGAACATCAGAGACCAGCAGGGTTGCTACAACCAGTTGAGATACCAGAATGGAAGTGGGAGTGCATATCCATGGACTTCATAATAGGACTGCCCCGATCCGAGCATGGATATGATTCTATATGGGTAATAGTGGACCGTCTAACCAAAGTTGCACATTTTATACCGGTCAAAAGGAAGTATAGAGTTGAAAAGCTAGCAGATCTATACGTATCAAACATTTTGAAGTTACATGGGGCGCCTCTGAGTATTATATCTGACCGAGGCTCACAGTTCGTATCACAGTTCTGGAAATCCTTGCACAAGTCCATCGGAACCAAGCTCGACTATAGCACCGCATACCACCCGCAAACGGATGGGCAAACAGAAAGAGTGAACCAGATTCTCGAGGACATGTTACGTGCTTGCGTATTGAGGTACAAGGAAGGATGGGAGAGCTGTCTACCCCACGCCGAGTTCTCATACAACAACAGCTATCAAACAAGCCTCAAGATGTCACCGTTTGAAGCATTGTATGGGAGACCCTGTAGGACCCCACTAATGTGGTCAGAACCAGGTGAGAGGACATTCTTCGGTCCTGCTAAGATTGTGGAAGCAGAAGAAGGTGTTGCCCAAGTAAGAGAGAATTTGAAGATTGCACAGAGTAGGCAAAAGAGCTATGCAGATAGAAGACGTAGAAAGCTTGAGTTCGAGGTTGGGGATTATGTCTACCTCAAGGTATCTCCACTTCGTGGCACTGTCAGATTCCACGTAAAAGGGAAATTGGCACCAAGATATGTTGGGCCATACAAGATCTGTAAAAGGGTTGGAAAGCTTGCTTACAAGCTGGAACTACCGGAGGAATTATCTGGAGTACACCCCGTGTTCCATGTCTCGCAATTAAGGAAGTGTTTGAAGCTTCCCGAGGAGCAAGTTCCTACAGATGCATTAGACCTGCAAGACACACTTGAATACAAGGAACATCCGATCAAGATCTTGGCACGGGATACCAAAGAGACGCGAAACAAAACCATTCCGATGTGCAAGGTACAGTGGAGCAATCACACTGAAAGGGAAGCTACGTGGGAGAAAGAATCGGACTTGCGGATTATGTTTCCTTACCTCTTCGATGGGTACGTTAACTCTGAATCTCGAGGTCGAGATCCTAATGAGGGGGGAGGACTGTAACAACCCTAAAAATCCACACAATCTAAAAATCCCAACCAATTAAAAATTTTCATTTATTTATTGAGAAAACCCATTTTTCTTGTGCAAGCATATAGGTTTCATTATGAAATTGGTAAATAAAGGAGTGTAGTTTGCATTTTAATTCCAATCACATAGAATAATAACTTATGCATCACATTTGGGATTTATTGCAATTTATGTTTGTATTTACTCAATAAATTAAAATGGGCAATATATGTATATATACACTAAACTGAAAATAGAAAAGGAAAAAGAGAGTTAGGCCAGCCATTAGTTTCGGCCAGCCGGGTCGCTAAGTCAGCCCGAGCCCGCCCGACCTTCCTCTCCTCATCCCACCGCGCGCGGCCCACGTCGCGGCTCGGCAGCGCACGCGCACGATCGGCACACACGCGCTCGCGCTCGCGCTCGCTGCCAACCCGGCCCCGCCTGTCAGCCACTCTCGCCCCCCACTGTTCTTCTTCCTCACGAAGGCGACGCGCCTGCCGGGGGTGTCGCGCGAATGGCGTGACCCCGGTCCCACAGCCGACCGCATGGCAGAGCCCTGACCCCGCTGTCCCCCTCCTGTCCCCTCCTTTCTTGGCCGCCAAGCGAACCCGCGCCATCCGGAGCCCTAGATCCACTCGAGCCATGGCCCTTCGATCGGCCGAGCGCAATCAGGACCGTTCGCCATTGGAGCTGGCCAAGCTCGCCTATAAATTGGAGCACCCCGAAGCCCTACCCTCATTTCCCCTCGCCGCCACCGCAGCACAGACCGGCACACCGCACCAAGCCGAGAGAGAGAGCGTAGGAGAAGGGCGGAGCAGAGGAGGAGAAGCTGCCGGAGCGCCGCCGCCGCAGAGCACACCGGAGCCGGACACGGAGGAGAAGCCGAGCTGCGGACGAGGAGCGGCACGGCACTGCGATCGCTCTGCACGGCTCCGACTCGCCACTGCACCGCCATCCTAGCTTCACCGACACCACGGTGAGCCACCGCACGCCATGTCCGAACCTTGCCCTGCTTTTGCCATGGCGTTCCACCCTCGGGACGCGTAGGCACGAGCCCTTACCGGCTCGGGAAGATCACCTGCACCATGCACTCATTCGACCGGCCAAAACCCCCGGACTACAAGCTTGCTAGACCGAGAACGCAGCACGACGCGTTCTCGGCGGAGCGCGCTCACCACCGACGCGTTCCGACGCCGAATCACCCGTTCCGAGCAATCCGACTAGCACCCGTACAGGTTAGAACGTCGTGGAGCACCGCCACGACCCCCTTGAGCTAGCTACGCGGATCTAAGCACTAGAGGAAGCCTGAATCGCCTTGGCCGCGCGCGCCGCGACCTTACCGGAGCGCCGCCGCGAGCCGTAGCCAAAAGAAGGTCATGCCATGGCTAAGTCCGCCACCAGAGTGTTGTATGCCTCTCTGGCCTCACCAATTTGACAAGACCGCATTCGATTGAACCAATACTTGGTCGTAGCCGCGATGCCGCTTTCCGCCGTCGTCGGCGACACGCCGCCGCCACAACCGAGCACCTTGGAAAGCTCGGTAGCCAAAATTGGTAGTTGGTATACCATCGCCTTGGACCCTGGACGCGTATACATCTCCTAGAAGACCTCCTTAGCCCCGCCGGAACCTCACCGTCGCGACGACATCGCCACCGACAGGTTCCGCCTCGCCTAAATCCGTTCCGAGTACCCCCGGACGCCTCGCGCTGCGAAGAAAGGCCGCCGAGGTTCGCCAAGTCTGCCTCGGCACCGCCGCTAGATAGCCGAGCCCTGTCTTGCCGAAATATGGCCATCGCCGCCCTGTCACCGACCGCCACACCGGAGAGACACCGCCGCCTTGAACAGACGCCCTGGAACCCTGCTAGCACCAAATTTCCGATTCGCCCGAGCCTCCGCGGGAGACCTCGGGAGAACGGCACCCTCGGCACCCAAATGTCCGATTCGCCCGAGCCTCCGCAGGAGACCTCGGGAGAACGGCACCCTCGGGCACCCAAATTTCCGATTCGCCCGAGCCTCCGCAGGAGACCTCGGGAGAACGGCACCCTCGGGCACCCAAATTTTCGATTCGCCCGAGCCTCCGCGGGAGACCTCGGGAGAACGGCACCCTCGGGCGCACCAAATCTCCGATTCGCCCGAGCCTCCCCGGGAGAGCTCGGGAGAGCGGCACCCTCGGCACCCCGAATCTCCGATTCGCCCGAGCCCCGCCGAGCTAAACCGAGCTACACCGAGCTCCGCCGAGATACCCCCAACCACAGCCGAGCTACCCCCGACCACCACCGAGCTCCGCCGAGATACCCCCAACCACAGCCGAGCTACCACCGACCACCGCCGAGCCACGCCGAGCTACGCCAACTCCGGCAACTCTCTGGGAACCAGCATCGAACACCTGGACGACCATCGGGTCTGTGTTCTGTTGAGGCGCCACATGCCGCACTACTGGACCCGCGCGCCACATCCCGAGCTGCCCCTGATTAACCGACCAGTTTTCCCATTTTCAGAAAATAGGATAATCTTCGGAAATTCATAACTTATTCATACGATGACCAAAAATTGCGCACCATATATCAAAATTCTCAGGAAAATGAGATCTACAATCTAAGACTATGTTTGAGTGCATTTGGCTCTTTGTTTTATTGGATTTTTCTGAAATACTCTATAGGAGTCGCTGACGCGACTATTTCGTGTTCGATTTCAGAGCCGGAGGAGGATCTGACTAAGGAAGACGACCACGAGTACTTCCAAGAGCTAGGAGACGACTACGAAGGTGCCACGTCCCACCAAATCCTTAGATCCTATTACGCATTGCAAATGACATTGTTGCTATTGCTTTATGATTATGTATGGATTGGTTGCATGGTAGTATATTTGAATTACCTGCCTTGATAAGACTTTACCCTGCTGTCCGCTGCTAGGTTAGCTGCTGCTTATTTTACTGCTACTCTTCCACTACTTACTACTTGCTATATGCTATGTGGTGGAATTGGGACGGTGTATAACTGATTATAACTACTGGGAGAGAGTGCTGCGTGCGTCTTGGGTGCGTGGTAAGGGTTGATGTCGACCAAGTGGGATGTGAGACAAGCCCATGGGGCAAGTCGTGCCGGGGGTGCAACCTGGGCATCCCCAAGCAAGATACCTGTGGCGGGTAAAGTTGTTGAGGAGATTCCGGGTGGGATAGCCTTGGTGGTTTGAAGCCCGTGGACGGAGGTGCTGTGATGGCACGGGGAGAGTATCCCCTAAGTGGGGATGCCTGCTTGGTCAAACCTAGGATGGACTAGTTTCAGGTTCATGGGAATCCTTTTCTACTCACTCGCTTCTGATGGGCGGGAGACGGCTGGACTACTTGGTAGGACGGTGCCACTACTGCTAGGTTGAAAGGTGATAAGGGTGGGCGGAGACGGTCGATGGGTTCCCGTTCCGTTCTAGATGCACAGTACCACTGGATGGGCCCGGTACTGTGTCTCCCAGTCTCAGCATAACGGTGTAGGATCCGGAATATCCCAGGGCTGAGTGGTAGGGTGGCATCGACCTAGGCAAGCAAGCACCCGGAATTCTGCCTAGGTGTTTGCGCAACACCTATGATGGCTAATCTTGTGAGTAGTGAAACCTCTGCAGAGTGTACGGTTGATCGATCGATACATATGCCAACCTGTTGGCTATGGACCTTTCCTGTGAAGCTTCTACTAGTGTAGTGAGTGTTCTCTTCTCCCCCTGGATGACATTTTTCCGGCAGTGTACCCGTTGTGGTAGTGTGCCGCTGAGATAGGCCCGAGAGGGAGTTGGGCCTGTCGAATGAGAGTGAGGTGTGGGTAAGTGAGGTGTGGTGATGGGAAAAGGGATGATGGTGTTAATTGGTGATAAAACTTGACTAATTAAACATTGATTACAGCTGCATAGGAAAACCTCAGCCTATAGGTTGCTTGTATAGCCTTGCATCCACTTTCCACAAAGCAAATGCTGCATAGGTGGGCTCCGTGGCCAGTACAAATTGTACTGATAAATTTGCTGTCAGGTGACGAGAATGAGTACGACTTCGAGGGAGACGATGACGAGGAATAGGGTCACGTGCTACACTCAAGTTGGCCGTGAAGGATGAATCGCTTCCGCATCTTCTAAAGCTTCTCTGATTGTTGATTCCGCCAGTGTGGCGATGTAATAAATATTTATGTAAGACTTATTTACCGTTGTATGGATCCTGGTGGCAACTGAGATATGGGTAATTTCATGGATTGTTCCAAGCAATCTGTTGAATTACAATTCGAGCCTGTGGATTTCCCTTCGTGGAAATCGAGGTCGTTTCACACATTACCTAAATACTAGGGTTTCCACTAATTTTCATATCAAAATAATACAATATCATTTATCCTACAAGGCTAATTATTTCCAAATGAGCCCAAACTCTACCAATATATAGGTCTCACCCTAAAAAGTGCCAAATAAAATTTCATGATTTTTGGATTAACAGGGAATTAATTAAAATTCATCAAAGTTGCATTTATGAATTAAAAGACTGATTTTTACTTCCTACAGAAACTGTCTAAACACCATGCTTGATATTTTTATAAAATACTACACACTGAATAGAGTCTATACAATTTATTTCATAATTTTTGGCACTGTACATTTATTCTACCAAAAAGATGAAGTAACAGCACTATACATTCAAATTATAAAATGGATAAATCTTTGGATATTCGCTGGAAAAAAGAAAACCCCTTCTGGCCTGAGCCGACCCACTTAGGCGGGACACGGCCCAGCCAGCCCGAGCTCGCCCGCGTCCTTCTCTCCTTCTCTTTAGGCCACTGACGGGCAGGCCCCACCCGTCAGTCCCTTCTTCCTCCTCCGCTCGCTCAACCGAGACGCCGGCGAGCACCGACCGGCGGCTACCCGCTGCACGCGACTTCCCCGCCTAGAGCAAGACTACCTACGTGTTTCCCTAGTCCTCGCGCACCCACTGATGCAGGTGTACGGGCAACCTAGAGCTAGCAGCGGCCCGGCCATGACCGTGGCGACACCGAGCACGCCGGTGGCCATGGGCTAGCGCCAACAGAGCGGTAGAGTCTAGGGAAATGGTTCGGAAAGGACGAGAGACTCACCACAGTCCTATACTGGCGGTTGGTTCGGATAGGGACGGGATGTAGAGGCGAGTTTGGCGACGAAGAGGAACCCCGGCGGCTCGGAACCGACGGCGAGACCCCGTTCCGGCGATCCTAAGGGACCAAACAACAAACAAGCGCGCATGAGCAAACATATGGCACACATAGGCCGCAACACACGAGCCCAGGGTCCAGAGCTCACCCGAGATGTCTAGTGCTGACGAGGATCCTCGCGGCGGTGCTCCGGCCACCCGCGAAGACGACGATGACGTTCGGGCACCCTCCGACCACTGCAGTCGGCTCTACTGGGTGGAAACGAAGCGCAAGGATGAGGTGGTGTGACTGGCGAAGTGGATTGGGCAATGATTAGGAGAGGCCGGCCAATTTCTCCGGCGACAGAGGTTTACCCTACCGGCGACCGAGAGAGAGAGATGGAGGAAAAAGAGAGGCGCCCGTCGCCTTTAAGTCGTCGGGGACGGAGAGATGAGGTCGGGGAGGTCCGGGGCCCCCTAGGGGCCGCAGCTCGATGGCGACAGGGCCCTACCCCCGGCCGGACGACGCCGACGTGCGGTGCGGCGCACGCGTTCACGCGCACTACCCGTGCGGCCGAGGAGAGGGGGGTCCGGTACTGTTTATTCCACCCTAGAGTCAACACCTGCTATTCCAAATTATTGCTTATCCATTTAGATTCAGGGGAAACTCCAAAAATGAAAGTTGTGCAAAATTTTCTGATGAACAGTTTTTCTTTTGACACCAAGTTCAAATTCTGCTCCAATTTGAAATCATTCAAAAGGGGGTAAAACCCAAGTTTGAATTTTAAATTCAATCTAGTTCAATTCTCCAAACTTTACTACATAAGATGAAAATCTGTAAAAATAAAAGTTGTTCTAATTGTTGAGCTTTACAACTTTCATTAAGGGTGTTTTGTTAGATTCTTGATAATTTTTAAATTGATATTTCAAATTTGAATTTCAAGTCACTGTTTTGAGTTTAATTCAAATTTCCAGTGCATAACTTCAAAATATCCAAAAATAAAAGTTGTTCCATTTTAAAAGATCTACAACTTTTATTAACACACTTCTATCAGATTCTCCATAGTTTTTGAATTAGGTTTTTGGTCCTATTTTTAGGGCTCAAATTGAATTCCCTTTTAATTTTAATTTTTGATTTCAAACCCTAGGGTTAATTGCACAATCATCACCAATCAAAATCAAACCACTCTATGAGCCCTAAGCACAATCAGAAGCATGACAGTAATTTAAACATGATGACATGGCAGTTTAATTTAATTGTATTACCAGAGGTATTACACGGCGCTAGGGTGGGGCTAGCCGGCGCCCCCCGGCTAGGGTTCAGCCCCGCCTTCTGGAGTCTTCTTCCGCCGCCTTTGAGGAGTCATCTCGGCCCTTGTTTTAAGTCGGTTTGATCCTACGGCGCACGTGCATCCTGCCGGGCTATAAATAAAGGGGCAGACCCCCTGGAGGCATCCCATAATCATTCATCCAAGGCATGAAGTCTTCAAGCCATCAAGAGCCTCATAGTTCATCAAGAGCCATCTAGTTCATAGTTCTAGCATAGTTAGATTAGAAGTAGAGGAGTTCTAGTTCTTCGGCGGATCTGGAGCCCCGACGTCTGTCTGGAGCGCGGAGTTCGGTATAGTTCTAGTTCTTTCTCTATTATTGTATTCTTTATTATGATTAGGGAAACATTGTTCTTAATATTTCATATGTTCTTGATTATAATAGTCATTGTCTACTTTGATGATATGTCTAGTATAGTTGGTTTGATCTTATTGAATTCATGTAATTGCTCGTATAGCGTTTATCCAAGCGATCGTTGGGTAGATGATGAACAATATGTGGACGTGGTGTCTAGATATTCTGTTTATCTGCGAGTGTACCCTGATGTGCCGGGTCGTGTGGTAGATCGCGTAGGTGACAGCTGCGTTGAGTCCTTTGTAGTCCACCCCCATATGTAGGCAAGCAGGCACGGTCGCGAAGTTGGGTGATGACTCTGTTTCACATCCTTCCTAGATGATGCCCTTTACATGTGATCATGATATAGGACTGATCTAACAATGATTGCTAGATGTAATTGAACTAATTGAAGTTATTCATTGACGTAGTTATAGAATTACCTTAGACATTAATTCCTTAGTTTATCCATTGGCTAGCTATTGCTATGACTAGAAATGCTCTGATGTTTATCCTTTATTTATGATGCTTGATCATACTTATCACTTTATTTATCTTTATTATCTTGTGACCTCTACCTGTTATGAGTAGAGAGGATGACATTGTTATCATCACTTATCTATTGTATATATTCACTATCAATATAATAGATTAAAGTTTATCTTAGTCCTTCTCAGTGGTATAAATATAAATCGACAACCTGGTAGAACTTCCTATGTAAAATGCTACAATGATATAATTATCTGTCCGCTTGCAGAATCAAACTTAGTTTATATTTATATTTATTTCTGCCTAGCCACGTAGAATAATATATAAAACCTTTATTTATGCTTAGCATATATAATTAGGGATGACAACCTAGTTCATGCATAAGAGTGTTGGTAACAGAGAAGTGGCTAGTTGCTAATGGCAAGTTAATTAATTACCATTCATCTTCTAATCTCGCCGCTTGCATTAAAAGTTATATAGTTATATTTGGTGACGTTAGTAGATGTCAACATAGTGGTTGGCTCTTCAAATGACACAAATGAGAAGTGCTCACAAAAGTTTGCTAACTTTGATCTTGTTTGAACATCACTTCTAATATCCCCAACTATTTGATCCAATGGATGATCTCTTGCAATATCAACCGGTTGGAGAACTTGATTGCTTGAGTTTGGTTGACCTGCTAGTGATTGACTAGCATGTTGATCTTCATCATTTTGCACTTGAGTTTGATCATGAGAGCCACTAGAGCTTGCTTCATTTGGATTGACTTGCACACTAGGTTGAGTTTGCACTTGATCTTTGTCATCTTCATCTTCCACATCAACCACTTGCCTTGGCCGAATATCACCAATGTCCATGTTCTTCATAGCTTTTACTAATTGAGTTCCTCTCACATCATCAAGATTTTCTTCCTCATCTTGGGAACCCTTGGTTTCATCAAATTTCACATCATGAACTTCCTCAACTAGCTTGGTGGAGTGATTCCACACTCTATATGCTTTGCTTGTAGTGGAGTAACCAACTAGAAAACCTTCATCACATTTCTTCATAAATTTTCCCAATCCTACACCCTTCTTCAAGATATAACATTTGCAACCAAACACTCTAAAATATGCAATATTGGGCTTTCTTCCATTCAATAGCTCATATGGTGTCTTCTTCAATAGATGGTGACAATAGAGCTGGTTGCTACAATAGCATGCCATGTTGATTGCTTCGGCCTAAAAATCCAAACTCATTAAGCATAGACCTTGCCATATCAATAAGTGTTCTATTCTTTCTCTCAACAAGGCCATTTGATTGAGGAGTATACTTGGCCGAGATTGATGCTTGATTCCAAACTCATCACAAAACTCATCAACTCTTGCCTTTCTAAACTCACTTCCATTGTCACTTCTCACACTTTTGATTGTCACTTCAAATTCATTTTGGCTTCTCTTGATGAATGTCTTGAATATGCCAAATACTTCACTTTTGTCAACTAGAAAGAAGACCCATGTATATCTTGTGTAATCATCCATTTTCACAAAGCCATATTTGTTTCCACTAACACTAGCATAAGTAGTTGGGCCAAATAAATCCATATGCAACAACTCAAATGCTCTAGATTTGCTCATCATGCTCTTGTTTGGGTGAGTGTTTCCAACTTGCTTTCCCATTTGACATGCACTACACAACTTATCTTTCTCAAATTGCACATTCTTCAATCCTCTCACCATATCATGCTTGACCAATCTATTTAGTTGTTTCATTTCAACATGACCAAGCCTTCTATGCCATAACCAACCCATACTTGATTTTGTGAACAAGCATGTTGACAATTGAGCTTCACTTGCATTGAAATCCACCAAATAGAGATTGCCATACCGAAATCCCTTGAATATTAAGTTGCTTCCATTAACACTAACAATCTCAACATCATCAACACCAAAGATGTATTTGAATCCCAAGTCACACAATTGAGCCACAGACAATAAGTTGAAGTTCAAGCTCTCTACAAGCAAGACATTGGAGATAGACATATCATTTGAAATTGCAATCTTTCGAAGAGCAATAACCTTGCCCTTCTTGTTGTCATCAAATGTGATATTATCAAGATTCCCATCTTCATTTTGCTTGATTGAATTGAACATATTTGATTCTCCGGTCATGTGTTGAGTGCACCCACTATCAAGCACCCAATGCCTCCCTCCGGACTTGTAGTTCACCTACAAAGAAATCAATTAGATTTTGGTAGCCAGGTTTGTTTGGGTCCTTGGAGATTAGTGACCAAGCTTTTGGGCACCCAAATAGCCTTCTTCTTTGGGCTCTCCTTAGGTGCACCAATGTACTTGACTCTCACTCCCTTTGCACTCTTTGTAAGCACATAGCAAGAATCAAGTTTAATGGATGACACATTAGGCTTGCTTTGCTTCATCATCCTCTTCTTGCAATATTGTTCCTTGTGCCCCACCTGCTTGCAACTATAGCAAACCACACCATTGCCCTTCACAAAAGTGGTCTTGTGAGGACAAAGGCGGCTTTGCCCTTCTTGGGGGTATAGCCAAGACCCTCCTTGTTAATGGAGAACCTTTGACTACCCAAGAACTTAAGCAAGCGGGCATCTCCACCATAGGCATTTCCTAAGGCTAGAGTGAGCTCAAGCACCTCCTTGTTGAGGTTCTTGTAATCAACCAAGATTGAGGCATCACAAGTGACACCATCATCCTTAGATGAGGTAGAGGTGGACGTGCTACAAGAAGTGTTAGTAGGAGCAACAACAATAGGTGTATCAAATAAATCACAAGTAACACCTACGTCACATGTTGTGGGCACATCCTCTATCTTAGCAAACTCCGAAAGTGAAGAGTGAGCCTTCTCAAGCTTGGAGTGAGCTTCTTTTAGGCTCTTATGGTCTTCCTTTAGACACTCATGAGAAGCACTAAGCTCATCAAAAGATTGCTCAAGGAGTTTCTTCTCCTTGGTCAACGCTTTGCACTCTTTCATTTTCTTCTTAAGATAGGAATGTGTGTCACGCAACATGTCAAGGAGCTCCTCCTTGGAGAAGTCCTCCTCCTCACTCTCACTACCGCTTTCATCGGATTCGGATTGTACCTTTGATGGCTTAGCCATGAGACAAGTCGGTGAAGAGTCAAATAGTGATGGCTTGCTAGGGATAGCAAGACTAGCAATGGCCTTCTTCTTTGTGATCTTGTGATCATCATCACTATCATCATCATCATCATCGGAAGAAGAAACATCACTATCCCATGTGACACAATATGAATGCCCCTTCTTCTTCTTGAATTGCATCTTCTTATCCTTCTTGTCTTTCTTGGACTTCTTCTTCTTCTTGTCATCCTCATCATCACTCTCATTCTTGTGAGGACAATCGGCTATCAAGTAGTCCTTGCTCTTGCACTCATAACATCTCATGGTTAGACCCTTGCCTTTGGTGAAATCTCTCCTCTTCCTTGCACCATAGCCCTTCTTTCTCATGAATCTTCCAAATCTTCTCACAAGAAGTGCTATCTCCTCATCATCGTCATCACTTGAGCTATCTTCATCATCACTTGAGATTTGCTTCTTTGCTTTGCCCTTGTGCCTTGATGAAGTTGCCTTGAATGCAATGCTCTTCTTCTCATTCTTGTCCTTCTTCTCATCATCCTTCTCAACCTTGACTCCTCCATCCTTCTCTACTCGGTATGTCTCATGTGTCATGACATCACCAAGCACTTGTGTTGGAGTCACCTTTGAGAGATCCTCCCTCACAATGATAGTAACCAAAGTCTCAAACTGGGGAGGAAGACATCTCAAGAACCGGTGGGAGAAGTCTCTATCACTAATTGTCTCACCAAGAGCCTTGAGATCACTCACAATAACACTCAATCGGTGAAACATCTCCGGTATGCTCTCATCATTATCCATCTTGAAGCTTGCAAACTTGTCCTTGAGAATGTATAGCTTTGCACTCTTGATCGCGGTGGTGCCTTCATAAGAGTCTTCCAATCTCTTTCACACCTCATGAGCAAACTCCAAGTCCTTGATTTGTTCAAAGACCTTCTCATCAAGAGCACTATATATTGCATTGAGGGCAATATCATTGAATTGAAGCTTCCCTTCTTCTCTTGGGGTGGGATCATTCACATCAATCACAACAAAGTCCTTCTCAACAATTTTCCACATCTTTCCATTCATTGATTTCAAGTGAGCTCTCATTTGCTTCTTCCAACATCCATAGCTCGTGCCGTCAAACCAAGGTGGCTTGCCCATATGATTGACCAAGTTGTTGTGAGCCATACTTGACACCAAAGAATGTTAAGCCTTGTAGCAATGGTGACCACGGCTCCGATACCAATTGATAGGTCCAAAGAGGCTAAAGGGGGTTGAATAGCCTAATTAAAATCTACAAACAACACTTGACCAAAGGGTTAGTAAAACAAATGGTGAAGCGAATTGAGCGCTAGCCTACACAAAATGCAAGCCTTCCTAACCGGTCTAGCTATGTCTCTAGAGCCACACACAAACTAACCTAGGTTGAGAGCTACACTACTCCTAGGTAGATAAGCAAACTACAACCACTACTACTACACAAGAAGAATGCTCAAAGTAAGGAGATAGGTGTAGAGTAGTTATACCTCCGAGAAGAGAAGATAGCCAATCACCAAGATGAATACCAATACACACGAAGGTGATGGTCCACAATGAAGTCTAATCAACACAATGGAGACAAAGAATTTATCCCGAGGTTCACGTGCTTGCCGGCATGCTAGTCCCCGTTGTGTCGACCAATACTCGGTGGTTCAGTGGTTAATTGACAACCGATGTCAAGCTCAACCAATGAGCGCCACTAGAACCTACCACGAGCAAGGTAACTCAATGACACGAGCAATCCAATAAGCTATCTTGTGGCTCTCTACCGGGGAAGGTGCAAAACCCTCACAGAGACCTCAGGGAGTGGCCGGAGACAATCTCCAACTCCGCCAACTCCTCCGCTGCACCAAGACCGTCTAGGTGACGACAATCACCAAGAGAATAGATGAAAATCCACAGCAACAACGATCAACAAGTGCCCAAAGATGATCTAGATGAATGCAATGCACTTGGATCACTCCCTAGCTCACTGAGGATGCGAATCAAGATCTAGAGTGAGTGGGAGAGGCTTGGGAGGCTCAAGAGATGCTTAGCAATGAATGAAATGCGCAAGAGAGCTCCCCAAGACCGGTTGATCATCTATTTATAAGTGAGGGTGAAAAACTAGCCGTTTTAAAGTTTCAGCATGCACACCGGACGCTGAACAAGTCGGCACCGGACGCGTCCAGTGGTTGTCTGGTGTACCGCTCGCTGCCACGTGTACTTGCCGTTTCAAACTTTCTGCAGCCCACCAACACACTGGACGCGGAGACGTCACACCGGACACTCCGACGCCCGTGTCCGGTGCACGTCCACAGAGCTCAAAGTCACACCGGACGCGTCCGCTGTTAGGTCACCGGACGCTGCCAGCGTCCGGTGCTTTGACTCAGTCAAAAAGCACGAAGACTCACCAGACGCTCAAAAAACATCACCGGACGCGCTGGAGTTACTGTTCCAGCGTCTGTTGCTCTTCCAGAGAGGTTTCAGAGAGGTCCTGGCTGCACCGGACGCGTCCGGTGCGCACCCACCGGACCCGTCCAGCGTCCGGTGCAGCTCTGAGAGCTGTTTTTGCCCTTTCTTCAACTACCTTGCTTCTAGACGCTAACAACCAAGTGTATGAACTTAGGCACGAGTGTTAGCTTGATTTTAAGTCAATTTGCAAGGTTTTAGGTTAGTGCTCTAGATCTAAATGCATATGTACAACTATATCAACTTGAGGAACTTGATGACCGAGGTTGTTAACGAAGTTTCATTGTTGACAGTCGTTAAGTACCAATTTTATACCGTCAACTAATGCCCAGGGAAGATCAATCATAGAAGCATAGGGGTTATTTCTGACAAATTCAACGAGTTTTGGTGAATTGTGTATTTTCTAGGGATTATTCCAGAAAGGCTTAAAAGAAGGATTAAAGTGCTTAATTACCACGAAACTTACCGCCAAGGAAACATCATCACGAAGACCTTGTAAGAGTCCACAACACACCCGAAGCGACTGGGGACCGAACCCCACCAGGGTGGGGCCGGCCGGCGCCTCCCCTAGGGTTTTGGCCCACCTTCTGGAATCTTCTTCCACCGCCTCTCTGGAGTCATCTGGGCCCTTTGTTCAAGTCAGTTTGATCCCACGGCGCACGTTCATCCCACCGGATTATAAATAGAGGGGCAGGCCCCCCTCTCAGAGCACCAATTCATTCCTCCTGCTTCATTCATCAAGAGTAGACAGAAGTTAGGGTTTCCAGAGATTAGAAATAGGGCTCTAGTTCTTCAAGTTCATAGTTTAGGCGTCTAACAAGGTTCAAGTAGAGTTGGGCACTACGTTCGGGATTCCAGATCCGTCCGTCTGGAGATCGGTAATCTTATCTTGTATCTCATTATGACTTTGCTTTATTTTAATATATTGCTACTTATTCAGTTCTTAATTTATTCTAGTTGCATATTCGATATAGTTGTGATTGGTGATGATTATTGTCATTTGATCATAAAGTGCCTAATTCAGTACTCGAGTGAGTTAGGTGGTATACATTATGTAGACGTGGTGTCTAGATATATTGTGTACCTACGGAGGCACCGTGACGTGCCGGGTCGTGTGGTAGTCCGCGTAGGTGACAGCTGCGTTGGTTCCTCTGTAGTCCACCCCCCGTACGTAGGACGAGCAGAGCTCAGTCGCGAATGAGGTGACCCTTGTGTCTTAATATCCTCAATAGATGATGCTCCTTATGATGTTTTCTGAGTTGATTATGCTATAGATGAAGATGTGTAATGTGGCGTACGCTGTAGACTTTGTATTTAGTAATTACATAGGTTTCCTTTACTTTAGCCGAATCTCGAGATTCTTACTACATTAGTGAGTCTCTATATTCTATCTCTGTAATACCATTTACCTCATTTACTTAGTTATCATTTACCATTTATCATTAACTTATTTATCGCTAAAGCACTAGAGTTATGGGTTATCATAGGTTTGCACATTTATTTTTCCAATCATTATAGTAGATTGTCCTAATGAGTAGAATGCCTCTTTATCCTTTTGGCATAAAACAAATCAACGATACTCGGAATACTTACCGGGTGAAGTGCTACAATGGGAGAATTATCTGTGCGCTTGCGGATATATTCTATAGTATTATTTTTAGGAGGCAAGTGAAGATTATTTTACCTTTGGTTTTTGGCATCATGTTAGGGATAACAACTTAACGTGAAGTGATGTTAAAAATACCATCAAGCATTTCTGACGCCGTTGCCGGAGATGGCAATTGTATTCATTAGGATAATTTATTGAGTTCGTTGATTTTATTTGCCAGGATATTTATTCTAGAATTTCATATAGGAGAGTTCTTCATAGATAATATTATATAGAAAAACATAAAAATAACTATAGACATAAATACTTAGAGATAACCATAACGTTTTGCTTTAGCAGACTTACCCGTGTTTCGTTTATATTTAAATATCTTATATAGGGTAAGTGTAGGATTGGTTGTGTACTTTAACTCTTATCAATCAGGAACAACCATAGGAAGAAGGGTCTTACATTATTTTGTGAAGCCATGGTTGAGAAGACTCTACGTGAATTCTCTGCTCCAAGCACTGAGAATATTCGCGTTGGGCCAACTTTTAACATTGGAGATCATGATTACGAGATCAAGCCAAGCCTCATCAAAATAGTGCAAACTATCACATTTACTGAAAAGAAAGATGAAGATGCAAGTGTCCATCTGCAGAATTTCTTGGAGATTGGCAACACCATCAACATCAAAGGCATTCCTCAAGACGTCGTGCTACTTCATTTGTTTCCGTTCTCATTGGAGGGAAAGGCGAAGCAGTGGTTTTATCAGAATAAAGATCGAGTCAAGACATGGGTAGAAAGTTCAAAAGCTTTCCTAGAAAAGTTTTTTCCAGTAGGCAAAACCAATGCTCTACGAGGAAAGATTTCAGAATTTTGTCAGCAGAAAGGTGAATCTATTTCAGAAGCCTGGAAACGTTTTCAAGATTACATATCAGATTGTCCCCATCATGGAATGGAAAAGTGGTTGCTCATGCAAACATTTTATCACGGACTAACTCAAAGGTCACGTGAGCAACTAGATGCCACTGCTGAAGGATCATTTATGTCACTCACTCCTGTAAGAGCTGAAGATATTATGGCAAAGATAGCAGAAAATCAGAATTGGACAAACAACACTCAGACATGCCATAAGAGTGAAGAAGTTCCAGAGGAAGTGTGTGCACTGTCAACCAAGATGGATGTACTGTTGAACTAGTTAGAGCAAAGAGCCAATCATAAAAGAGTTCGTCAAGCTATTCAAGATGCATTCAATTCTCAGAATCAATATGAGGGATCTTTAGGAATTGAGTTTGCAAATCCCCCAGAAGATATTAGTACAATCATCAAGACTACTTCTCAGAAGCAAGGATGGAATCAACCTCGGTCGACCAGTCAAGGTAAGTACCAAGGCAATTCTAATTTTTTAAATCATAGACAACCACCCTTGAGAGAATTAATATTAGAACAAGCTAGAATTAATGAAAGTATTTATAAGAAGCTTGCTTTTAATGATAAAGTTTTAGAAGGAATTAATTCTAAGTTGGATAATTTCTCTTCTGCTGTTAAAGATCAAATATTATTTAATAAAAATATAGAATTACAAATTGCACAGTTATCTTCTACTCTGTGTACCACTAACCATGAACAAATAAAAGGAATATCTACTAGAGGAGGTAAGTCTACACATGATCCACCTTACCCAAAAGGGGCACGTAGACCATCACATTTAGTGCAGGTAGAAGAAGAGATTGAAAAGGACAACAGAGAAGAAGAAGTTATACCACCTTCACCACCAGTTGAACTACAAGATCAAGAATTAACTCAAGATTTTTATGAAACAACCCTCCTACCGTTTCCACGCAGAAGAAGAGCTAAAACAGATGATCAATTTAGTAAGTTTGTAGAGGTAATTCAAAAGTTATATGCCAATATTCCGTTGTTAGATGCCATGCAGGTACCTACATACACGAAGTATCTTCGAACCATCCTCAACAACAAAGGACCACTACCTTCCACTGAAGTTGTCAAGCTAAGGTGGAATGTAGTGAGGCAATTCTGAGTTCTTCTCCTACTAAGAAGAAGGATCCAGGGTGTTCCACTATTGATTGTTCAATAGGAGACCAGATGTTCAAGAATGCTTTATGTGATCTTGGAGCAAGTGTCAGCGTCATGCCCAAGACCATTTTTGACAAACTCAACTATTCTACACTCACACCAACCACGATGTGTTTGCAATTAGCTGACCAATCGGTTCGCTATCCCGCAGGAATCGCAAAAAATATTCCGGTAAAAATCCGCAACTTTTTCATTCCTGTAGATTTTGTAGTACTTGACATGCAGGAAGACAGGAAGATACCCCTCATCCTTGGGCAACCATTCCTAAACACTGCAAATGCAACCATCAACGTCGGAGCTGGAGAGATCACATTCACCATCAATGGGCAAGAAGAGCGATTCGCATTCAAGGCAAGACTAGAGCAATGCCAAACGTTGAAGTGTCATGAAGAACAAGATGCAACAACATCTCCGACACCGGAGATGAATCATGAAGAATAATTCAACTAGAGAAGTCCGGATTGGCGGACTCAGAGACCCCGAACCATCGCCGGGAGGTAACTCGGTAGTTATCGGTAATTTAATTCTTACATTAGAATTTGCATATTTACTTTCTCATAAATTGCATTATTAAAAAGAAATAAAAATAAGCATAGCCTGATTAGAGCTTAAGCCCCATGTGATTATTACTAACGGAGTGTTAAACCCCCGTCAGTGAAATTTACTGTGGTGGCAGAAAATTATAAAAAGACCATCATTAGAATTCTAATTTTTCGTAGACTCATAAAAGTAATTTAGTTTTTCATTCTTGTGTCATTATACGGTATAAATATGGGAAACATACGGGACACACCATCATCACATCAAGTCACCTCAAGCATTATCATCAACCACCACCTTTCACTACCTTCCAAACTCCATTGTGCACACATGCACTACCCACCATCCATCCATTCAGACATTTCATCAGAGAAAGCATGCACCCACATGCATTTGGAAGGGCATCAAGGTAGTGTCGACACTAGCCAAAGCTGAGAGCCATAGGTGGGGCCGGCCGGCCCCATGGCCACGCCGGCCGGCGCCCCTCCTCCATTTCTCTGCCTTCCACTTTTCTCATTTGCTCACTCACTCACATACACTCCAGAGAGCACATAGCCAAGTTGCTTTGTAGCCCGTAACTTCAAACTCCCATAATCCTATCATTTGATTCAAGTTTTGGCAAGAGAAGGAGTAGAGAAGAAGATTAGCAAGAAGGCCTAGAAGAGAGATCATCACTTGATTCCTTCTCTCCACTTGCTCTTGTTTGTTCTTATTTTGTTCTTGTGTTCTTGTTTGTTCTTGCCGTGTTCTTCATTTTACAGGCAAGATGAGCAATAGAATGAAAGGTGCCATTTGATCCCTTGGAAGAGCCTTCTCATGCCGCACAACAAGAAGTCAATCATCATCACAAGTGTCATCATTCATCAGCTCCGACATGAATATCGATCCTCCGTCACCCTTCACATATGACAACCCTTCATCCTCTTCCCAGCCGGAAGAGAGGTATGAGCTCACAAGCATCACTCAAATTTCATTACCAACTAGACCGCAGAGGGAGATATTAAATCTGGTTAAGAACAAGGAATTTACGCATACTCCAATTTTTGATGCCACTTTGCTCCATGAAACCGGAATGGATTCCGAGTTTGAGCTTATTTTTAGAAATGTTGGATGGGAAAATGCATGGCAAATTAATGAGCAGGGTAGCAAGTTACTCACTATAGAATTTATTAGCACCCTAGACTTTGATGATGATGAGGTTGACTTTAGAATGTTTAATAAACCTTTCACCCTCTCATGGAAGACTCTTAGTTTAGCATTGAGATTCAATAATCAGTGTGTAGTCAATATTTCTAAAACTCTCTAAGACTTTGATAAAGATGATTTTTGGGAGAGTATCACTGCAAAGAAACTTGAGAGAAAAGAAAAATATACTACTGAAGAAGTTCATCACCCCACACTGAGATTCATGTTTAAGTGGCTAGCTTTTACATTCTTTCCTAGAGAAGAGTTAAATACAATTAAACAAGATGAGCTACATTTATTATATATCGTGATTAAAAAGAGGAAGGCGTCACCTATTAAAATGATGTTGAATTATTGGAGAACTGTCTCTTCCTTGAAAAAGTGTAGTATTTCTTTTACTTTCTGGATTACACGTTTAGCTGCAGGGCTAGGATTATTATCAAATCTTCACTTGTCTATATTTCTGATGCCCGCAGAATTATTGGTTATGATTTTTTCTTTCGTGCTCACATGCTCAAACGCCAAAATCATAAAATAGTTATGATTTATAAAAATTATGACAATGAGTACGAACTACCAGACAGGGAGTTAGGAATTTATTTTGTTTAGAATTTTGTTTTTCTAGCTATTAGAGCTAATGTTGGCAGGTCTCCGTCCGCACGCATCAGCAGGGCGCCGAGAACTAATTTCACTGGAGCTGACCCAGCACCATCTGAAGCGACCTCGATTTCCATGGAGGGAAATCCACAGGCACGTAATGTAATTAAATAGATCGTATCGAACAATTCATAAAATTACCCAATCTCAGTTGATACCAGGATCCATACCACGAGTATATAACATAGTATTACATAAATTATTACATCACCACACTGGTGGAATCAACAATTCAGAGAAGCTGATAAGATGCGGAAGCGATTCATCCTTCACAGCCAACTTGAGTGTAGCACGCGACTCTACTCTTGCTAATCGTCTCCATCGAAGTCATACTCTTTCTCATCACCTGACAGCAAATTTATCAGTACGATTTGTACTGACCACGGAGCCCACCTATGATTGCAGTTGCTTTGTGGAAAGTGGATGCAAGGCTATGCAAGTAGACCTATAGGCTGGGGTTTCCTATGCAGGTGTAATCAATATTTTAATAGTCAAATTTTATCTCGTTCAACTCCACCCATTCGCCCAATCCAATCCATCCCCATCCCAAACTCCACATCTCACACACACCTCACACTCATTCGGCAGGCCCAACTCCCTCTCGGGCCTGTCTCAGCGGCACACTGCTGTATTTGGGCACACTGCCGGAAAGTGTCATCTAGGGGAAGAAAAGAACACTCACTACACTAGTAGAAGCTTCACAGTAAAGGTCCATAGCCGACGAGTCGGCTTATGTATCGATCGATCAACCATACACTCTGCAGAGGTTTCACTACTCACAAGATTAGCCATCATGGGTGTGCAAACACCTAGGCAGAATTCCGGGTGCTTGCTTGCCTAGGTCGATGCCACTCTACCACTCAGCCCTGGAATAATCAGGTTCCAACACCATCATGCTGAGACCGGGAGACGCAATACCGGGCCCATTCAGTGGCACTGCGCATCTAGAACACAACGGGAACCCATCGACCGTCTCCGCCCACCCTTATCACCTCTCAACCTAGCAGTAGTGGCAACGTCCCACCAAGTAGTCCAGCCGTTCCCCGCCCATCGAAGACGAGTGAGCAGTAAAGGATTCCCATGAACATGAAACTAGTCCGTCCTAGGTTTGACCAAGCAGGCATCTTCTCTTAGGGGATACTCTCACCATGCCATCACAGCACCCCCGTTCACGGGCTTCAAACCACACAGGCCGTCCAACCCGGAACCACCTCGTAATCCATTACCCGCCACAGGTATCTCTTGTAGGGATGCCCAGGTTGCACCCCCCGCATGACTTGCCCTTCTGGCTTGTCTCATAACCCACTTGGTCGACTTGACCCTCACCACGCACCCAAGACTGACGCAGCACGCTCCCCCGTTTAATTAAGTCCAGTTCACATATGTCATGCCGTTCCCTATTTCCCCACATATGTGTAATAATTAATAAGTAGTAAAAGAGCAAATAAACATATAACAACGAGCATCCATCCTATCAGCGGATAGCAGGGTGATAGTTTAAACAAGGCAGGGTAATCAAATAGTCTATCATGCAACCTAAACAGTCAATACCATGTGATCATAAAGCAATGGCAAGTACGGTATTAGCAATGCGTAAATAGGTGCTAAGGATTTGGTGGGACGTGGCACCTTCGTAGTCATCGCCTAACTCCTGAAGGTACTCGTGGTCATCTTCCTCAGTCAGATTCTCCTCCGGCTCTGAAAACGGAAACGAAATAGTCGCGTTAGCGACTCCTATAGATTATTCAGAAAAATCCAATAAAAATAAAGATACAAATGCACTCAAATATAGGTTCAGGTCGTAGAGCTCATTTTTCTGAGAATTTTGATATGTGGTGCGCAATTTTTGGATATCGTATGAATAAGTTATGAATTTTCGAAGTTTATCCTATTTTCTGAAAATAGAAAATTGACCAATAAACCAGGGGGTGACACGTGGCAGCTTATGATTGGCTGGGTACTGTTCAAGTTGACCAAGTCAACGGTTTCGGTGGCAACGGCTCTGCTGACGTCAGCATGACGCCACTGCTGACGTCAGCGTTGACCGAGTCAACGTTTTACCGACAGGTAGGGTCGGGTGACGTCATCATGACGTCACACAGGTGACACGTGTCAGCGTTAGGGCTCACCACGTGGCAGCGCTGGAGCGCTCCTGCCCAGGTCTACGAGAGGCCGGTGCACGGTGAACTCGGGTGCGTGGGGTCACTGCTCCGGGACTCGGTGTACGTGAACCGGGTTTATCCCGCCTGCCACCTCTTCTTTCCCCCTTTCCCCTTTGAATCCGACATGGCGGAGCTCTTCTTCACCGGTGAGCTCGCACAGACTCAACGGGGTGGCGGTCTACGAGCTTCACCAGGGGAAAAAAGGTCGGTAACCTCCGGCGGGTGAGCTGGACTCCGGCTAGGCCTCCTTCTTCCGACGGTAGGAGGGTCAGACGAGTTGCCTCGACTAAAGCTCAGACTTGGCAGCGGCGGTCATCGACGGGGCGGCTCTGGTCGTGTCCCCGTGCAATTGAGGGTGGATTTCCTCGATTCGCTTCGTCAGGGAGGTCTATAGCCTTACGGCTTCGGTTGAAGGTCACGGTGGTGCCCTCCCAGCAGAGAGGTCAATCGGCGGCGCTCCGGCGAGGCACGGGGCTCACGGTCAGTGTGCGTGCGGTAGCTTTGGCTCACTCGTACCTTGTGACTAAGCTGCTACAGGCAGCGCGAAGGTCATCAGGCAGTTGGATGGTGGTAGCTGGTACTCATCGAAACATGGTCCTTGCGGCGACACAACACGACCGGCCCTTGCGACGGCGAGGCTAGCCTAGGGTGTCCAGAGCACTTCTACTCGTGTGCCCGGGCAGAGTCTAGCGGTGGCGCCCGCCGAGCTCCACAGCCGTAGCCTACGGTTTCTACGGAGCTCGCGCCGCAGCGATGTCCACGACAGAACTCCGGCGATCTCACGGTGAAGATGGAACTCGCTGAGTGTAGGTTCTACGGCCTCTCCTATACCTTGATTCGGGTTCATGGAATCATTGTGAAGCCCGATGGCCCACAGTCAGCGCTCGGTATGGTCGCAGGCTCCCAGAACGGGTGCTCGCCATGGCGCAGAGCATCCATGGTGAGTGCGCTCCCCGTGAACGCGTCTTGCTGCGTTCCGGGGTTGCAAGGACTCGGCTTGCCAGTAGCTAGCTCGTTCGCGGTGGCCGAGAGGGTAGCGGATAGCTCTACTAGGTTAGGGTCCTCCTACAGCTCTTCTAGATAGATGGAACGTGACGCGGTGCTGTCGCGGATGCTCCTATGGTGTGGCGCGCGGTGAACCAGCCGCGCCGGTGAACTCTCGTCACTACGGATCCGTTGGGCCCAAATGGCTAGTCGCGTGTGTGAGTGCAAGTGTGTTCCGGAGCCGGTGGTGGCTCATGCCTGCGCGTCCCAGAGGCGAGATGCCATGGCGTGGCGTACGGGCGAGGTTGGAGAACAGGCACGGGCGGCTCACCGTGGTGTCGTCGGAGTATGGATAGCGATGCAGTGGAGGGTCGTGGCCGTGCCGAGAGTTCGCAGTGCCGTGCCGACCCGCGACGGTGGCGCCGACTCCGTGTTCGGCTCCGGCGGGTTCCACAGTGGCATCACCTCGGCGCCTCCTTCCTTCTCTCTCCCTCCTTCTCTGGCGTGCGGTGTGATGAGGTGGTCTGTGCCGCGGCGTGGCGGCGGGGATATGTAATTGCTCTAGGGTTGATGACCTGCCCCTTGAATAGATGAGCTTGGTGTGCTTCCTATGGCGGACGGCTCCGATTTCGCCCGGTGGATCGGAGGGCTGTGGCTCGAGCCAGTCTAGGGTTCCAGAAGTGCTCGGGTTCCCTTGGCGGCCAAGGCGAGGGGGAACAGGCTGGGAATAGGGCCACGCCCCGGCCGTGGGGTTGCCGGCTTTCATACAGTGTCACGCGATTTGCGTGGGCACCGGGGAAAGAAGAAGAACAGTGGGGAGGAGGGTGCGGCTGTCAAGCGGGCCCGGCTCGCCAGCGTCTCACTTGGTGCACGCGTTCGCGCGGGGCTGCGGCGTGTGCGTGGGCTGCACGGTCCGCTGGGCCGGCCCAAGTGTGGCGGGGTGAAGCGCGCGCGAGGAAAGGGGAGAAAGGGCCGGTTTGGGCCAGGCTGGGCCGGTAGCTGGCTGGCTGGCTGCCTCCACTCTCCTCCTCTTTTCCTTTTATTTTCTGATTTTATTACTCAAAAGCACTTTCTTATTTTATATAAATACTTAACCAAGCAATAATCTTTCAAATCAATTCCAAATATGCTGCATAGATGGTTAACTTAATTTGGAAAGGAATTAGGGTGCAAGTGGCATTAGCACATACTATTTGCAAAATTTAAATCTACATGCATGCACATGGAATGGTTTGGAGGAATAAAAGAAAAAAATTTATTTGGTTCGTATTTTTGGTTGTGTGGATTTTAGGGTTGTTACACCATCTGGACCAGTTTATTCTCACTATGTTGATTTTGGTGAACAGGTATCGACGCAGGAGCCACGTTAGCAGTGGACTGCACATGCAGGATGGGAGGAACAGCCCACATTTCAGCAAGGAGAATCTTCGACAGCAGCAGCGGGTTGGGGAGCAACTGATTTTCAGAGAGGACGAGCATCTTTTTCTATACGAAGTAACACGGACTTCACCACTGGTGGACCGTATCCGTTCCACGTACCACCGGAAGATAACTACTATCAGCCACCTGAGCAGCACTTTTTAGCTACCGCTAATGATTTTCCATCTTTATCTATGCGTCTCACTAACATTGAGCAGGGACAGAACGCAATAAGTGACACACTGCACCAGCACGAGCAGTGGCAGCAGCAGGTCGACGACAGGTTCTACCAGCATGAACAATGGCAGCACAGTATGGACCAACGACTTGATCAGATATATCAGGGACAACAGCAGACGCAGAGCAGATTAGAGTATTTGATGCATCAGATGGGATACCCGCCGCCACCTCCACCACATTACTGAGCACAGCAACATCCAGCTTGGGGAGATCCCCGCTAGATAAATACCTCTCACCTTTATATATGCATTTGATTTCAGTATTTAATTCGGTCTTCAATTCTGTCAAATTCAATATTGCTAAAAACAATAAGAAAACCAAATAAAAATTTATTTACTGTTTTCTTTAGTTATCGCATTAAATTCCTACTTGTGTAAAAAAATAAAAATCCAAAAAAATAATAGATTATATAATTAAGTCTGCTTTAAATTCCGTATTCAATTTGTCTTTAAAATAATTATAACTTGAAGCTAGAGAAAAATAAAAAAAGATATTTAAATTGTTTAAATATAACTTCCTGCAATTGCTTAGTATTTAAATTTAAATTCTCCTACGAGTTGCATGAAGTTTATCTACCATGAAAATTTATTCTAAAATTTGATATCAGTGGGTAGCATAAGTTTTTCTAAGTAATTGACGGATATGATATAAGAAGGTATGAGTTGCTATTTATTTCATTCTGAGTAACACCTAAACTCCAGACATTTCAAAAACCAAAGTCAAAGCAAATATAATAATTTATTCTGCTAATATGATTTAAAGTAGACTATTCTGTTATGCATTCATGATTGAATTCACATGCACAAAAAGTTTTCACTCTATGCACAAGTCTCTCTCTTAGAAGTCCAACAGAGAGTGTGGGTTATAAAATTAAAAGATGCCATATCAAAGAAGTATGAGCCTGAAAGATGCCATATCAAAAGGGTATGTGCCAAAAAAAAGAAAAGAGAGAAAAACAATGGGTGCAAAGACACCCGCCTAAGAGAAAAAAAGGGTACAAAAAGTATCCGCTGGGTAGACACCCCACACTCTTCAGAAAGACAGAAAAAAGAGGATAATGCATAGGAGTTCAAAAATAAAATTTGATCACATTCACACATTCAATCATGATGTACAGCTTAGTAGTCCTCTGCAATCTTATTAGTAGGCTCTCATTATTTCCTAAATAAAAATTACATACTTATTCAAAAAAAACTGGAGCAATGGTTGAAATAAAGGATGAAATACTTAGTGCTTGCTTGATTATTCTGTCTCTCAATTATCTAAGACTTAGTTTAAAAGCCCCACGATTGAAAAGAATAAGAATAAATTTGAAAGGTAGATTAATGAATTTCAATCCGGAGAAGAATTTCTGTTTAAATATTTAAGTATTTGTTGGGAGTTATACATTTTTATGGAACCCTGAATAAATCATTTCAAGTCAACTTTGCTAAGGGACTAGCAAAGACTTAGCTTGGGGGTATTGTTGACGGTCGTTAAGTACCAATTTTATACCGTCAACTAATGCCTAGGGAAGATCAATAAAGGAAGCATAGGGGTTATTACTGACAAATTCCACGAGTTTTGGTAAATTGTGTATTTTCCAGGGATTATTCCAGAAAGGCTTAAAAGAAGGATTAAAGTGCTTAATTACCACGAAACTTAACCACCAAGGAAACATAATCACGAAGACCATGAAAGAGTTCAGAACACACCCGAAGCGACCGGGGACCGAACCCCACCAGGGTGGGGCCGGCCAGCGCCCCCCCCTAGGGTTTCGGCCCACCTTCTGGAATCTTTTTCCACCGCCTCTCTGAAGTCATCTGGGCCCTTTGTTCAAGTCGGTTTGATCTCACGGCGCACGTTCATCCCACCGGGCTATAAATAGAGGGGCAGACCCCCCTCCCAGAGCACCAATTAATTTCTCCTACTTCATTTGTCAAGAGTAGACACAAGTTGGGGTTTTCAGAGATTAGAAATGGGGCTCTAGTTCTTCAAGTTCATAGTTTAGGCGTCTAGCAAGGCTCAAGTAGAGTTGGGCGCTACGCTCGGGATTCTAGATCTGCACTAGAGTTATGGGTTATCATAGGTCTGCACATTTATCTTTCCAATCATTATACTAGATTATCCTAATGAGTAGAATGCCTCTGTATCCTTTTGGCATAAAACAAATCAACGATACTCGGAATACTTACCGGGTGAAGAGCTACAATGTGAGGATTATCTGTGCGCTTGCGGATATATTCTATAGTATTATTTTTAGGAGGCAAGTGAAGATTATTTTACCTTTGATTTTTGGCATCATGTTAAGGATGACAACTTAACGTGAAGTGATGTTAAAAATATCAACATTCATCCCCCTTAATATTACGGTCATCTATCCTAAATTTGATCACACTCTATAGTGTCTTGATCACCGAAATAGCAAGAGCCCTAAAGATTTCACATTTGCCTTGAGCTCCATCCAATCTCCAAGTTGAGAAGCATTTGATCCAACCTCTTGATGGACTTACACCACTTGTATGGACACCGTCATAGCTTCTCACTTGATCTTCCAACCATACTTGTAATCAATAGCTTAAGCACAAGGTTAGATACTAGGTGTCATCAATTAGCCAAAACCAAACTAGAGCTTTCACCACCAAAATCACTTCCGCCCCAAGCAACGCTCCAAAACTCTAACCTTTGATGGTCATACATCTATGTGGAGAGCACGGTCTATTTAGCTACTCCTGTATGCTTATGTCTGACGTCATAATTTGCATAGAGACCGCACAAAAGGTTATTTCATCTTGTTTTGATTTATAAAGTGGATGACTTCTGTGCCCTAGGTTATTGGATGTTGCTAACGCCTGCGCGTGCAGACATAAGCGATTCCGCCTGCACGCTCGTCCACCCACATGCGCGTCTCCCTGCCACTGGCCACCGCCCAGCCGCGGTCGCTAGGGATCACTAGAACTTCGATGAGCTAGGGCGCAAGCCCTAGTAGCTGCGGCGGTCCCCCTCTTCCCCCCTCCGCCCTCCACTTTGTCTATGCCGACGCCTGTCGTCTTCGACAACTTCGGCACGGTGGTGACATAGGGTTCCGGCGAGCCACCCCTGCCTTAGGCCTGGCCCGACCGCCACCCCCGTCGCCAGGACCCTAAGCTGCCCACCAGCCATCCCCACCTCTGTCTTCCCTTCCTCCCCCCGACCGGCCCCTTCTATGGTCGCTGGAGTTGGGGAAGAAGGGGTGGGGTGGCGGCCGGAACCTTAGAGGAGAGAGACAGAGAGTTCGAGAGCGGGAGGGAGGCTTACCTGGCACCCGCAGCTTCCTCCATGGCCACGGCCATGGCGCGCGGACACGGGGAGGAGGACGCCGGAGGTCCGCGCGGGGAGGAGGCCACCGGAGAGGGAGGGAGAGAGGCGCGGGCCGTGGGGGGATGGAGGGAGAGGGAGAGGGAGAGGGAGAGAGGCGCGGGCCTCGGGGGGACGGAGGGAGAGAGGCACGGACATGGTTGACGGAGGGAGAGGGAGGGAGAAAGGCGTGGGCACGGAGGACGGAGGCGTGCGGGCAGAGCGTCGTGAGCACGCACGCTCATAATGTAGCATTAGGTGGATTAATAAGCTTGTCATTATGATCTCTCCACATCAATGTTTGGTGGAGAATATTTAATAGTTGGCAAATGATTGTTTAAGCCATGTCCCTAAAATCTACACATAACTTTATAGCGGTTTTGAATTATTGCAGGTGGAACGTGGAAGGTTTTCCGATTCCTAGAACAATCAGCCAGAGAGAGCCTTTTGTACCAATAGTTGAATTTATTTTAGCAATCAAAATCTGAAGGCTCAAACTTTTGTACAGTGAACTGTAATCCTATGTGTGGCCGAGTCCATCCTTTTCGCATCCACTTCTGTCAGTATCTGAAAAGTTATGAATTAAAATCAACAAGCGTTACTTCAAGCTGGCTTAGTAAATGTTTGCTTAGTAAATGGCTCTTCAACAAGCTGCCCAACAAGGATTGTTTGTGGTAGAAACTATTAAGAAATAAATAAATCAAAGATAAAACTCTTGGAAGCTATGTTAAAAGTCCGAATCAGTCTTATTTCTGGAGAAGTCTGATGGGTGTCAAAGATACTTTTTTGGGTTTTGGGTCTTTCAAAGTGAATGATGGATCACAAACCCGCTTTTGGGAAGACAAGTGGTTAGGAAATCAACCACTCAGTGCCAAATTTCCGTCACTGTTCAATATTGTGAGAAAAAACAAGATTATGTGGCAAAAGTGCTCAGTACAATACCCTAAAATGTCTCTTTTCGACATAACTTAGTGGGTAATAACCTGAAAAACTGGCATAAAATTGTTGCTTCTTTACATTATATGAATTTAGTTGAGGGAAAAGATACCTTTGCCTGGTCTTTACATTCATCAGGAAAATTGTCACACCCGGTTTTAAGGGCAAAACCGAGTACATACTATATGAGAGCCCAGGAGGTCAAATCTCTCATATAGTCACAAATGAGGATAAAAATCAAATAACAATGCTTAATACATAACGTATTATTATATATAAATACAACCTTAAATAGCAGACAATGGGAACGCTCCATTCTTCACGCGAAGACTCCAATTCCACAGGGACAACTGACTGGTTGATCACAAGCCTAAACTCCTCCAGACTTTGACAATCTGGTACCTATCCGGGATTTTTTTTTCAAAAATAAAAAGTAAAGCAAGCGTGAGTACTCCACGTACTCAACAAGTATAACATGGGGTTATGAAGCTCAAAAGGCTGACACTGGTTTACTGCGGTTAGCATTTTTATTTAGTCAAAAATTTAGCATTAGATTGTATCATATTGTGCTTAAGCCCCAAATTATACCCACATGATCATATAAGAGACTCCATCAGGTAATGGACTTAGTGTCTGCCATGTAATGGGATTTCTGCTAAATCCATAGCACTAATGGCTTCATTAAATAGTAGCATTTCGGTTACATTTTCACCTAGCCTATTTCTATCTTCTGGTTTTTGGACTAGATTGAAATCCCCAACAACTAACCAGCATACTTCATCGTCCATCTCAATGTTACCAAATCACTCGAGAAAGGTTTTTTGCCCTCAGCGTCACACGGAGCATAGATATTTGTTAAGATCCAATGTGAACCATCATGTATCAAGATGAATTCAACTGACAAAGCATAAGAATTTCTGAAGATTTCAGTCCCCAAGAAAACTGCATTTTTCCAGATAATGACATCTCCTCCAGAGGCCCCAATTGCAGGGATGAAATAGAAACTGTTAAAAGAAGGGGGGCAGAACCGCTTGACAAAAGACATTTCAAAATGCTCCTTTTTGGTTTCTTGGAGGAAAACTACATCACTGTTGCTTTCTATGATTTTGTTTTAAGGTGATCCCCACTTGCTCTTAGTATTAATCCCCCTAATATTCCAAGATAAGACATTCCGGCATTTTTGATAATTGTGGCAGCTATAAACACAACAAAAAAAAGCAAGTACCTACCGATATGCATAACATAGGTACAGAGTTTAAAAACCACATTAAGACACATATATTGTTTTTCACTTGTAGAAGGAAAGAAACATATCCCTGTCCAATAAGGTTAGAGGTCAGGGCAAAAGACTTCCATCTTCCAAGCATTATCCAACCATCAGGTGCTGGTCTCATCATCATCATCATCCACCATAGCTTCGTCGTCCTGAGCAGTATTCCGAGTACTTCCCCCATAAGCCCCAGTCCCCACAGGGGAAGTCTTCTTCTTGTTTTTTGAGTAGCACTGCATCAGAAATCAGTTTTGGTTTCAGATCATAGAGAGAAGAACCTAGCTCTCTGAGTGCCTTAGTCGTGAGGGTCGGGGGCACTGCATCACAGCCTAAGCAGCCCTTGGCACAAGTTTGTGCATTTTTATAGCCCTTCTTGTGTTCTTTGACTCGTGGGGTCCTTCATACCTGGGTATCTACCACAATTGTCGCCTTTTTCCCATTTTTGCCTTTGGTAGGGGTGACTTACCCAATTATGAGTCATATTGACTTGTTGCTTGTTCATGTTATCATTAGGGAGGGCTGAATGAGTTTCAAAAACCAGGTAGCCCAGAGACTGTTTGTTGGAGCAACCTTTAGGAAGCACAAAGCTGACAAAATTGGATAAAAGAACTTTGATCTGGTCAAATATCTTTGGAGACAATAACAGTGCTGTAAAAGAACTAGCCCATGCCGCAGGTACAAAACAAGTGGGTGTTGTGATGGGACCTGGTGCAAAGTATTTCCTCCACAGGCTAGAGGCTTCAACGAAATAATTGGGAGGGGCATTACTCTTCTCATACCTCTTCCTTGTGGTATTATCAACATTATCCAACATGAGTACCCTCCCAACAAAGATGTTTGGGCTCCCCTCAAATACAAAATTAGCCTGTGCTTGCAGTTCCTCATCATTCATCAATTCATTCTCTTGTATTTCTAGGAGGAAGACATTGATTATTGATGAGAGGGATGTCCACCTACAGGTCTTGTTGCGCCAGTTGGACCTCATCATTATTTTGAATCTAAGCTACATTTTTCATTAACAATTCCATTTCCTCAGCACCATCATTCTCTTATTCTACATTGACTTGCACCAACACCTGTGGTTCATTATGCCCCTCAAACACTAGAGGAAATAAAGGGTTCACAATCATTTCCTACCGATCTGACACTTCATTAATATTGAAATTCTGCTGAGAAACCTCATTCAAGTTCATTTCAGGGGCTATGTTCTGAACAATGGGATTATGTTCAGGCCATGCATACCAGCTAGCAGCAGCATCAATGGGCTGATTTTTCCCACCCCCGACTCGATCATTCTGTAAATTTGGCCCATCTAGCTGTGAGGTGGTAGGGGTTAGCAGGGCTTGGGCCTTGCTGCCGAAAACCAAATAAATCAAAAGGGGCCCCGGGGGTATCATCAAGCCCAGGTTCCGGGTCTTCATTAGTCGTCAGATCACCCATAAGGTTACTGTGCATAATTTCACATTGGATGGTCCATGATTCTCTCTGGAAACCTTCCCCTTCAGTTAATACAATGAAATGAGGGACCACTTCAAGATTCAGTACTCTCACTTTTCTCTAGCAGCATGGCCAGATGTGCAGTGTTATCAATCCAATACAGTACCTGACCAAAAGGGGCAATGACATTAGTTATGTACTCATCTTCATGAAAATCTGGGGGAATTCTAGAAGCAAATGCCAACATTCCCTATTGAAGTTAAATGCATACCAATTTCTTCCCATATTATGCTCAACAAAAGAGATGACCACATCACCAAACAGAATCGACCCTCTTTCAATCAACTAATCTCTATCGAAAGTGTTGCGGAACCTAACAAAAGCTTGGCCTAAGTGGGTTGGTTGTATCATAGTGAAATCCATTCTTGCCACTTGGCTCAGAAAATCAGATATGGCCCCTCTGATGGCATCGAAGGTTACCTAGTGATCCGACATTGGATCAATGGAGGCGATCGCCAGGTCTTGATTTTTCAGCCTTGGCAGCATCACCACTGAGTGCGTCATCACCTTTCTTAATGGAACATCCATCTGAGCGAGGCCATGATGGAGGAACACTGCTAGATTGACTCGCTGGTACGTCATTTGGGAATGACTAGTAGAATCATCACTACAGCTCTCAGGAGTAACTGTAGTTGGGGTTTTCTTGCAATTGCGAGTGCATAGTGTCGTTTACCGACGTGATTAATGTCGGCTGGTTAATGTTGAGGGAAGGAGAAGCGGCGCCTCAAAGTTCCCCTGGGCAAATGAATCGGTGGCTCGATGTTGGGCCGTCCCACAAATGGGCCAGCCCTTTGAACCATTTAGACAAGTCCGTTCCCATGGGCGGTTTGCCGGTAAAGTTATTGAGCACTCGCCCAACCGTTAAGCCCGAAAACACTCCCATTGTCTACGGCAAGAAGGTGCAACGTGCCCCCATTCCAAGCAGGCAGTGCATTTAATTGGAGCTATGCATGTTTGCCTCGAGTGCGAGGATGAGAGGCACCGTTGGCAGTGCACTGTAACCAATGCCTTGTTAATAGCCCGACCAGAAACGCTATAAGATTTTGCTACAGAGATTTGCTGACCTATGCACAAGTCTAAATCCAAAATCAAATTCAAATCTGCTCCTGAAGACTGAGACGAAGGCAGCCCCTCAGTCTCAGTCTCAGTCTCCTTCTCTCAACTTTAACTAGCAGATTTGAATAGGTGCTCAAAAAATGATATCCTCGGAAGACCAATCTATCAAAACCTGACATGCGATTAAACTGTCTGCGTTTGTTAGAGGATAACAGATTTTGATGAGCCGACTGCTTTTTCTAATTGAGCAAGAACTGCGGTTTGATACGAGATCCCAGAGGTATTTTGTTTGCTCTAGAGAGAACCGAGCTTTGAGATTTCATCACATCAGCAAAATAGCGTTTCTTTTCAACCAAAATCCAAGGAGGATGTTTTGGTTGCCCTGAAGCAAAAAGCCTAGCACTCGTGAGACCCAGCTCATTGAACAAGTTAAACTGGACTTCAAATTCATCACAAGAGAAGCTTCTTAGCTTATACATTTTAAAACCAATATCTTTGCAGGAGACAAAGAAGAAATAGATTCTCTCTTCCAGAAGATTCACCCCTAGAGCATTGGCCGGGCACCCTAGAATAGATCTTAAAGACTTTCCAAAAGAAGCATCCAAACGGAAGACATCGTCCAAAAGAAGCAAGAAGGGAGAAAACCTCAAGGGAGGGACAACTCGAAGAGATTTCCCTCTCAAACTTGTTGGAGATGAACTTTGAGAAAGCCTCACCCATAGCTGCTGAGGCGAGAGGAGGCATAGCAAAACAGCCAAGAAGACCACTTCAGAAGGAAGGAGGGAACGTCGGAAGCCTCACCAGAGAGGAGAACAAAAGAAACCCCAACAGGAATATGGGAGTCATTGCTCCCTAATCATGTAGGAGTCCATGTCGTTGGTGATGCAGAGGGGGATAGGTCTGCCAGCTTGACGGGCGGCGCCCCACCAAGGGAGCTTGCCAGGCGGCACCCTACCGAGGGAGCTTACAGAAGCTCCTTAGTGCTCATCCGCTCGTGTCGGTGGTCTGCCAACACTATCCTTGCTACTCAACAAAACTATGTAATTAGTTTTTTATCAACATTTAATACTTCATGCATGCCTCTAAATATTCGATGTGACGCGATGTGATAGAAAAATTAAAATTTTGAAGTGGTGGCTTCTGAACTGCCTATACTAGTGTCTTCTGTACTAGTAAAAGTTGAGTGCATACTATATGGCTGGTTAGGTTAGTTCTTTATTTCAATATAGGTGCTGCCGATACATATATATGCACCTTTGGGCATCATAAGAGCTCCCATAGAAAATGTGCGTCGATAAGAGTAACACAAAGTCTATGAGTTAGAGGTCTCTCTAGTCACAAAATGCCCTAACTCTACCTTCTCGCAATGCTCACTCTTCTCACTTAGGCACTTAGCTACTCTGCCTAGGCCCCTTGGATCTTTCATTTTTGATCTCCATGCGACATGGGAGATGTACACATGGGCCTGTGAGGCATCAGGAGATGATGTTGAGTGGATATGATGCATGCACATTTTGTCAGTGCAACGTCTTTGACTTGGTGTTGCCATCGGAGATGATCAAGATACTCTACGGAGAGAGCGTGTGCATCCTAGGACTAGTTGAAGCCAGTTTACAGTTTACTAGACAACGACATTACGCAAGAGCTCGGTTGCAAGACTCGTTTCGATGCCACAATGGCAACATTCAGTGGCGGATCAAAAACGGACCAAGGGGGAAGCTGAATAATATAGGCCAAAAATAGTTTTTTCTCGATTGACATAGTACACTACTAGATATAGCTAAGATGAATAATTCGATATTAATTTAAAGTGCTCATTACTAGAAGCATCTTTCTTAGCAATTTTTTTTTCATTCTACAAAGTAAAACAAATTTAATTCGGATCACAGACTGAATTTCAGAAACCAATAATGAAAAGAAAAAACTACAAGCGGAATGAAAGAGGGGATCAGTTCTCAACCTTCTCCTTCACTTCACCCTAGGGTGGCCGGATGAGAACCTATTAAAAAAATTTTCAGCCCGGGGGGGTGGGGGGGGGGGGGGGGGGGGGCTCCATCCGCCAATGGCAACATTGACATCATATCACCACTGCTCCAAGCTTCAGGAATACGTATGCGACATTACCGAGGAGACCATTACTGACTCCTGTAGTAGTATTGTTGCAGCTGCATAACTGGCTATCGTTGCAGCTAGCAGCCAGCAGTGTCACAATCAACGAGCCAACCAAGTGCTTCTACATGGGCTAAAGCCAACACAAAATAGGCACACAGGCCCAATGCTAATTTCGCTAGCTAAATCGATTACAGGTCCAAGGCCTATCCATTGTTGATCGCTATCCTCATTCTATACTCTGCTACTCACGCGAAAACAAAATGCGAGTGAGAAAAAAGTCACATTATTTTCGGAGAAATAAAGAATTCAATATGAATATTAAATGACGTACTTATAGTGCGTGCCCCCATCATGTCTAAGGTTGAGCAAAAATATGTTGCACTAAATGCATCGCCCATGCATGCGGACGCTTCCCCGCGCAGCCGCGCCCTCGCCTGTTCTTGTTGATCGGCCGTCGACGCTTAGCATCCATGGCCAGTCTTCGGCAGGGAGAAGGGGATCCAGCAGAGGTGGTTTCGTAGGCAACGATGTCCTACAGGCAGCGGTGACCTAGGGTCTAGCGAAGAGGAAGCGGATCATGTCGGCTTGTGTTTGATCAGCTAGCTAGTTCCGACTAGAAAACGTCGACGGATGAAGGTGGGGTAACGGCAACATATGGCGTCAGCTCACTTGAAGGAATGAAGATATCACCGGAGGAGGTTTTTTAAGACAGCCATGCACCGGGATTATTATTATTATTATTATATTACTATGATTGTATTACAAAGAAAACATACTTAACATCTTAACAGAAATCCTTAACATCCAGATATAATCCTATTAATTGTTACTTAGACAGCTGTGACACGGGGATCACTTTGATAATCTGAAACTAGAAAAAGATACTTCAAAACTCAGGGCCATTGCCATCGTCACTCATTAACATCAAGCAGCTAAAGTCAAGATCACATAACATAGCATTACAATGTTTGGGCGTTCCCTACCACCAAAAGGTTAGCTCGATCTCCATAAGCATTTGATTTCTGCAATGCTCTATACTCCTACTATATATGTCTTGTGTATTGTCTGGTACAGTCAAATTAGTTGGTGATATAATGAATTCAATAAAGAACATTAAGTGAGTTGTGGTGATATTTTACGTGTGCACATGATCGAGCAAATAAACCACACTTCCTATATATGTTGTGGCTTGCTGGCTGGTTATCTAATTAACTAGATACTACCCGTGCATACCTCTTGCATTGTTATTAACATACAAGTTAAGTATTAGCTCCCATGAAAAATCTGCGCCTACCGAAACAAACACAAAGCTTCTCAAGTCAGAAACATTCTGCAGCATCTCAAGGTGTCACCCTGCTTATTGGCTTCCTCCCTTAACCACATAGGCACTTAGCTACTCCATCAATGATCCTGAGAAATCCCTGAGTTCCATTCATTTTCTCCATGGGACATGGGAGATAATCATGGGCCTGTGAGACTTCAGGAAATGATCTGGTCACCGATAGATGTATTACTCTTTTCTTAGAGCACCGTCTGGCTTGTACGAACTCAGTGTTGCAACGGGAGACGGCGCATGGACAACATCATTTCTAAGAGGATCACGCATAGCGAGATGAAGATGCTCTGCAGCACGTGCTCAAGGAAAATTAGTCATCGTAGCTCAAAGGTTAATTATGAATTAAGAAACTAATACCAATTAATGGCTGATCCCAATAGAACTACAAAAGAGGATAAATATTTATAGTCCCATAAGATTGATCAATCAAATGTAATCTGGCTTTCGACAAAGAAATTCAGAATATAATATGGCAGTAACAGACGAGTCCAATATTCTTTGATGTGGATGTAGACAAAAATTTGTTTTTCTCTGACCATGTTCAATTAGCCTACTTGATCATAAGCACCTAATATTGAAGGTACTAAATAACAACGAAACAAGAAAACCATGAAAACAACTAAATCAGTTGTAGTGATCGAAAACCATGAAAACAACTAAATCAGTCGTAGTGATCGATTGATGGAGCTGTATGTACGTAATTGAACATGGATGGTTAATTTTAACAAAAAATAAATGCACTGCACTTACTGAATGTATGCAGTTGCAACCTTGGTGGCTTGTTGATTGCTGTGACTTACTGTACTGCAGGATGCTATTCTCTCTCATGTGCCTTTGCTGCAGAGCAAGGTTAATTGTCTCATGGAATTTTGACCAAACATTTGGAATTTTGACCACTGCAGCACACGTGCTAACTTTTACAGTGTGTCCAATAAAGGACTAAGTAGGCTTGAAAGATTTGTCTCGCGATTTACGTGCAAACTGTGTAATTAGTTTTTTTATCAATATTTAATGCTCCACACATGCGTCTAAACATTAGATGTGACGTGATGTAATAAAAAGTTACAATTTTGAAGTGGTGACTTCTGAACCACACATATACTAGTGTTTTGTGTACTAGTAAAAGTTGAGTGCATACTATGTGGCTAGTTAGGTTAGTTCTTTAATTCAATATAGGTGCTGCCGATACATATGTACACCTTCGGGCATCATGCGAGCTCCCATTGAAAACGTGTGTCGATAAGAGTAACACAAAGTCTACGAGTTAGAGGACTCCTTAGTCACAAAATGCTCTAACTCTGCCTTCTCGCAATGCTCACTCTTCTCACTTAGGCAGTTAGCTACTCTGCCTAGGCCCCTTGGATCTTTCATTTTTTATCTCCATGCGACATGGGAGATGCATACACAGGCCTGTGAGGCATCAGGAGATGATGTTGAGTGGATATGATGCATGCACGTTTCGTCAGTGCAACATCTTTGACTTGGTGTTGCCATCGGAGATGATCAAGATACTCTACGGACAATGGTGCCTGGTATGCTTGCGCCTCCTTCCTTCTGTACGCAGATGTTCAAATCGATCTCTGATCCATTGCTACCGAGGCCAACCTCACCTCCTGGCGGTGATGTTCTGAAACAGGCCGACGAGCCGAGTACCAGAAGACGTAGAAGGTGATGGCTCCCACCCGCTCTAGCCAGCGTTTGGCAGCTTGTCCATCCACCGTGCCAGTGGCAGATCGTGCCCGGCACAAGCTTATGCGTGAGATAGACTTTCTCAACAGAAAATCGGCGGTGCCATATGCAATAGTCATGGTGTACGTTGACATGTTTGGCCACGATATTCCGGAGTTGGCGATCGAGGCAATTAAGGCCTCGACGAAGTTGAATAATAAGGAACTTTGCAAAGCCCTCGCTGCAGTGGCTCCAGAGTCAGGAGTGGCTGAGATGGTAGAGGTCCCATGATAGTGGGCGATGGCCACCTATTATATCTGTGCGTGAGTAGTCTGTCATGATTTTGCATCTAGCTTGACGGTCTATCAAACCTAGGAAGTTGTTTTGCACTTCTTGCGCATGTAACTCTCTCCTTTTCTTATTAATATATGTTGGCCATGTGCTGGACCTTTAAAAAATATATATACTCTACAGAGAGAGCGTAGATGACGAGGATGAAGATGAACGAATTTGCTATCATATTGCTAGACTGGCAGAGATAGGATTCTACCCCAGAGTATTACATGATCAGTTTTCTTCGAAACAGCAAGAACCAATAGAACAGGACATGATGATGTTAGAACTCCGTGGAGTATATATATATGCAACTAGAGTACTCCAACAGCTTTTGTGTAATTAGCCGATCTTCATGTTTGAAAGTGCCCCGTACATCAACCCTTTTTGGATACGATCGCTTTTCTCGGGTCACCAAGATAATTGAGGTGAGAGAGACAAAATTTAATTTTCATCTAAATCTTAGTTTTATTCCCTTCTTTGTATGCAACTCGATATAGCAAAAGGGTGCTTAAATCAGATGTTGGAGAGAAGATTTTCACCCGACACTATATAGCAAAACTGAAAAAATTACTGCATGTTGTTGACAAGATCACGATTACTACACCTAGAAACAGAAGTGAAAGAAAGATGAACAATATAATGTAGCAACTACTGTACTAGGTGCTCGACAATATGAATATGGATAATATGAAGATGAACAATATAATGTAGCAACTACTGTACTAAAGCTGGGGGTGTTTGAAATACTCTAGCTAGTTAAAAATCTTGACCATGCTACCCCTTATTAATACTATTATTTAGATATAGCAAAACTTTAGCTAGGTGTATTTGGAAGCTCTAGATAAACTTTAGTTGGGGATAACTTGGTCATTTAGACTTTTCAGTTGGTTTTAGTTTAGTTGAAACAGCTGATTGGATTTTGTACATTTTGATCTCTAGCTAAACTTTAGTTAAGTTTAGTTATGGGATGTTTTGATGCATCATAACTAAAATTTAGATGGTGCATCCAAATAGGGCCATAGTAGTTATGTGAGTAAGTGAGAGATGTTTTTATTTGTGAATAATGTATAGCTCAACGAACAATGAAAAGTAACACCTTGGAAAGAAAATAGTCTTCTTAGGACAAATTGTTGGTACAATTTCCTCTACAAAACTGTATCAATCTATAACATTTCGTGGTGCATGCCATATATACTTAGAAAGGTTATCAAGTCTACTTTCGCAATCAAAAAACAATGCATCTTTTTGACTTCCCAATAAAGAGTTATATTCAGATTAGTGGAGACTATTACGGAGGCCATTAGTCACACGAAACCTCTGTAAATCAATTTTTTCGAGGCGGGTATTTCCTGATAGTCACTGTTAATATTTTTGGAGGTACCCGCCTCGTTAATGTTTGGGCACCGCTAGGTAAAATCATTTTTTTAGTAGTGAAAGATGGTTTTATTTTCAAAAATAATAAAAACTTTTTTAATCTCTAAAAATTAATAACTTGTGTATTTTAAATAAAAAATGAAACAAATACATTTTTCCCTAAAAATGTTATCTGGTAGTATATTTACAATTATTTGGAACTTAACTAATTATGTTACTATTGATTTATTGCTTTTGGACTAGTTTATTAGAAACATGAACAACCAAGATTCAAATGACTCCGATCAACGATGAATAAATGCTTTCTTGTAAAAATAGTATTTGTTTCACATTTTTTATTTGAAACAAATAGGTTATGAATTTATAGATTAAAATATGTTTTATTATTTTTGCTTATAGAAAACAGCCTATGAAACTAGCTAGGCGACCAAATTTTTCTGGATTTGATAATTGGAGGGTGTCAAATATCTGGTTTCATATAATTGAGGGTTGAAAATCGGACTTTCATGTAAGTTCAATGTTGAAAATTATACTTTATCGTACATATTAATGCTCCTTTTACTCGTGTGCCTGTGGCACAGAGAAAGGTTATAATTGGTTCCCACAAAAGGTTATATAAGAGCAATACTACAAAGCTTTTGCAACTCCCAAGAGTCACAAAGCTTTAGATACCCAGGATCAGAAGTTGTATCCTTCCATCATCTATAATAACCTAGCTATACACGGTTCCACGTACGTTGTAGGCCTGGGAGTGCGGGACATCGGGAGATGATGCTAAGCTGTTGAGCAATGCTCCATGTAACTCTTCCTTGTGCATTGCTTCATCTATTTGCACATTTAGAGCTGCTACTGCATCCGGTGCTGTTCAGATGTCCGATAATGGCACCTGATGATCCAATCAAGGCTAGTTGCGCCAGCGTTTTTGGTCTGAAAAATCAGGTGCTACGACATACAGTTTGCTTATTAGGTGAACTGAATACGGGCACGCCCACCTTTAACCGACGGTGTCAGCAAACCTTGGAAAAAAAGCTACGGGAACTTACCAACACTGAATGCCCCTGGATGTGAAAGAGCTCACATGTCTTGTTTGTAATGAAATAATAAAGATCTCAAACACTTCAAAAAAAAAAAATCTAGTTTTTAAGAAGCGTCCTGTTATTTTTATTTTGACACAAGACGTTTTGTTGCCATTATATTTTTCAAAGAACCAGAAAAGATGCAGCACAGGGTTTGTGTTTGGGATTGTGCTTAATTATTAGGTGGTGGGTTATTTAAGAGTTATGATTAACGGCAACAGAGATTGTGATAGAGCGTCACGTGGCATTGTGATTAAGGTTTCTGGCCTTACTGTTTGCATGGATCATGCATGTGTTCGTTGTTGATCGGAGCTACCGTCCATCCCTTTTTTTTTTGTGAATACTACCTTCCATCTAATTATTGGTCCACTCTACTTCTCATTCCAGGCGGAAGCAAAAATTAAAGAAAGTCACACATTAGATCCAGTGAAGAATTCGAATTCAATTGGAATATCAAATGAGTTATAGTGCCGGATCATGTAAACGTAGTAAAGTTGACCAAATATGTCATACTAAATCCATTATTATATATATATTGTACGTGGCTCTAGTTGGTTAATTATTTATTTCACTAGAAGCTTCCCATGCATATATATGCACCTTAGGGACCATGATAGAGAAAAGTTAATTACGAGAGCTCCCATGAAACATACATTCCTGCAAGAGTAACACAAAGTATACAAGTTAGAAGATTCTCGAAGCACAAAGCGTTCTAGCTACCTTCTCACAAGACTCACACCGTTTGGCACTTAGCTACTCTACCTATGCCCCATGGATCTTCCATTTTCGATCTCCATGGGACTATATACATACACATATAGGCCTGTGAGGCATCGGAAGACAATGTTGAGAGGATATGACGCATACATGTTTTGTCAGCGCAGCAAGCTTTTTCTATGGACTTAGTGTTGCCACGGTAGATGCATGATAAAGATAGTCTTTAGAGAGCGCGTGTAATTGGGATAGAGGTTGAATCTACTTTAGTATATGCGACTGATGGGCCTGGAGCACGTGCTGGGCTGGTCCGCGAGCGCCTACTGCACTGCCGACTTTGGGGTTGCGCTGGGCCGGGGGCGGGTGCTAGCCGAGGGAGGTGGTGCTAGCCTGGTGTTTCTACACCAATTTAGTAGCTTTTTCGGCCCGAATACGTGTCTCCAAGTTCTCCCAGCTTGGACTCCTCATTAGACTTTTTTCTTTGTCCAAATTGCCGGCCCATACAAGGAAAAACCATATAGAAAGCGAGGAGACTCTTTCTAATAAAGATTGAAACTTATTTGTAGCCTAAAGGTAACACTCTTACTTTTATTTTATCTAATGCTAGCTTCGAGCGCCCTTATTCATAAATTTTTGAATAATATTTTAAATTTTTTCTCCATGATAATATGTCATTTTGCTTATTTTTTCTATTGTAGTCATTAGACACATATAAAATAAATCTGCACATTTAGTAATGTGGACCGTGAAATATAAATAACCATGGACTAAAATTTATTGTGAGAAACAATTAAAATAAAAAACTATATGTACCTACCTGAACACGTGGTAGTGGAACATACTAACATGGACGAGAATGTTTAAAAAAAGTCAAAAAAATTACTTTGTGATACAAACTTTGTCATAGGTTGATGGCATTTATAAATTAGGCTTTGTGGCATAGAAAAATGCCTATGACATAGTAAATATTGTCTTGGGATGGAATTAAACTAGTTGCATGACGTTTTTTGACATACAACTTTTTATTGTCCCTGAGTCAAAGTGCCTAAAACAAAATATCATAAACCCCATGATATAATGACATTTTGACTTGCTGTCATGCTAAATACGTTAAAAGACCACCTACTTCTTGTAGTGCAAGTACTTGTTGCAAGATCTGTGCCGATGCCACCACGACAAGCTTGACATCACCACTGCTCCAAGCATCACCAACACATGACATTACAGAGGAGAAGCGCTGGCCATCCTTGCAGTAGCCCATAGTTCCATAATGGATGCACCAAGTGTCTGACGTGTTAGAGTGCACGATTAATTCCAGATCTAAACAGATCTATTAACTGACGAATGCGGAAGCATAATCACCATAGAAGAAAATACGCGAACGAGAACGACACCGAGGCACGATGTTTCTTTAACGAGGTTCAGCAATGTGCCTAATCCTCGGGGCATGACTACGGGCGCTCCTTCCCATAAACAGTAGCTACACCGGCATCCAGGCGATCCCGCGGTCTCGCCGCCACCCAAACCAGCCACCTAGTCGTCTCACGGTTACAACAGGGGGTCGCCTCATATATATAGCCCCCTAAGATAAAGAGTTCGACTCCAACTCTATTTTAGCCCCTAATACAACTTAAGTCCTAACTTAACCAACTTGTACACATATTCGACACATATCTAACAAACTCCACCTTAACGAATATGCACGTCATCTTGAAGTCGTCCATGCGTGAACCTCCATGTACCCGGACTTGAGCCGTCTCCTCCGCTGCTCACTTCAAACAGCCTGATGAGGCTGATCCCACAGCCACATCACTTCCAGGATAGAACACCGCCATACTTGCATTGCCATCCATGACTCCACCTTCAATAATGCTCCCTTTCAGCTTGTACTGATGTGCGCTTGACTTCTCACCAATCATGACTGTCTTGCTTCCATGCATAACTCTCAAGGTTCTTTTATCAGGAACTGCTTGATACAATCAGCCTTCGCCATGCAATAAACTAAGCGAAATAAGATTCCTTGTTAGCCCTGGCACATGCTTCACACCCTTGAGTAGCATCTCTTCACCATTACATAACTTAAACTTAATGTCGCCTACTCCTATAGAAAGATATCCCGAGCCATCTCCTAAGTAAGCAAAACCATTGTCCTTCTCAGTGTATGACGAGAACAACTCCTTCTTTAATGTTGCATAAAACGAGCTAGCTGAATCCAACAACTATGCTTCATAAGAATTTTCACTTGATACTGTGAGAAGATCACCATCGCTATCCGAGTCATCTTTCTTTTTGGCAATAACAACACTTACAGATCCTTCATCCTTTTTCAATTCCGGACAGTCTCTCTATACATGTCCCCAACCCTTGCACTTATAGCACCGCGGCCCCTTCTTCTTATTGTCTTTCTTATCTTCCACACTACGATCACTAGAAGACCCCTCCGTTGCATTATTGTTTCTCCTTTGATCATGAGCAAATAATGCAGCAACAATGTCCTTCACCTTGATGTCCTCCTTTTCATACGTCAACATAGTAACCAAGTGTTCATAAGACCTCGGCAACGAACACAAAAGAATAATAACCTTGTCTTTATATCAATCTTCACCCCGACCTTCACAAGATCAGCAACCAATTGTTTAAAGACATTGATGTACTCTGCAAGATCTTACCCCTACTGCATCTTCAAACCAAACAACTTCTGCTTCAGATACAACTTCTGAGTCACATCTTGGACATGAACTGACTGGCCAACTTGTCCCAAATTTTCATTGGCGAATTTTCCTCCATGACAAGGTACATGATCTGATCAGAGAGACGCAGCCTGATAGTCGAACATGCCTGCGCCTGCATCTCCTCCCACATGTCATCATCTACCTTCTCCGGCTTAATCCCGCTAAGCACCTTTGAGAGATACTTTGTTGAGCTAACAAATCCTTCACTCGTGTCTACCATAGCCCGAAGTTCCCGGTCCCGTCAAACCTTGTCACCTCAAATTTGGATGCCATCGACGCCATCTGCCTGTTGCCACCAATCGCCGAAAAATCACGTACCTTATGTATGCCCGCGTGCTCGCTCCACGCGCTCTAAACACGTCGTCCACATACTTGTTTCTCGCCGCAGTACACACGTCACTGCAGCACATGCCTCCCGCACGTGCTGTAATAGATCCGTCGTGTGTCGCCGCCACCGTACACCGTCTGTGCACAGCCACGCCGCTCGCAAGCCTCGTCGACTGTACCGCCGCTCGCACACGACGAAGTCAACCCGCTTGAACGCTGCCCGCCGTTCGCCTTCAACCGTCGTCAGCACCGGTCACGAACAGCTCCAATTGCTTTGGATATACAATCTCCCGTAGACTTCTACCTGCTATTTAAGGAGGCCAGAAACTCGGCAACATGCAACTCCTGGTCGGACTCCTCTTCCCGTCCGTTCCTTTTGCTGTTTAAGATTTTTTTCTGTGAGTTACACGATCCCGTGGACAGCGCCTACTCCGTCTCGGCTTCCATCGCACGAACCAGCTTACCAAATACTCCATCCATTTCAAATTATAAGTCGTTTAACTTTTTTAGCGTCAAGTTTGATCACTCGTCTTATTCAAAAATTTATGTAAAACATGATATTTTATGTTATGACCTGCTTTATTAACAAAAGTTCTTAAAGAATATATTAAATTTAACTCTTTTTATGTAAATTTTTTTAATAAAACGAGTAGTTAAATTTAGAGTTAAAAAAGTCAAATGATCTATAATTTAGGACGGATTAAGCACGTATGCTTTTATCCATCGTGCATCCCACCGTGGAGTTCCACTCGGATTCCTCTTTCCTTTTTTTAATCGGCCCAAGATGCATCTCCATCGTCACGACTCCTGACCAGCCTGTCCGACATGCATGTAAAAAAAGGAAACAATGTCCGATCTGATTCCTGATGACACGATCATTAGCCACAAGCCGCAACATCCCAATCCACATAACAAGCCACATAATCTTGGAACAAAAACTTCTCCAAAAATTCAGAGTCCGCCGTAAACATTGTTGCTCTGAGCCTGCAACAATCACTCCGATCAAGATAAAAAATCTCATCAATCTGATCGCAAGTCGAAGCCGTCGTCTTCCTCCACGACGTCTTTCAACCACACCGTCGAACCTGGCCGTCACGTCTGACCGAAGCAGCCACCAACCGCCGTCAACCCGATCTCCACGTCTGGACCGATACCTATTGATTGTAGCCCATTGGACGGATCGAGTCACCCACTCGAAGTTTCCAACTCCACCGATCGAGTCGTCGATCGCCGCCATGCTCCACCTTGCGCCATGTCCCTCTCCGGACATTCCCGTGTAAGCCTTGCGTTGTGTGAAACATATCCATCGAACCTCCCACGATCTTCTTCTATTAACCATAGCTCTAATACCACTTGTTAGAGTGCACGGTTAATTCCAGATCTAAACAGATCTATTAACCGATAAACGCGGAAGCATAACCATCATAGAAGAAAATATGCGAACGAGAACAACATCGAGGCACGATGTTTTTTTAACGAGGTTTAGCGATATACCTAATCCTCGGGGCATGACTACGGGCGTTTCTCCCCATAAACAGTAGCTACACCGGCATCCAGACAATCCCGCGGCCTCACCACCGTCCAAACCAGCCACCTAGTCGTCTCACGGTTACAACAGGGGTCGCCTCATATATATGCCCCCCTAGGATACAGAGTTCGACTCCAACTCTATCCTAGCCGCTAATACAACTCAAGTCCTAACGTAACCAACTTGTACACATATTCGACACATATCTAACAAATCGTTAGAGTGCGCAGCGGATTCGGCCCAGCTCGCTATACCCACGAGCTGGCACCCCTCGGGCCCAGGTCCACCGGAGCCCACAACATACTCAGGCCTTAGGCCTAACTCAACCCAAAAAACTAGGCTAATAGGTGAGGACTGCCCCCGCTTTATATGTTGTGCTCCCCCACCATCAATAACCGATGTGGGATTAAATCTATCAATCTCCCCCGTCACACATCGGACCCAACTCTTTACATTACACAACCCTATGTGATCTCCGGAAGATGTTTTTCAGGCCCCGAGTCCAACGCTCATATGTCACACACGACCCATGTGAACCTCCGAGATATTAATGGGCTCCCCCGTCACCATGTAACCCCCGAGATTTTTTAGATTTTTCGACCATGGGCTCCGATACCACTCGTTAGAGTGCGCAGCGGGTTCGGCCCAGCTCGTTATACCCACGAGCTGGCGCCCCTCGGATCCAGGTCTACCGGAGCCCACAACATACCCAGGCCTTAGGCCTAACTCAACCCAAAAGACTAACCTGATAGGTGAGGACTGCCCTCGGCTTATATGTTATGCTCTCCCACCATTAATTACTGATGTGGGACTAAATCTAACATGACGAAATGACGGGATGCCCACATCTACCTTCAACACCTGTCTGTGCTGATAAAAAATTCAATATGAACATTACATGACTTGTAGCACTGGATCATGTGTGAAGTTGAGCAAATATGTTGTAGTAAATTCATAGTATGTGGTTGATTGGTTATTTATTTCACTGTGTCCGTTGTTTATCACCACCACAGTCTAATACTCTGCTTCTCACGTGAAAATAAAAATGTGATCGAGAAGAAAGTCAGCGAAATAAAGATTTCAAAATGAGTATTAAATGAGTTGTAGCACTTGATCATGTGTAAGGTTGAGAAAAATCTGCTACACTAAGGGTTTCTCCAATGATCTACCGTACCATTGAATAATGCAAGACAATGGACTACATGAGATAGTCTTGCACACTTCACGATGCATTTTCTCTCATAGATCAACTTTCAGAACAATCTCTACTATCTACCATATTTATTATCTTAGAGCTAGTGTTAGCTCATAGTGTTGGAGACACCTTAATAAATGCATCGCCCATGCATGCACCCTTTGCGCCATGATAGAGCGAGCTAATTACAAGCTATCCCCATGGAAAATGTAAGCCTACAAGAGCAACAAAATGTAAGCGATCCCCATTCTCAATTCACAAAATGTTCTAGCTCCCTTCCCGCAAGGGTCACCCTTTATTTGGGTGTAGCTCCTCTACCTAGCTAGGCCCCTTGGATCTTTCATCTTCGATCTCTCTTGCACAAGGAAAATACCTACATGGGTATGTGAGGCATCAGTAAACGATGTTGTACACAAATTTTCAGTGTAGCATCTCTCTTATATGAGCTCATCAGTACTATACAGATGATTTCTCTTGGCGCCGGGTTTTTTTACAAGCGGTTGATGGATGCAAGTAGAAACAAATCGGTGGAACTGAATAATGATCCGTCAGTGTAAATAGATTTACAATGGTGGTTCTCTTAAGAATACTTCTAGTGTAAATCCATGTTTTTCACTAGCGGTACAAATTGATTTATTGTAGATCTCGAGAAAAATTGTCAGTACAAATAATTAGAAATTAAATTTTTAAGTTTTTCAAATGACCTCGTATGAAAAATTCATCAAAATAAAAGTTGTAGATCTTAAAAAGTTATAAAACTTTGTAATTGACAACTTTTTCATTTAAAATCATCTTAGCAAGTGATTAAAAACACCAAATGTCATGTATAACAAGAAGCCAATGTTTCAAGGGCCATTTTAGGAGTCTTATAATAGTGAAGCGCATTGTTCGGTGTCTTATAATTGCAATTTTCTCTCGATTGATGGGGCTGTCTGTATTTAGCTGAACATGGATCATTTCTTACAAAATAATTAATGCGCTGCACCTAGTGAATGTATGTGCTTGCAGCCTTTGTGGCTTGCTGGATGCTGTTAGCCGCACCTGATCGTTTGCCTCTGGCACAGAGCAAGGTTAAATGGGCCCCATAGTCGTCTATAAGAGCAATACAAAGCTTAGCGTGCAGCTCCCAACTCCCAAGAGTCAAAAAGGTTCTCACTTAGCTACTAAAAAGCTGTATGCGCCGATGGACCTGAATGGTTAACAATGGGAGAGAGATGATGCGCATAGGCCTGCGAATGCGAGGCATCAGGCGACTACGGGAGAAGCTGCGAATCAGTTATATATATAACATTAATTACTATATGGCCTACTTCATAGCTCCAGGCAAGGACTTGTCCTCTACTCTATCGGCCAACAAGTAGACATGGGCCTCACCCACGTCCAGAACGGCAACGCCAGCAACCACCTGCTCGCCATGTAACTTGATACCATCTAGGTGCTGTTTGGTTATAGCATCGTAACATAAAGGGAATAAAATTAGAGTTGTGTATGTTACCCTGAGGAAATGGAAATGAGCTAATTTCTTTGGCATTTGTGTTACCTTTGCACAAACCAAACAGAGCGTTCAAGGAGTACATCAATGCTAATAATGCCAACAACATCCTACAACGCTGCATGCATATGCATCATATCTATGCATGTGTGGGAGCTTCTCCTATGGAGATGAGTAGATGAGAATAGATTAAAAAAAGCGAGGTTAAGAGAGACTTGTGGTGAGGAGCCTCATGCGGATCTGGAGAGCCGACCAGCCAGAGAGGTAAGGCGAGGATATATATGGTGGAGAGCTGATGAGCTTATAAGTGGTAGCAACGTACGGTTCGCAAAATGACAGCTTGAGAGTTTGATGATGGGGTGGATCCGGAGAAAGGGAAGGGTGAAGATTTATCATAACTTCTTTAAACACAGAGTCGAAGAGGTGCTTTAAATAACGCACGAAGCATACGCTGTCTGTTCCACGAAGACAACTGGTGGAAATGCAATTTAGCCTTCTTAGTGATCTGTGGGGCCTACATGGACGTGTAGTGGGGTTTTGCTTTATAAGAATATAGGATACTATAGCTTTTCAAACTAAAGAAGACATGTTATGATAACTAATAAACTCCTCTTAAGTGATCATATTATACATTATAGTAAATATTACTTGAATTATAGTAACACATGTATCATAATTATGTATATACTTTATTATCTATGAGAAACATCATCTATATATATTCTTACATCCCTTCTTATTAAAATTGGTTGCATTAAAAGATTGGAAGTAAGTAGGATAACATAAGTATTAGTGGGAGATGACATGGATACTTGGTGGAATATGATAGATGAATTATATGCTGAGATAGAACATCTAGTGAGGATTAACTTTATAAGGGATATAGATTAGTATAAATATTATCATAAGTTGAGGTGGACATAGAATAAGTTAGTAAAATTAGTATATATTTTTGTTCGTCCCTCGATCTTTCCCTTCTTAGTCCCTCACTCTATCACTTCTGGTTCATCCATCCGTTTTTTTTTTAGATAATGGCATTCGGTAGATTGTATCTTTCTTCAGCGTGGCTTCAATATAGTTTGGTGCTACAAAATATTCGTGATGCTGCAGCATTTTTGTCGTGGCCAGAGCCTAAGACCGATCGAGTGATCCATTCAGCAATAAGAGAAAGCAGTTTTTTTTTAAAGAACCATAAACAATGGATTTGTTACACTATAAATGAGTTCTACTTGCTGAATGAGCAACTTTTTACTCGTGCGCCTGTGGCGCAGAGTAAGGTTATAATTGGCTCCCAGAAAGGTTATATTAGATCAAAACTACAAAGCTTTTGCAACTCCCAAGAGTCACAAAGGTTTAGCTATGAAGGATTAGAAGCTTGCAACGCCCGTCATCCATCATCGCCTACACGGTTCCATACATTGGGAGTTACTGTTAATCATATATAAGATATATAGACGTAGGCCTGGAAGTGCGCGGGGCATCGGGAGATGATGCTGTTTGCACTGGTTTTTGACCAAAAGCCGGTGGATGGTAGTAATTTGCTCAGACATGAGATATTTGAGAAAGTCAGTAACAACTTGCAACAACACAATCGGCTTGCTGGAAATATCACGAAAAATGTCCAAGGAAATGTCATCGGCCAGGTGCAAGAATTGGGAAATTACGTTGCTTGAAATTGGGACAAGCTAAACGTTGGAGTCCATGACGACGGGAACGAAATTGATTGATGAATGTTGGTTGTCAACATGGTGAGGATGCGAGATGGCTCCACATGCGTGCATAATCAGGTCTTCAGGTTATTTGGTCGATGGGGCAAGGAAGACTCCTGTCCACGTAATAGAATAAATTTGGAATATTACGTACAGTTTGGCTGCACAAAGAAGTACGCTTCATTAGAAAGAACTTTACTTTACGTAAGGAAAATAGTAACTCCTTATTATGTACCACAAAATTAGCTCACTTTGTAATATGTAGTAACCAATAAGAAGCAATGCATCTCTGATAACGGGGAATAAATTTGACCAATGGAGACCCCATACATGGAGCCATCATGGCTTGAGAGAGAGAGAGAGAGAGAGAGAGAGAGAGAGAGATATATATATATATATATATATATATATATATATATATATATATATATATATATATATATATATATATACACACACACACACACACACACACATCGTACCAAGCACCTATACTTCCTCTTCCCCTTTCTGGTTTATTCAAATTGCTAAGGTAATTCTAGAAACATAATGCATCAAGAAAGCTTCGCACAGTTTACTGTACTATAATGTGAAGTTGAAAAGACAATTCCATGGCCGCCCTACCTCTAAGCAACAAAAATTCATCAAAGCGGGCTTAGTAATAAACTAGAAATGCTCGCGACGTTGCCGCTTGTGGCCAGTGTGGGGGCTTGAAACGTAGCACTTACTACCTATTCTTTTCATGCTGATATTGGACATGTATATATGCTGTCATCTCGATTTGCTCCTCATAACTCATCAGGTTGGATCATTCAGTTATAGATTAGGTCTATGTTTAAATCAGTCAAGATCCCAAACTGATGTATATTTAAGATGTACCTACTAGCAATTCTCAAGGATAAGCACATTGCAAAAGAACATATATAGCTGTCTAATATAGAATAGGTAGTTTAGTCATCCAAGGTAATTAATGTAATAAACAATATGCTCACAAAAAAATGTAATAAACAATAGTTATTAACATCAGGATCAATGTTGCTTCCCTTATAGACCTTGCCTTTCAACAAGTACTAAAATATTTCTGTATTGATAAGGTGAAGATATATCTGACTGTCTGTTATGATCTGCCAATCCAATGAGAGCTAACATGCTACTCAAATGAAATCTACTACTATAGCAGAGTGGCTGCTCCTTCCCTCCAAGCTGGAAAAGGTATTTTGGAAGTGGTCAGATAAAGCTGAAAATGCAAAAATCATGGCAGAAATCACAACCTTAGGGGAATGAAAGGTAGTACAGCACCATCCAAAGGTATCTCTACTGTAGTAGTGCCAAATTTAGCAATTCCACAAAAGGAATCAAATAATGCTGCATTCCACATATCTGGACCTTGAAACTTACTTCTTCACTTTCTTCAGGTTAGCTGTGGGCTGGTACGAAGATGAAGATACATATGCATTATGCAACACAAAACACGTAAAAGCAACTGTTCAACATAGGAGTAGCTAGTTTCAGAATAGTTGAATCAGATATTCATGAGAATGGTTGTGCCTAAACCAACCCTAAAAGCATACATGATAGCTGTCTGTTCAATAATAACATACAAGATTTCAGTCACATTTAGGGACAATCATATTTGGCCGATTGGGAAGCAAAAAATAATATGAATTTTATGAAAGACTCAGAATGCATAAATGACAAATTTGGGATGACTAATTGGCTAAATAACCTGGTTCGGTCAGTTATGGAAAACATATTATGGTAAAACACTTTTTTATTGCCCATACATTTTGGCTGCTATGTCAGGGATTAATCACATCAATAATCCTGAAAGTTATGCTCAAATGCTTTGACATTTAGCTGAGCTTTTCTTTTTCACCCGATGATGTCCATGCCCTCTATCTAACCACCTTCCTCTTGGATGATTATGTGGATTTTAGAAAGTATGGAAACCAAATTGGTCTGGACTAAGGATTTTTTATTGATTTATTCCTCTTGAATGAATTGAAATTCAATAAACAATTGGCCATGTATCTCGAGTGTTAAAATTCATAGAAATCTATGCTGTCTCTGAATAGGTCCACGAACTCAAACTGAATGTACCTCTGCAACAGAGTAGATTGCACAACACATAACCAGGCTCAAATAAAAAAAAAGTCACAGAAGCTGGGTCTCAACGTTAGCTATAGCTTCTCAGTTGACAATTTATGCATGTAAAACAACAATATTGAACTTACCTAGGCGACAATTTCTCTATAGGAAACAACGAGACTGAACTTATACCTAGGAGAATTCTCTTTCGTGCAACAGATCTGAGAGACAGGGAAGTTACGCACCAGCAGTCGTAGCCCCTAGGGACAGCCTATGCCGTGGAGATCGTGGGCTCGTGAGCCGCAATGTTGACCTTGTGCCGCTGGCCCGCTGCTGCCGAGGAAAGGGAAGACGAAGGGTCGGGAAGTGGTTGAGAGGAGGCGTCCATTGCTGCTCTGTCTCTTTGGTGCTTGCAAAGCGGAGAAGACGAGGCGCCATGGATTAGCCCCCGTTGTTCCTCCGCGCTCACCAATGCGTTTCTAGCCGCGGGAGCTGCACGGCCCCTGCCCGCCACGGGATGGCCGGGTCGGAGCGGCCAGGGCGCCGCGCCCGCACCTCGCCTGGCCGGAGTATTCGCAGCCGCTGGGCCCCCACCCGCGCCGGGATGGCTCCGGTCGCAGACGCCGGCCGTGCCGGGGTCGCAGGGGCCTCTGGGTCCCCCGCCCGCGCCAGGATGGCCGAGATCGGAGCGGCCGGGTCTGTCGCGCCCGCACCCCGCCTGCGCTGGGGTCGCCGGGGTCACTTGGGCCAGCAGCGCGCACCGCCCGAGTCGGGAGGAGGAGGAGGAAGGTGTGGCGTGCGGTGCAGGAATCACCCGCGGGTTTGCGACTCTCCGGGTTGATGGCTGAACGGGTGAGAGGCCCGATAACCTATATCGTATGGTTCACGTTGCTCGTTGGCTTGATCCGACGGCCAGATGGTTAGCAGGCGACGTGGCCCTATCCATTAGCCCGCTTTTGGTGCATAAATCGTATACAGAGAAGAAAAAAGATGGGGGTGAAAATAATTATAATTTTTTATTACATATCAAAATAAAGCTATCGTTTGTTAAGAATTCAAACCAAACTTTAATACAGAACATGTTCAAAGAAAGGAAAGTAGAGTTGAGAGATTCTGCACAGAGAAATTATAGCAGTAACTGTAACCAATAGTCCAATATGAATTTTCCTCGGTCTTCGCAGGAGAAATATGGAAAGAAAGTGCTAACATATGAATATTGAAATTTTCACAAATGCAAAAAATCAGAAGACATTTGCATTTCGAGGAAAATGTTGGAAACCCGCTGCGAAACTGGACCTCTGATCACCTGCAAGCTAGAGCGGATCGAACACAGTAAGCACACAATGGCGCCGCCCTTGATCACTCTATCAAACATTCATACGGCAGATGGGGATTCATATTTGCCTTCGTGCTCGTGAAGCAATTTCACTAGAAAGACCAAACTATTTAAGTTGTGGTCAGAATACATTTTTGTTTTTGTTATTGGCAGTGCTTGGTAGTGTTGCTTGTGCGGCTGCTGCTGCAGCCATAGCAGCCTCTTGGAGTTACAGCAACAGGAGCCTGTAGTGTTTGTTGAATTGTGATCCAAGTTCAAGCGCACACATAATAAAGGCTGACTTCGGACAGAGCGAAGCGGACGCCTATCGCCAGAGGGTACCCTTTAGGGTTTTTCACCTTATATGTACTTCATTTAAGCCGCCGTACGGGATATGAGTTGAGAGCATTGTAAATCTCCAGCGTTTGTAATCTCACCCGCTATAGTGAAGTTTTGCTGGCTGGCGCCTGTGGACCTGTGGTTCTTCCCTTCTACTTTGGGAGGGTTTTCCATGTTAAATCTCGTGTCCCCTTTGATTAATCTCTTGTTCTTCATCGTTTATTTGCCAATCCGGTTGTAACAGTGCGCAACAGCAGCTGCAGCTACAGGTACAAGTAGATACAGTGTGTCGGGTGGTGTGGAAGAGAGGAGGCCAGGGGATGGCCAAACTGAGTCCAGACTTAGACTCCGCAATTCATCAGATGTAGTTTTTTTCGGGTCCAAAGCTCTCAATTGAGTGACGCATTTCATCTCAACAAGTCTCTTATGATATTTCGGGTTATGAATCACACGTTTAGTTAGGAAGAGTCTCTGGTAACTTAATATTAGTGATGCATGCATTTTGTTTTGTAGCCATGGGAAAGACCTCCTGAGTGACGTGTTTGACGCATTTCAATTCCACACGCTGATTAAGGTATCTCCTTTGTACATGTTGTTTTGGCGTAGTGAGAAATTAGCGTCAATGTTGAGGTTGGCCAACTGGTTGGCTAACAGTTAGCTAGATTCCTGGATAAAAGATTATCCTACCCATCAGCGCTCCTATTATTAGATGAGTTAGATCTAATTTTTAGTTAACTAACAGTTAGCTCTTTATATTAAACAGATCATTTATTCTTCAGGGATATCTATAATATCATATATAAGCTTCTTTTGCGAAGCAGATAATCAGCAATATGTAATAATAATGCCATGTCTATAAAGAATACGCACTATTTTTCTTTGTTCCTCTGCATTATGTATGTCCTACCAATAGGCAATAATCGTAACTTTGTTTGACACCAACAATTATTTTTGAAAAATAATGGTTTTGTTATAGTATGAATGACTTGTATTTGATGAGCGTATGTGCTTGCATCCTTGGGTTGCCGGTTATTATGAGTCGCCGTAAATGGTAGTTTTACTTGTATATGTGCCTCTGGTGTGGAGCAAGGTTAATGGAATGCCATGAACACTATATGTCCTCTATATAATAGCAAAGCTACGAAGTGCAACTTCATCGTGTCACAAAGGCACTAGTACACAGAAGCTCTATAGTGACGGTTGATAAGCCATTTTCACTGGCGTTTCACAGGACCGTCAGTGAGAGAGGCCAGTGAAAATAAATCTTTCCACTGGCGGTTTGCTTAAGGAACCGCCAGTGGAAGTATATTTACACTGGCGGTTTGGTTAAGGAACCGCCAAGGGAAGTATATTTCCACTGGCGGTTCACATGCAACCGCCAGTGGAGATTGCCGCCCTTTTTAGGGAATTTCAGCCCCCTACCCGGCCATATATATGTATTTATTTATTTATTGTAGATATTAAGCTGTATTAGATCATGATCAAATATATCAAAATAAAATTTAATTATTATACAGTATATTTATATACATCAAAGGACTGTGCTCATAATAAACATACATATATATGTGTTCATCAAAGTTACATGTGATAACATCTCAAATTTACACATCTAATTAATAACCTTCTCGGGTAAGCCTTAGCATGCTGATTTCCGTTAGCTCTCTGAACTCTTCACTTCCTAGAGTGTCTTTATTGTCGTGATAATTCTCGTTGCTTGGAATAACATGTTTCATGATGAATGAGCACATGTCCTCAACTATGTTGTATAAAGTCTCCGTGCTCATGTTCTGCGCTTTAAGTTTTTTATAATTCCGCAACTGTAGTTATATATAACTATATTAATTAATATGTATAAACATTATATACACATTTGTAACTTTAAGGTTATAATGACTATTACTTATCTTATCAACGTTCTTGATGTACCGTCCGGACTCCCTCATAAACTCACAGACATAGAATCCGCAGTGGACCGATCCGGGTGGTTACTTGTGGCACTATATATGTAAACAGGTAAGCGAATATTTAATTAGTTTCAACATTGTCTTATGTGTTGTACATGGATGATAAATATGTAGTCATAAATAACTAACATACCGGCCACTTGTAATTTATTGTTAATGGTCCAGTTTTGTTCTTGTCGTGCTTTCCGCCTTTTAGTTTATACCACCTATATACCCTATGATTTCGAAAGAATCACCAAGTTATATATTCTCAATGCAAACTCTCGTCGAGAAAAAAATGCAAATATTTCTCAGTTTACGTACCTCTCTAAGAAGGTCAAGAATGGCGCATACGAAGTGGGATCATAATCTGCGGAGTCAAAGACAAGCACCTTTCCTTGCCTTGGATAAATATAAAAACAAATCCAATGGTCCCTGCACGAATCAAGTTCTCGTGATGCATGGGCCGGGGCCACATATATATATGGATTAGACAATAATAACTTTAATTGCAATAAGAAACTTGAGCTTACCTAAAGTTGTATGGGGCCATTATGACTTGCCTATCTTGAAATTGAAGCATTGAATTTCCTAAGTATAGGCAGTATCTGTCTTCCATCTCTCTTTCTAGCTTAGTAATAATCTGCTTAACTTCTTCCTTAGTCTTGTCCTTCAATTTGTCATTATCCTTTCCGATCCTGAATGTGTGCCGCTCCTCGCATATTTCGGTGGGGTCGAGATAGCCAATCCTCTCTTCTGCGTGTGAATAAGGATCGATACCAAATCTCTCCTCCTACTGGTCATGTTGTAGTCTGCAAGGCACATGTTCAAATGAATCTCATAGACTGAAACATAATACATCAAAATAATAATCAAGTGAGTATATGAGCAACACTTACAATGCCCACACTGTTACGAGCTGAACGTCGAGTCTCTTGAGGTTCATCATCAAGTGCATGTCCTCGAACGTGACCACAGCTTTACTTCGCCTGTTCATAAAAGCTCTTGGTGGTATACATACGCTCAGAGCGTCGATGCCAATAGAAGCTGCTCTCATGTACCAGTCATGCATTCTTTTAATTAGAGATGGGATTTGGGTTACCTTTTCCCAAGTGAGAAGCGGCCTGCCCGGCACATATGTATCAGGGACATTTTTATAATCCTCTTTCGTTGGCTTCCTGATCTGTATGGTCTTCACAGAGGATTTTGCCGATTCCTCAGCCTCAGAACACTCAACGACACGACTTGTGCGGCTGCGTGCTATTCCTGACAATCACAGCATGGTCCCAGCAGTTTTTTGCTTTAACCGGTGTGGAGAGACCATTTTGCGAACAACATTCATCTTCATTGCTGGTGTGGGGGTTTTTTCTTTGGTTTGTGGGGCTGACGGGGTCGATGTTTGCTCATGTTGTTTCTCTTGTGGGCCCGTTGGGGTCGATGTTTCCTCAGGTTGTTTCTCTTTGCTTGCTGGGGAAGGTGGATAGTTGATAGGAGATGTTGGTGGCGGAGGTTCTGGAATTGGATGCACATGCGAATTTGGTGAGTTAGAAAGAGGCCGGTTAGGTGATGATGATGGCGGTGGGTCATTATGAATGCTATGCTCGGTAGATGGTGGTGGCCCACTCAACCTGATGTCTCGCCTAGGCCAAAGGATGAAATTCTTGATGGCTTGTCCCAGTGTTTCAATGCCCTCGGGTGCAGGGATGTCCAACATGTCATCCTCATGTCCTTGCACTACGGTCACCACTTCGACCCTACAGTACTCATCTGGAATGTTTGCACCATGAAACGTCGGTCCAGGGATTGCGAAGTCAGTGCCTACTTCCCTAGTACGAACATTGGTAATGCCATAACTTATGACTAGTGAGCAAGGCGTTGGGGCGTCAATGGCATCAACTGGATAGCGAACCTTTGCCATAGACGCGACAATGCTTGGAGCATTTGCAGACTGTGCTATCAACTGCTGAGCCCCCAAGGGCTGTGTCACCAGCACCAGCTACATCTACGGAGACTGTTGGGTGTTCATCCTTTGTTGAACAGTAGACATGACACCCACCAATTGCTGTGCAAGCTCGGTATCAGGATTTTCTACTAATTTAGTCACCATGTCTTTGAAGGCTTGCTTTGCCTGCTCCTCAAAAAAATCTTTCAAGTCCTCCTTGTATCGATCACGCTTCTTGTACATTCCGGCCCACTCCTCGCCGAATCCTTCTTTCCATCCTAGCCTTGACGAGATGCCTCGTACACGACCAGGGCGCTCGGGGTTACCAAGACCAAGAGTAAGGATGTCCCGCTCCCTTTGTGGCCTGGCACTTCCTTCCTTCACATGAGCTGCCGTCTCATAAATATTCTTCGCGACTTCTTCAACCATTGGATCAGTAAAAGATGCACTTGACTCAGATATTTCTCTTGGTTTGCGAGCAAGAAGCCAGTTTGCGCTCCTTTCGCCAAGTTCCTCAGACAACACTGGCAACCCTGTTGCCTTCTTCGCAGCCTCTTCTTCCCTCCATTTGGGAACCTGCCGCTTGTAACCACCTGTGCCAAGGTGGTGGTGGTACTTGTTCTTCTTAGCAAGTGCTGAGTTCGCTTGGCTCCGGGCCAAGAATTCTGGGTTAGTCTTCTGCTCTTTGAAAAGAGCCCACTGACCTTCTGTAATGTTGTACTTACTGGTGGGGTCCAACCCTGTCTTCACATACTTGGTGTTCAATTCAGACCTAATTAACCTAAAACCTAACTAAAACAAAACCTAAACTAAACCCAAAACCAAAATCTAATTAAACTAAAAACCTAATTAACGTAAAACCGAATTAACCTAACTAGCAGCCCGGCCCGCTAGCAAGCCGGCCCGCTAGCAGGCCGGCCCACTAGCAAGCGCAGAGCCGCCGCCGATGGGAGCCACCACCACCGGCCGCGCGCCTGCCGCCGAAGAGGCACCGGCGCCCGCCACCACTTCCCCCACCGCGTGCCCACTGCCGACGCTACCGGAGCAGGGGACAAACCACCGTGCGCGCACCCTCGCCGCCGTGCCACTGGCCGCCACACACCACTTGCACCGCCGCGGACCACACCGAGCCAGTTAGGGAGGGAGACACCTGCACATAGTATAGGGAGGGAGCTCGGTGGCTTACCAGTCAGGGAGCTCGGTGGAGCGCGGTGCGGCGCGGCACGACGGAGGTGCGGCGCAGGGCGACGGGGGCGTGGCCGTGCGGCACGGCGGTACGGCTGCGGCGAGACACATGGTGGGGCGAGGGCACGGCTGCGGCAAGGTCACAGCAGCGGCTAGGGCATGCGCGCGGCGAGGGCACGGCTGCGGCGAGGGCACAGAAAAATCCGGCAGCCTGACGGCGTCGGGGAAGAAATGGCGGGCTCCTCCAGACTTAGTGAAATTTCGGACGGGAGCGCGCGTTATATACTGGGAAGATTAGTACTGGCGGTTGTCCTAAGGAACCGCCAGTGTAAATATTTGTACTACGGTTGTCCTCAGGAACCGCCAGTGTAAATCATTTGCACTGGCGGTTTCTGAGGACAACCGCCAGTACAAATATTTTTAAATTTAATTTTTCAATAAAGAGTCTGTATGTTAGGATTTAGGGGTTAAGATTTTTTTGGGGTTTAGGGTTTAGCTAGGGTTTTAGGGTTAATTTTTAATTAGCTTGGTTTAGCTAGGGTTTAGCTTGGTTTAGCTAGGGTTTAGGGTTTAGCTTGGTTTTTAATTAGCTTGGTTTAGCTTGGTTTAGCTAGGGTTTAGGGTTTAGCTAGGGTGGTATCCAGAAATGTTTAGCTAGGATTTAAGGTTTCTAGGGTAAACATGTTCAAATAGAGAAATGTAAACATTTTAAAATAGATAAATGTAAACATGTTAAATGTAGCATAGGATACATGTTGAGATAGAAAATGGATTACATGACAAATGACAAATAGAATCTAGCCAGCTACTGTTCTTCCTTGTCCATCGGGGCGCACCCATGGCAACGAACTTTGTGGGATGCTTCGCTCAACGTGTCTTATCTTCACTGGATGGTCTACAAAGAGAGACATGTCGCTGAATTGGTTAAAATCCTCCAGATCAGTTACACCATCAACTCCTAGAGCTTGTTGCTTCTCAGGGAAAACTATATGCTTGCGCTTGTCAGAACTTTTCTTCTCATTTTTAGAAAGGATTTGTTCAGCATAGAAGACCTGTGCGGCATGGTTAGCAAGGATCCATGGGTCATCTTTGTAACCTACCTTACTTAGATCAAGAACTCTGAGCCCATAGTTGTCCACTATGACATGTTTGTCTTCAACCCATTGGCATTGAAACACAGGTATCTGAAATGTACCATAGTCTAGTTCCCATATGTCCTCAACGAAGCCAAAGTATGTACTAATCTCACCAGTTGCATCATCTATGGCCTCGCATCGAACACCACTGTTTTGTGCCATGCTCTTTTTGTCCTTGGACTTGGTACAAAATGTGAAGCCACTGATGTCGTAGGTTTGCCATGTCGTGACCTGGCGTGATGGTCCACACGACAACTTCTTGATGGTTTGTTCCTCAAACGTTTCCCCATCTAGAATGTCCTGCTCCCTTAGCCATGCGATGAACCGACGCTTGTGTTCCTGCTTGACCCAATCGTCCGTGTGCCCACCATTATGTTGGCGAAGATCATTCATGTGACGCTCGATCAAAGGATCCATTATCGAGAGCTGATGCAGGATGCTATAGTGTGCTTCAAGGACTATCTTGTAATCTGACGGGATAAAAGATTTCCGTCCAGTCCTCCCACTTCCATGTAGCCTACCATCGTGTCGTGACAGGGGCAAACCTATTGCAATCTGGTCTTTTAGGACACTATTGCAGAATGGGCCACCAGAAACAATGGCCTCTTCGGTACAGTACCCTTCTATCATAGACGCCTCAGGACGAGCACGAGTTGATACATAGCCATTCAGTACTGACATGAAACGCTCATAAGTCCACATCTCATGCAAATACATGGGCCCCAATGCCTCTATTTGCGGCACTAAGTGCGTCACAAGGTGAACCATTATATCAAAGAATGATGGGGGAAACACATCTCAAGCTGTGACAGAGTCTCCACCGTGAATTCTTGAAGTGACGGCAGCTCATCGCGGTCAATAACCTTCTGTGAGACCTTGTTGAAAAAGTAGCACAACCTGGTAATTGCCATCTTTAAGAACACCGGATTTATAGCTCTGATGGCAACAGTGAGGAAAGTAGTCAGCATGACATGACAATCATGTGAGTTGTAATTGGTCAGTGTAAGGTATTTCATTGACACAATACTCCGTATGCTAGAGCAGAATCCAGATGGAACTTTCAAATTTTTTCACCACACACACATCGCACGTTGCTCCTCTGTGTTGAGGTTGTAGCTTGCTGCTGGGAGGTGGTACTTCCCATTTTCTAGAAGAGCAGGGTGCAGTTCCTTTTTTATGCCCAAATTTACCATGTCCATACGTGAATTGAGTCCATCCTTAGTCTTGCTCTTTATGTCAAACAACGTGCCAATGACGCTTTCAAAGACGTTCTTCTGAACGTGCATACCGTCGATCGCGTGTCGTATGTATAACTCTTTGCAGTATGGCAAATACTTGAAGAAAAAAGACATCTTCTTGAATGTAGCCCATGGAGTTGGTTTCACATCCTTTCTTGGTTTTCTGTCTTTTGTCTTCTTTCCAAAAACAAATTTGATATTGCTGACTATTCTGAAAACTGTTTGACCTTTACTGTTACCCGATGGAGCAGTAGAATGCAGTTCATCATTATTGTCGAAGTACTTATCCATCTTTCACAAGCAGTACCGGTGCCCTTTCGATAAGAACCGTCTGTGCCTCATATACACTATCTTCTTTGATGCACCAAGGAACACGTAAGCGGTTCCATCTATGCAGATTACGCATCCAAGCTTTCCCTTCAACTGCCCTGATAATGTAAAGAGAGCAGGGTAATCGTTGATGATCACAAAAATAATTGCATACAGTGTGAAAGTTTCTTGGCGGTACTCGTCCAATATTTCGACTCCTGTTTCCCACAATATTTTCATGTCCTGCATTAACGGCTCCAAAAATACATCTATGTCAACGCCGGGTTGCTTAGGTCCAGAAATAAGAATGGTTAGCATAAGGTATTTATGCTTATGCATCAACCAAGGTGGAAGGTTGTAGATGGTGAGGATCACCGGCCATATGCTGTGCTTGCTGCTCCTCTCGGCAAATGGATTCATTCCGTCCGTACTCAGAGCGAACCTAACATTTCGTGGCTCCTTAGCAAATTCTGGATGGTTGGCATTAAAATCATGCCATTGCTTGCCATCGGCGGGATGTCGTAACTTTCCATCGTTTTTGTGCTCATCTGAAGCATGCCAGCTCATAAGTTGGGCATCTTCAGCGTTTGCGAACAAACACCTCAATCGATCAATCACGGGAAGGTACCACATCACCAGAGCAGGAATTTTCTTCTGCGCGTAGTAGTCTACTTCTTCTTTATCTTTCCTGGTGGGTTGGGTCTTTTGTTGAGTCTTCTTTCGCTTCTTCCCCGTACACACGGTGGTGGCACAATCTTCCTCTCGATAGTCTTTATTCGTCTTGTATCTACTTGCACCACAATTAGGACAACTATCCAAGTCTTTGTATTCATCACCTCGATATAGCATACAATAGTTTCTACATGCGTGGATCCTTTCGACACCCATTGTAAGCGGATTGATTAGCTTCTTTGCGTAGTATGTGTTAGCAGGAACTCTATTCTCCTTTGGAAGCATGTCTGCGAGAATACTCAAGAACGCATCAAAACCAGCATCGCACAAACCATACCGGGCTTTTACCATCAATAACTTTAGCACTGACCGCAACGTCGTGAAATCTTTCGTGCAACACTTAGACTCATCGAAAAAAGGCTCTTGTGCAGCCTTCCTCATTTCCTCCATACCTTTCATGAAGAAGATAGATGGATCTAGATGACTACGCAATATTGCATCTAAGAAGTCTGCATCTTCCTCAGCACTAACATTGGGCGGACCATCATCATTAGGCACAACAGGTTCACTCTGAGGACAAGGTGTTTGTCTCTCGTGTATGAAATGACATCCGTCAGCAAGCATATCTGCACCATCGACACCGATGTTCATAGGAGTACCAGTTGTGTAAGCTGCAGAGCTACCCTCTCCATGCTTTGTCCAAATCAGATAATTCTCCATAAATCCTCGGCACACGAGATGAGAAAATATTGCTTTCGTGTCATCAAATACGATAGCATTCTTGCAGTCTATGCATGGACAATATATGTGCTTCGTATTTGACCTCCAAGCATGAATCTTAGCGGCATCGATAAACCTCTGCACCTCAGGTATGTATGATGGATCAACTTGTGATAAATTGTACATCCAGAATGACCTCTCCATCATTAACTGTAAAAATATAATGAGTTTATTATGACCAATGCAAAATAAAAATGATTGTTTATAGATATTATTTAATTAATGAACCTTTTTTCTTGTTCGAAGAAATACAGATGAAAACCGTTCACTTGAGAATTTTTGAATTTGTAGACCTTTGGAACCTTAGTTCACAAAAATTTAGAAGAATAATGTGTGTTAAGACTCATTCTCAGTGTCAAAGATTGAATATTTTGCAAATAATAAAGATAATTTATAATAAACAAAATAGAAAACTAATTAACAACCTATTAACATAATTAAAAAATAGAAGAATAATGTGTTCTAACAAATGATTGAATATAGACACCCCATTAAAAAAATAGAAAAAACTAAAAAAACTAGCTCTCCCTACATGAATACACAAGAGTACACACCATTCATGAAAAACAACTAATATAACCTAAATTGAGAAGTAATTATGAAAAAGGAGGGAAGAGATACACTATCTAACCATCATAAACAACCTAATTTGAATAAATAAAGGCAATAACCTAGTAATCATTCTCTGTAACTCATGGCAAACCCTAGATCCAAAAAGTGGCTTAAATTGAGCAAAGTAGATTAAATAGAGGCAAAAGATACATAAACTAACCTTTCTTAGCAACCTCCTCCAAAGAAATGAAGAAGAAAACCTCCCCCCTTGTATTTTGGCAGATCTGGACCTCCATAAATGCTTCCAATGGTGGCTGGCTGCGAGTAACTGTTCGGTTGGGAGGAGAAGAAGGGGTATTTATAGCAGATTTCACACTGGCGGTTGGCCTAACGAACCGCCAGTGAAAATCAATTAACACTTGCGGTTTTCTTAAGCCAACCGCCAGTGAAAATAGTACCTTAACACTGCCAGTTGGCTTAGCTCAACCGCCAGTGTAAATGGTGTTTACACTAGCGGTTTTCTTAAACCAACCGTCAGTGAAAATAGTACCTTAACACTGACGGTTGGCTTAGCTCAACCGCCAGTGTAAATGGTGTTTACACTGGCGGTTCGTTTAAGCCAACCGCCAGTGTTAAGTTACGATTTTCACTGGCGGTTGGCTTAAGAAAACCGCCAATGTTAATTAGTTTTTACTGGCGGTTCTTAACTCTGGCCCTCCATTTTATTTGCACTAGTAGTCGGTGAATGAAACCACCAGTAAAAAAAAAAATGTTCGGCGCCACTGTAGAGCTCCTGTGCGTGTACTAGCGAGGGTTAGGCGGTTAGCTACTCCGGATCAGAAGTTGTACCCTCCGATCATCTGTCATCAGTACATCACTACATCACCTACACGGTTCCATATATACATTGGAAGGTTAGCAGTTGGCCCATAGGAGTACGGGGCATCGGGATATGGTTCTAGCTGTTGAGCAATGTTCCCTGAAACTCTTCCTTGTGCATCGTCTGATTAGACTACTACAAATGGTTACTGTAGAGGCGGCGAGGCACATCACCAACAATCTGCTGCAATCTAACCTGTCCAGATGTCAGATATAGCACTATTTTTGTTGGAAAGAATGACGACCCATGCATGTTCTAGATCAAAGAGAAAATGGACTGCAGGAGGTGCAAGAGTTGCCTCTTTTAAAACTAGGTAAAAGCTTGGGTGCCAGCACGCTTGCATGGGTCACCCACCAAGCATCCATTGGCATCAGCGAATGATGGAACGAGACCAAAGTGTGGTGCGACAAACAATTCAAGTGATAATTCAGTCCATATGTAAGGAACCGGGTCAACACGGTGAATGCCCCCGTAGGTTGAGAGCTGACATATTGTTGTTCATAAAAAGGGTCTCAAACACTTCAAATAATCTCTAGCTTTTAACAAGCATCAAGACGTAAATATTGTTATATGTATTTGGACATCAAATTTAATTTAAAGGCCTTGTTTTGATAAATTTTTTTATCAAACAATAAAAAAGTGCTGCATAGGGTATTTGTTCCACATCAATTGGTTAGGGTTTGTGGTTCTGGCCCCACCGTTTCAACAGATTATGTGTCCACTATTGACCACCACACATTGTCCTTGGCTCAGTCTACTTTTCGATCTGGTAGAAATAATAATGTGAGCGAGAAGAAAGTCATGTTAGTTGCAATAATATATTAAGAATTCAATATGGACATTAAATGAGTTGTAGCGGCGCCCGATCATGTGTAAGACTTGAGTAAATATGCCACACCAAATGGACAGCATCTTTGATGCACCTTCTGGCGCCATGACAGAGAGCATGTTAAGTATGAGCTCCCATGGAAAATGCGACATGTAAGAGCAACACAAAGTTTAGAAGTTGGAGCACTCTCGTGTCGCAAAACGTCTCTAGCTAGGGTCACCCTTGTCACTTTGGCAGTTAGGCACTTAGGCCCGATGGATATTTTATCCTTGATCTGCATGGCATAGAAGAGATGTACATATATGGGCCTATGAGGCATCAGGAAATGATGTTGACAGCATACGGTGCGGACATGTTTCATCAGTGCAGCGTCTTCCTTTTATTGGCTCAGTGTTGCCACGATGCCGATCGAGCATACTCTGTAGAGAGATCGTGTGCTTACCTGTTGCCCTTGTCTTGCGGAATTTCAGACTAGATGAGCAATAGCTGAACCCAAGGGAACTACAAAGAGGACTATAACGGTCAAATGCAGAAACCAGACTAGCAATGGGGTAGTGTTGATCATTCAAATGTAACGAGGCTTAGAAATTCGGATAAATTCTAGTGCTGGCAGTCCTAGCTACTTTCATATGGTTTTCCTTATCAAGACCAGAAGAACAATTCATCTGTTATATGCCTAGCCGGCCCCATCTATCCATTCCGAATGGATCAGACAATGTCTCCATCATATCCGGGCTGGGCATGGCTGTACTTGATCTGGTTGATGCAGTTAAAAGCATGTTTAATTTATTTGCCTATTGAAAAACAACAAATCAATGTACCAATCGTCCAGAAGAATATAATCTGGTAATATATGTATGAGTCCAATATTTCTCTCTAGATCCCTCGGTAGACAGAAATTTGTTTCATTCTGTTCAAGTTCAAATTAGCCTACTTGATCATATATAACTAACATCTAGATGCTCCACTCCATTCCCATGGGTTGGTGATCTTTATATGTGCCCTGCAATGCACACATGAGTTTCACGTTCATCTTGAGTATCCTTATGGTCTTCCTTCAGAGTACCACACACTAATAGCAATGGATTATTACTAAAGAATAAACGAACTGTTTATTTTCCTATAAATTATTGTGACTTAGAGAGCTGCGCAACGTGGATTATACTACATTATCATGATCCTAGAGAGAATGGAAAAACATATTTTGTAAATTAACCACAGATTCCTTGTCATCCAGATAAATACTATTAATTATTGTTACATATACAGCTGTGCAAATGGCCAATGGGGCTAGGATCACGGCCCATGATCCTGGAATGGAGAAACAATACCTCCATGATCCTGGAATGGAGAAACAATACCTCGCATCTCAGCTAAAACCATCGCCATCCTAATAAAAGCAACAAAAGTCAACATCGCTAGCACTAGAATAGAATGTCTTTGTGTTATTTGCACCCTTCCCCCCCCACCCCCCCACACACAACCCCCAAAAAACTGGTTCTTCCTAACATTAGCTTTCTCGTAATGCACTACATATGTGCAGTACAGATGTACAGTCTTCTCACATCAATCCATGAAATTATTACATAATTCAGTATGAATACTAGCAAAACATGTTGCACCGTAGATGTTATAACGGAAGAGTATCAAAATAAATTTTCGTAACTTAATTGTTAGTGACCGTGTATTACAGCTGGAGAGTGTCAAATAAATTTTCGTTACTCAATTGGTTTCATAACCAATTCTAGAAAAAAGTAATTATTATACATGTTTGACTTGCATATTAAAATTTTTTGAAAAAAAACCAAGAAAGATATGAGTTTTCTTAGCAGAATGTCTCTTATTTTATTATCATCTCACTTGATTGTCCTTCCACACTTTACCATATGATACTAATGTTAATCGGGCACATAAAACTAAACCAAACTAAGTATACGTCTTATTAAGATTTAAACATGACCTATTAGAATAGCCCGTGTGTTGTAACGCGACATACAACTTATTCAGTCGAACCGATGGGCCGTGCGCGATGCCTGCCTGCCTCCGAGTCGCAGCATGGAACCAATCTCATCTGCGTTATCTTGTGGTCATTAACAGGATGCATGGGCCGCTGGCCACGTGCCCTCGTGGGCCTGAATGCATGCCTAGTGCTGCTTCTTGCTCTGGATGAGAGACCAGACCAAAAAAGTGCAAGCGCCGCGGTACAACGCTGACCAGATCTAGCGATCGTGATCATGTCATGCAGCAGCGGCCGGCGGCAGCACAAATTGAAGGCGTGTACCGTCGTCGATCGGTCTCAGTGGTTAGGTCCGGGCGGGTCGTCAGCGACGACGGTGATCTTGCCCTGGTCGAGCAGCGTGTAGAACTCGCGGGTGCGGCGCTGGTGGTCTCCCTCAGTCCCTCAGCACGCTCGGCGGCCGCCTTCCCCTGGCGGCGTGGGAGGCCACCTTGTGCGCCGTCGTCGACATTGCTAGCCGCTTCTTGCTAGCAGCTCTGGGTAGCCTCTCTCTGTGTGGGCTGCCGCCTGCCGCCTGCCGGCGCGGCGCACAGCCACAGAGAATGACACGAGGAAGGTGCTGTGCTGAACTGCTGACGCGATCGGTTACCTGCATTTGGGGCATTCCAATTCCAAAGAGGGAAAGCAGTATGCAGCAGCGCGCCGTGTCAAGCACGTGTGGCACAGCTGTGCCACGCGGCATGATGCATGGCGCCGCTGACCTGACCACCAACGTGACAAGCCGTTTGCGTGCGTCTTGGCTTGCCTTCGGGCTTCGGTGAACGGACGTGTCCCGCAATAGGTGCGGTAAAGTCGGACGAAAAAAATAGCATGAGAAGAAATCTTCCCATTTTATAAGATATATATAATATAAGATTCTAAGCTAGCTAGCAGTCTAGCACCTGACAGTGTGTCAAAGTAAAACCGTTTCATCTCCTAGACTGCACAGCTCGTCAACGCTATCTCCCCCGTGCGGCGCTTGTGGCGCCGGCGCTCCGCCCGCCGCCGCTTCCCCTGTCTGCTCGTGGCTCGCCGCTCCGCACAGACGCTCCTCCTGCTGCCGCGCCCCCTGCCCGCTCGTGGCTCGCGGCTCGCCGCTCAGGGCGGGCACGCGGTGCCACCTTCCGTGTTCAGCCTCGACCACCGCCCTGCTGGGCGAGATTCCGCGCGGCATGTGCTTGAGGCACTGGTGGCCTCCATGCCTCTGGTGCTCATCCTCCTCGCTTGCGGATGATTCGTCCTGTGGTGTTGTAGTTTCTGGTGGTGTTTGAAGATTCTGCATGAGACCTGTTTGATGTTTTGTCACAACCAAGTTTCACAAGATGTCCTAGCTCCGCCGTCCAATCCTCCCTCCCGGTGGCCGTGCTAAGTGCACAGGGGACGCTGTGTGGGCCTCAGCTCCGATTCAATGGAGCTTCAGGGCCTCGACTTCCGCCCTGGCCGTGGTGTTCAGGAGGCAGTCAGAAGTAAGTTCGGCTGTCCCATTTCTCCTTCTTCCTCAGTTCGAGCTTTTTTCATGGTCGCCTCCTTTGGTCGCTGCAAGTTTAAGCTGTCGCCTGTCTCGGTTGGGGCTATTCTTCAGGCCACTCTTGGTCGCTCTGCAGATGGCTTTGCTGTCATTGCTCTTGCTGAGAGAGTGTTTCACTTCTCTGTCTCTTGGAGGCATGTTGGTTTTCATGTTCTCAAGCTTCGGTCTTTCGAGTGTTCTTTTTTCAAGATATTTTTTCATCTGTGGGGGAATGGTGGCCCGAACTGGATTAGTGAATGGAATTTTTTTTGTGCCGAGGAAGAAAGCTCTTGGACTGCAATTCAAAAAGATGAACCGGCTCAAGGCAGTAACCGAGTGAGGACTGATCTGTCTTTTGCCGATGCAGTGAAGAACAACCTGCTTTCAGGAGCCAACAGAGTTCCTATTTATGTTCGTCAGGCAAGAAAAAGTGTTTTTGATAGATTGGTTTTCCATGATTCCTCTAGGAATAATATACTAAGAAGAAAGAAAAAAAATCCTATTGGCCAGTTCAGGCGGGCAGGGCCCTCGCAGTTTGTTTCTGGTCTGCATGTGAAGTTTGGTTCAAATTTCAATTCAATGCCTCCGACAAGAGGTCCTACTCAAGCGCAGAAGCCTAGGATTTGCTATCGATGTTTGTCAGAAGGACATACTATAGTGATGTGCAGGTCTCCCATTAGATGCTTTGCTTGCATACGTGGGGGGCACATAGCTCTCAACTGCCCAGGAAATGGTAGCACAGATGGTAAAGAGAAAGCAGTTGCTGCTCACATTAATGGAAAAAAAAATCTCAAGCAGCCGGAGCCCATTGTGTTGGGAATAGATTTGGTTTTTGGGTCACAGCAGCAGACCCCACCTATATTTTCCTCTTTCACTGCCTGGGCTAGAGCAATGGCGTCCACCTCGGAAGCTACGCCTCCGCCGGATCCAATTATCATCCCCTGGCCAAAGGAATTAACGTTCGCGACAGGTGGATCCTCTGGGAAGGAGCCCCATATTGTAAAGACTGACTTGTGCTTGGGTGAAATAACTAGAGGGCTCAACACCTCCCTCAACAATAGTCAACTGATGTCATCATCGCACTTACAAGCCCCGCCTGCTACTCTTGCTGACGAGTCCATCATTGCATATCAAAGAGCACACCCAGGACCTTTCAAGCCAGTACAAAACAGGCCAATGATGGCCAGAGCAATTGCTGGGCGAAGGCCAAGAGTAAAGAATGAAGATCTTGCAATTGTTACGATCACACCTTCACCTGATAGCACACTTCACTTCCCCTCAGTAGAGGAAATCATCAGAAATTTTTTGGAGAAACATAGGGGAGTCAATGTTAGGGATGTGCAACCAACTCACTTGGGTCAGGCCTTTGTTCGTTTTGAGCGTGAACTTGATCGTGATATTTTTGTCCTAGAAAGCCCCCACCCTTTTGGAAATGTCAATATTTCCTTTGCTCGACACAACCAAGGCAGAAATTGGCGAAGTGTCCATTTTGATAAAGAATGTTGGCTGATGCTCCTTGGCTCCCCAAATGATTACTGGGAGCAGGAATATGTTGATACGGTAGTAGGGGCATTTGGAAAAGTAATCAGATGGGATAATGATCCGGATCACTTAACAAGGATGATTGTAAAGGCTAGAGTGGTGGACCTCAAAATTATTCCACATTTCATTGTCTTCTCTGATACGGGAGAGTACAATAGCGACTCATGGATGATTCAATGTGAGATTCTCCAACATGAGAACTTGCGGGTTGGGCCACTTGATAAGGAATCGGTCCAGTTACAAGCTGATGATCAAGGTCCCTCTTTCTCTGATTTATTTAGGGTGGGTCAGCCAATTGTGGCACCAATTGCTACAACTGATCTTCAACTAGGGACTAATCAGAATCAGAATTTGCGGAGTACACAAAATGTGCATGCGGTTCAGAACCAATTGGATAAACAACATGAGAATTGTCCAGCTTGGCCAGAAGAGTTACCTATTGCAAGGCAATCGGGTGTTCCTCAAATTAACCTAAATGTGGCTCCTGTAGTAGATCAGCAAGGTCAGATGGCAGCTGCACCTTTAATGGTGATGCAGGATTTAAATGAGGCATATTTGGGGGATGATCCACAGGAGATGTTTGTTTATCCAGATCATGGACAGGGAATGGAAGAAGAACTGCATCTCCTACCGCAGCCAATCCAGGAGCCCCATTAGGCAGAAGATGAGGAAGGGGTGGCTGACAACCTGAATATGAATGTTGATGTTCAAATACCTGTACTCCAAGGTTCATTGGACAACTTCCTGCACTTGGAGATCCCAGAAAATGACCTGTTGGAATCAGAAATGAACAACCAATCAACTCTTGGCAAGGGGCAGCAAGGAGAGAATGACCTGATGGAACTAGAAATGAACAACCAATCAACTCTTGGCAAGGGGCAGCAAGGAGAGAATGACCTGATGGAACCAGAAATGAACAACCAATCAACTCTTGGCAAGGGGCAGCAAGGAGAGAATGAGGGAACACTCTTTCAGAACAGCATCCATCTGGGAATGGCCAGGACCTTCTCTACGGGCCCGCTTGAACTGCCAAGACCTGTAGAAGCTTTCTGGTTGGCGCCAAAACCTGGGAATAAGGTAGATTCCAAGATTAAGACTCTCACTGAAGTCCCTAAAGAGTGGTTGGGCTTCTTTAGAGCTTTACTTTTGGCCCCGGCCCAACATAATTGGACTAAGCAGCTTCTTCAATCCAACTTTTCCCAGTTGCTCCATAAAGGAAATGAATGTGTGGCAACTCTGTCATTAAGCTCCAAGTCCTCATCTACAGAAGCCTGCCTGCTAGGTTCTGAACCTACAACAACAAAAGAAATAGAGGAGGCAGTCCCTGAAGAAATCATGGAAGTGACCCCTACAAACAAGAAGAGGGGTAGGAAAATAAAGGCGATACTCCAATAGTTGAATCAGCAGTTAGGCGCAGTAGTAGAGTCAGGGATAACTGCAATGGCTTCAAGATGAGTGCTTGCAAAATCAAGAACTGCTTGGGTTGCACTATCGAGCCACCAACTCTTTCTTCAACTACACTGAAAAAATTGGAACTTCACTCTGCCAAATGCAAGATGAGCAACTAGAGGATAAACTCCTTTTGAATAAGAAGAAGATGGAGCCAATTTGGAAGAAGTTGAAGAAGAACAAGGAAGTAAAGAAAAGTAGCCAGGTCTGATCATTTCTCATTATTAATCATGAGTAACAACAAAGCTTGGAAAATTTTAGATTGAAATGTCAGAGGTCTAAACTCTGAGAAGAAGTGGAATTCCATTAGGGATAAAATAGTGGAAAGTAGAAGTGAAATTGTTTGTTTGCAAGAAACCAAGAAGGAGAATTTGGAAATCAGTTTCATCAAAAACATCTGCCTTCCTGGCTTTGACTCTTTTGAGTTTCTCCCCTCTGTGGGAGCTTTAGGTGGAATCCTTGTGGCTTGGCAAAGTTCTACTTTCCTAGGGCGGTTGGTCTTTAGCAACAATTTTGCTATCTCTGTAGAATTCACCTTCAAGTTTAATAATGTTAGCTGGATTCTGACCACTGTGTGTGCTACCTGTACCTCCAATGGCAAAAGAGAGTTCCTAAATTGGTTTAGCATTGTTCAGATGCCCCCTGAGATTGACTGGCTCATAGTAGGTGATTTCAACCTAATAAGGAGACCTGAAGATAGGGACAGGGATGGGGCAGATGTCAATGAGATGTTTTTGTTCAATGAAGCCATTAGCAAGCTGGATCTGATTGAACTACCTCTTCATGGAAGACATTTCACATGGACCAATAAACAATTCCCCCCACTCTTCAAAAGGTTGGACTGGTTCTTCACTTCCAACTCTTGGACAGCTAGTTATCCCAATACCTTGGTAAAAACACTGGTTATGGAAACTTTTGATCATTGGCCTTGTGTGGTTGAGATCAATACAAAGATCCCCCAAAGCAAAATTTTTAGATTTGAAAATTATTGGCTCAGTCATGAGGAGTTCATCTCAGTAGCCTGTTGACGGTATTTATACCCTGTTTTCTACCATCATAACCGTCAACAAAACACTCTTTTCAGGGAAGAAACAAGCAAACACATAGTGACTTAGGTACAAATAACTTGGTTCCACATGTATATGTTAGTATTTGTTTGCAGGTGCTTAAATTAGGTGTTTTCAGAGTAGAGAAGCACCAAGAAGAGAGTGGAGCACCTGGAGGGCCCACATGCAGGTCGGCCGACCCACATGTGGGGCCCACCAGGGCTCTGCTGACATGGCACGATCTAGGTGACATCCCACTCAGCTCAACCCCACCATCAGATCAAAGTTGTGTTTCCAATCAACGGTGGAAGATCAAAGCACATGGATTCAAGCGTGAACCGACAAGACCAAGGCAAAACAAGTACATAGCTACACTCTATGACAAGTGCGGACCACAGTGGTGGGCCCACCTTGCCATAGGTGGGTCTGCCGACCCACCCATGGTGGTCCCAGGCCACCGCCATGCTCCACCGTCTTTCTGCATGTTTCACACGTGTTGGTTTGATCATCACCGTTCATCTAAGGCGGTTTCAAGACGGTTTATCCAAGGGCCAAGGTGGAAAGGCACATGGATTGATGACATGGCACTCCCCTTCATCCCCCTATAAATACCCCCTAGTCCTTCACTCTAGACATCAAGGAATAAAGTATCAAGTGTGTCATAGAGAGAAAGACTACTTTAGTAGCTTTAGTGTTAGAATAAGAGGAAAGAGAGTGAGGGAAGTCTTCAGGAGAAAGCCTCAGGCCTGTCGGGAGTCTTCTCCAAGGTGTACCTCAGCGGATGCAAGCTTCTAGTAAGTTTTACATCTGAGTCCTTCTAGTATTTGATATTCTGGTTCTGGTACCTTAAGTATGTACTTGCTTTACTTGCACATTGCTTTACTTAGTGAAGTACTTTAGTCTCTAGCTAAGATTAGAGTAGTAAGTATAGTGTAGACGTGGTGTCTAGGCTATATCTTATCAGTGTGGGCCGCTTGTCGCACGAATTGTTTGTGGGTGCCAGCAAGTGGTGACATCGTTGTCTGGTCTTAGTATCCCTCCACGTATGTAAGACAAGTTATTAAAACGGCAGGACATCAATACAATAGCATAGCCGCCTCGGGAGGAGTTATATCTCCTCCTGTTTCGCCAATCGCCTCTTGTAAAGGAAGGATGTGGTAAACCTTTTTATACTTAGAAAGCCAAGAGCAGACATCGTTTGCAACATAGAACCTCTCTATACCTATATCCTAAACCCCTTTGATCACCAAATCCTTTGATCACTATCTAACGGTCTTGAACCTAGTTAGTTCACTTCACGTTCCCCGTGGAAAATACGATACCTGGAATACTCCCGGTGAAGGCTACATTGACTACCGTACGCTTGTGGTATATCTGTTTGCCACTTCTGGTGTCAACATAGCCATTAATGGTTGGACAACTTCAGACCACATTGATGACCCAGCTAAAAGACTATCAACAAAATTCAAAAACTTACGAAGGGATCTCAGGATGTGGAAAGCTCGGTTGCCAAAACTTGCTTTAGTCGTTGCCAATATAAAACTTGTTTTGCACTTCCTAGAGACTGTGGAAATCTTCAGAGATTTGTCGCTTCCTGAATGGAACTTCAGGAATTTAATTGCTGCAACACTGATATCTTTGCTGAAGCAACAGAAGACTTATTGGAAACAGAGGGGGAAGATTAGATGGGTATGGGAAGGAGATGCAGGAACTAAGTTTTTTCATGCCCATGCTACGATGAGAAATAGGAGAAACACAATCCCCTCTCTACAAGAAGATCTGGGAAATACTTTGCAGTTCCATGAACAAAAATCTGAACTATTGTGGAATTCCTTCAAAGAAAGGATGGGCAAAACCGATTTTGGTCATATGATCTTTAATATAGATGATCTTATCCAAGCAGTTGATGGTCTTGATCAATTAGAAGTGGCATTTATAAAAGAAGAAGTGGAGAGGGTTGTCACTGATCTCCCGAACAATAAATCCCCACGGCCTGATGGATTTAGCAATGAGTTTGTGAAGGGTTGTTGGCCACTTATATCTAGTGACTTCTATGATCTGTGTGATGGTTTCTTCAACACGGAGATATGCCTAAGAAGTATCAATAGCTCTTACATTATCCCGATTCCAAAAAAAGAGGGTCCACAAAGAGTCTCAGATTACAGGCCAATCTCACTTTTGAATTCCTCTGTGAAATTATTAACCAAATTGTTGGCGAATAGGTTGCAAGTCCAAATTATGAGGCTAGTCCACAAGAACCAGTATGGGTTTATTAAGACTAGAACCATCCAAGACTGCCTAGCTTGGGCTCTTGAATACATTCACATTTGTCACAAATCAAAGAAAGAGCTTATTATTCTAAAATTGGATTTTGAAAAGGCCTTTGATAAAATTGAACATGGGGCAATTTTAGAGATCCTCAAAGCAAAAGGATTTGGGCAAAAATGGATCAGCTGGGTGCAAAGAATTCTAAATTCGGGAACTTCCTCAGTTTTACTTAATGGGGTGTCTGGAAAGGTTTTTCACTGCAAAAGAGGGGTAAGACAAGGTGACCCCTTATCACCTCTTCTCTTTGTTCTAGCTGCTAATCTATTGCAATCTATAGTAAACAAAGCAAAGGATCAAGGTCTCTTAAAGCTTCCAATTCCCCTCAGATATACTACCGACTTCCCTATTCTACAGTATGCTGATGATAGTTTGGTCATAATGGAAGCTAGTAGTAGACAGCTGTGGACACTAAAGGCCTAACTTCACTCTTTTGGCGAATCAACCGGGTTCAAAGTAAACTATGCAAAATCAATTATGGTGCCCATTAACATATCTCAGGAAAAGTTACAACATTTGGCAAGGACATTTAATTGTGAGACTGGAAGTCTACCTTTCACTTATTTAGGGCTACCTTTAAGCCTAACAAAGCCAAAGGTGATTGATTTCTCCACTGATATGGATTGACTATGGATAGATGGATTAGCAGAGAGACACCCCGGATAGCTGCCCTTCCTCGGGGGACTATCTTAGGGTTTCTTCTCGCCTCATTACAACCAATACCTGGTAGTCTCTTTTATAGAGACAACTGACTTGACCCCTAAGGAAATATCCTAACCGAATCAATCTAACTTATCCATTACCTAACTAATCTAATCTAATCAGGTGTCGCACAGGCCTTTGGCCCGGCTCCACCTTCTGTAACACTACTCCACCCCTCCAAGACAGCTCGTCCTCGAGCTGTGGCGATTCTGGTGGCCGCATTGGCGCAGAAGAATTGGACGTTGGCGCCGGAGCAGTGCGTGAGGCATGCGTCCTTGCTGAAGGTGATGCCTTGGGTCTTGACCTTGTCAAGGAGCTCGCAGCAGTCGTCCTTGTTGTCGAGGATGTAGATGACGAAGTCCCTGATGTGCTGCAGCACCTCCGCTGGGGTCTTGGACTTGGAGCTGAACAGCCCCGCCATCCGGTGGCCAGCCCCATCCCCAGCAGCGAGCCGAAATGCTCCACGTAGTCTGCTGCGCGCACAATGCCGAAGTTCATGGCCTCCCTGCCAGGACCGTTTGACGGAGACGCCGAGCATGGTGACCTGGCCAGCGCAGCAGGCCTGGCCGCATAGCGTCTCTAGCGCGCTGCCCATGCCGAGGAGGAAGCCGAGCGCAAGGTGGAGAAGACAGAGAGGCCGAGGGAGGCAGCGGACAGCAAAAGGTTGCCGAGGAGGCCAATGAACATCTGCATGACGGAGCTGATGGCGCACAAGCTCAGCATGCCCACGGCGATGGGTACGCCGATGCCCCAGAGGCGCTTGGACTCGTCCCAGACCATGCGCGCGACACCCCCCACGGTGCACAACGCCATAGTGGCGGGCTTCGGTCAGAAGGCCTGCAGGCTGCCGACGAGCGAGCCGCCCTCGACGGTGCTGCTGGCGCCCACCATCACAGCAGCCCACCCGCCGCCCGTGCGTGCGCTCTCGCCCGTCCCCACGATAGAACAAGGGGGCCAGGTGTCCGCGTCCGCCTGCAGGCCGGACGTTGGGGTCGTAGGAGCAGAGGATGCCAGCGGCCTTGGCGGCGCGTATGGCGGCCAGGTGTGCCAACCGGACGGGCTCCGTGAAGAGCGAGATGGAGCCATAGTGGAAGATCTTGGTGCGCCGGATCAGGTCCAGGTTGCGCTCTGTTGACATCTACTGACGTCGCCAAATATAACTATATAACTTTTAATGTGAGAGGCGAGATTAGAAGATGAATGGTAATTAATTAACTTGTCATTAGCAACTAGCCACTTTTCTATTACCAACATTCTTATGCAAGAACTAGATTGTCATCCCTAATTAATAATGCTAAGAATAAATAAAGGTTTTATATATTAATCAGAAATAAATATAAATATAAACTAAGATCAATTCTGCAAGCGGACAGATAATTATACCATTGTAGCATTTTACCTAGGGAGTTATACCAGGTTGTCGATTTATATTTATACCACTGGAAAGGATTAGGATAAACTTTAATTTATTATATTGATAGTGATGGTATACAATGGATAAGTGACATTACCGATGTCATTTACTCTACTCATAACAGGTAGAGGTCACAAGGTAAATAAAGATAAAGGTGATAAGTATGATCAAGCATCATAAATAAAAGATAATCATCAGAGCACTTCTCTAGTCATAGTAATAGCTAGCCAATGGATAAACTAAAGAATTAATATCAAAGGTAATTCTATAACTACATCAATGAATAACTCTAATTGGTGCAAATACATCTAGCAATCATTATTAGACTAATCATATATCATGATCACATGCAAAGGGCATCATCTAGGAATGATGTGAAACAGAGTCATTATCCAACTTCGCGACCGTGCCTGCTGGCCTACATACGGGGGGTGGAGTACAGAGGACTCAATGCAGCTATCACCTACACGATCTACCACACGACCCGGCACATCAGGGTGCACTCACAGATAAACAAAATACCTAGACACCACGTCTACATACTGTTCATCATCTATCCATCGTCCGCATGAATAAACCCTATATGAGCAATTACATGAATTCAATAAGATCAAACCAACTATACTAGACATATAATCAAAGTAGACAAAGACTATTGTAATTAAGAACATATGAACTATTAAGAACAATGTTTCCCTATTCATAATGAAGAATACAATAATAGAGAAAGAACTAGAATTATACAGAACTCCTCTACTTCTAATCTAATTAGGATAGAAATATGAACTAGGAGGCTCTTGATGAACTAGGAGGCTCTTGACGGTTTGAGGACTTGATGCCTTGAATGAATGATGGGTTGATGCCTCCAGGGGGGTCTGCCCCTTTATTTATAGCCCGTGGGATGCACGTACGCCGTAGGATCAAACCGACTTGAAACAAGGGCCGAGATGAGTCCACAAAGGCGGTGGAAGAAGACTCCAGAAGCTGGGCCGAAACCCTAGCAGGGGGCGCTGGCCGGCCCCACCCTGGCGCCGGCTGGCCCCACCCTGGTGGGTCTCGGGCCCCGGTGCTTCAGGTGTGTTCCAGATACTTCTAGTGTTCTCGTGATGATGTTTCCTTAGCGGTTAAGTTACGTGGTAATCATGCTCTTTAACTCTTTTATGCTTTTCTGGAATAGCCCCTAAAAAATACAGAACATGCAAAACTCGTGGAAACTGTCAGTTAAAACCTCAAACTAGTATGTATTCATGTATCTTTTGGTGTCTAAAGTTCTAATAAAAGTTGACGTTATCCACCGTCAACGACACCCCCAAGCTTACCTGTTTGCCAGTCCCTTGGTAAACAAACTAAGTCTAATTACTAATGTAATTGGATCAGAAGTTGCTACAATGCTTTCATACTTCCCAAGTACACATGCTTCAAACATAGATTCTCCTCCGGATTAGACAAAATTGCTCTAACTTTTAAACTTACTCGTTTTACCTTTAACTATGGGGCTTTATAGCTCTTGCCTCAGTCTTGAGTAATTGAAAGAAAGAACAATCAAGTTGTGCACTATGTAGCAAATTCTTCACAGTACCAATATCCCGGAGTTTTGCAAGTTCTCAAAATAAAACTCAGAGCTTTAATTGTATGACACCCTCAAGTCTCTTAGTATATATGGTATTTGTGGATTTTACTTAAGGCATTAATGTTATGCCTTCCTATAAATAAGGATTTATAGTGGAGCTTATAGGAGTGGCAATAACAAGGTTTACGCATACTTGCAATTCATATGTTGTAAAGTCAAACAATGGATCCACAGAGAATCGAGGCATACAATCAAACCGAGATGTGCATGTGTATGGAATATAGTGGATATGTGTATATGTGGTATTTAGTGGCTATTCCTATTTATACTTTTGCTCTTTGAAAATATTCACTCTCCTTTGTAACTTGGAGGAACACATGGGCTATCGTTATTCTTTCTTTCTCTCTTTTTTTCATTCGGGAGGCGGGCATCTAGTACCCATTGTTTTAATGCTGGGACACTTGTCCATCTTTTACTCCCTTTTTATATTTTTGCATAGCCACATGTATCCTTTGAACATAAATAACTGGAGAGATAATAATAAGAACTTAGTGCAATTATAACAAGGCTGTCCTACGGGTTGTATATTTTTGGTGTTCACTCCTAGTGTAGGAGAAAATATTTTCATGATGAACATTGATGGAAGTGAAAATGCTTGCGATTACTCCCAGGGTAGGAATAATGCATATGTGCTGAAGTGTGTACGTGATCTTGGTTTTAAAATCATGACAAGACTCTCATATGGTATACAACAAATGTTGACTAAACTTAATGCAAAGCAAGCAGCATGAATGTGCAAAAGTTTTCCTAGCTAGATGTATCATATAGGCTTTGGTAGGAATTCATACTTTGTCATACAAGAGCTCATCATGTAAATTTCAAATTTTTAAAATAAATCTTTAGAATTTAGTAATGCTAAGAATAAGATAAATAGTAGCTCAACTTTCATGAATCATATCAATCAATTACCTAGACTTAGCTCAACCATATGCCTCCACAAGTTTCAGATTCAGAATAATTTCTTACGTTAAAACAGCAATATCTAAAACTTAGGAGAATTTAAGTTTGACAACTAGGCATTTGAAAAATATTGTGACAGAGCAACTATTCATCATCTCCAAGACAAAATTTTAATGTTCATCGTTTTTAATTTAGTTCTAGCCTAGACCGACTCTAAACAAACTTTAATATATAGATAGATATTTATTTAGTTTTCAAATTTTATCTTAATAGCTAACTCACGCGAAAAAGCGATATAGTAATAATGATAAGATAGGAAACTTATACTTAGCTAGATTTTAATTGGAGGGTGCCCTCCCTCAAGCTTAACGTTTGACAGGGTCTTTGATATTGCAAATTGAGTGATCCTTCTGAGCAGTGTATCGGCAGTGTAAGGGCGTCGGGTTGACTAGCTCCTTGATCTTGTGTTGTCCTATGAAACTCAATTGTCAATAAAAATACCAAATCTCATAGAGAGGGGTTAGGTTTAGTACCACTCCATAGTAAGTAATTGCTTTTATATTTTCAGCTGAAGCTTAAGCTTCTTTACCGAATTAGGAAACTTCTTTGAGAGTGTGGACCTTCATGTTCCCACATATTTTTTGCATTAGATTTTCCTATGATACTATGGTGAACTTTCATGTGTTCACATATTTTTGGCATTTTGTATAAAGTAGACTTAATAAGCGCATAGATAAAGTTACCAGGTGACTAGGGGATGCTCCTTCCCCAAGCTTGATGTCTGCAATACTTAGTGCTTGAATGATCTTTAGAGCGAGTTGGTTAGCAGCAGTCCTGATGAGTGCCACTAATAGGCTCTCTCCTTAGTCATAATATTATTCCTGCATAGTTATACTCCAACAAGAAAACCAAAACTTGGGCCTCGAATTATCGAGGGGTTAGCGGTTGAAAGGTCCTAGTATGGCTAGAGGGGGGGTGAATAGCCTAATAAAATTTCTACAAAGAACTTAGGCCAAGAGGTTAGTAACAAATATGGCTAAATGTGCAATACTAGTGCAACTACTAACCTAGGCAAGCCACCCACACAATTTTAGTTAATTCTTAGTTCTAAGCCACACAAGCAAGCTAGCAAAAGCTAAAAGACTACACAACTACACAAGACAAGAAAATAAGCTACTTTGCACAAGAATAAGAAAGGAATGATCGTCGATTAAACCTTTGCCTTGTGAGGAAGCCAATCACCGGGATAATCAATAAGTCACTCACTCGAAGGTGAGGAAATCAATAGAGACACCAAGATTTATCCCCGAGGTTCACGAGCTTGCCGGCACGCTACGTCCTCGTTGTGTTGACTTCAACGGGTGGTTCGGTGGCTAATCGGTATCACACACCGAGCCTACACTAGGCGCCACAAGAACCTACCACAGAGGAAGTAACTCAAAGACACGAGCAATCCACTAGAGTTACCTTTGAGCACTCCGCTCGGGGAAGGCACAAGAACCCCCTCACAATTTGCCGGGTGTGGGCAAGCACAATCAACCAGCTCCTCTACACCTTCTTCTCCTCCAAGCCGTCTAGGGACATGGCAATGTCCCAAGGGAATAAGAACTGAACCAAGCCTTGCTCTCAAGTGCTCTAGAATGCAAATCACAAGCAATGATGCACTTGAGCTTCACTCATTCTCACTAAGGATGATCAAGATGATGAACTAGTGAGAGAGTGGGAGGCTAGAATGCAACAAACTGTATGACAATGATCCAAGTGTGCAAGAGTGTCACCAAGTGATCAGGGAGGGAGTATAAATACCCCCAAGTGCAAATCTAGCCGTTACCCCACTCGAAACAGCCGTTAACACTCTTTTTCTACCGTCGGACGCAACCGTCGGACTAAACGCCAGCGTCGGACGCTCACGATCTCGCCACGTGTCAGCTGAATTCAACGACGTTCATCCGATCGCAACGGATACCTCATCGCGCGCTTTTTCAAACCGTCGGACTGGGGGCGTCAGACTAAACACTTGCGTCCGACGCTCTCTCAGCTCACTGAGCGCGTGCCGTCGGACGATCGCGAGTCAGTGCGTCGGACTAAAAATTCCCAGGGTCCGACGCTTCCAGAGAGGTTCAGAAATGCTAAAACATCGTCGGACATCGTCCGACGCTCGCCGTCGGACTATTCTCAAGCGCCCGACGCTCTCCCGAACGCCACGCGTCACGCCGACACTGCTCGTCACCGTCGGACTGAAGTGGGCAATGGTCCGACGCTCGTTTACCGAGCGTCCGACGCTCGCTATTGGTTAGAACTAGGGTAAGGCGTCGGACTCTACTCAATGGTCCGACGCTGCCCTTCCACACAGTCCGACGCTCTATTTTCAGCTAATTTCAAGTCTATTTCTCACGCCTTACTTTTATGTGCTAACACTCAAGGTCTTCAACACTTGTGCACAGTGTGTTAGCATTTTGCAAACATTTTTCAAGGGTTTTCAAAGAGATTCTCTAGGTTGGTTAGATCAATGCACATGAGATGCAACCTAGAGCACTTGAAAGTAATCCAATAGCTTAGTTCTCCCCTTGATAGTCGGCTATCTATCCTAAATGTGATCACTCCCACTTGGAGTCTCGATCACTAAAAGAAAAGCCCTATTTGGATATACCTTAGCCTCTAGCTTTCCTTTTTTAAGTCCTTTTCTTTCTCCTTTATCATTTCATCTTGATCTTTACTTGAGCTCATGTCATCTTCCTCCTTATCACTGATCTACTCTTAGCTACACATACTTAGCACTTAGATTAGTAACTAGGTTTCATCAATTACCAAAACCAAACTAGGGTCTTTCAATCTCCCCCTTTTTGGTAATTGATGGCAACCCTTTTTACAGAAGAAATATGCATTAAGATTTCGAACTTATCATGCTTGTCCATGAGTAGATCATTAAAGGATTTGGATAACCATCATAAGTTCTATTTTGGTAGTATTGGCTCCCCCTACATATGTGCATCGAGTTTGAATTGAAAGCTAGCACATATGTATTGAATAGAGTAATTCTACCAAAATTGTGCTAATGGTGTATAGAATGGACCTTTGAAGCGTGATACCATCGGAGTTGCCATGTACACCATCCTTAGCACCTCAGTAACTAGAAGGTCACAAATACTAGATCATACCATGAGATCACATTATAAGCAAGCTCTAGTTGCCATTTGAAGAAATATGGCCAACTTGTTACCCCTACACATGCTAGTTGTTCAAATTATCATTCAAATCCTACTACTAGCAATACACCACACAAGCATGATTAAGAACGTAAATACAAATGCAATTTGAATCATATGATTAATGCACATCCAAATGCAACAACTTGCATATGTGATTGCTCCCCCTACTTGTGTGCTTCAAAAAATTTTAATTACCCCTTTCCTTAGGCCTATTGCTCTCCCATCATTGGCCTAATGATGGTTCATCGCGCCTTCTCTTTCTTTTGTAACTTTCTCTCCCCCTTTGTCAACAATTGCTCAAAAAAGTTAAGTGGAGTAGAGATAGTTAAGTTCATTTGATTGTGGAAAGACTGTTGATTTTTCACTTTGGCTCAATCTAGTGCACTTGCCTAGGATATATAACTAAGTTTGATCCAAGGACAATCTTCTTCACGCCATTAGGGGTTATCTTGCCCATGTTAAGTTATACACCTTGAGCTAATGAACTAGATTGAACACTAGGGGATTAAGCACACATGCATGTTATATGTTACCACTAGATCATACAATCAAATAAGGAAATAGTGGTAGCATATATCCATCAAAAATATTTTAATTTTCATGAATGATCCTAGGATGTGAATCATCGGTTCCAACGCTTTAAATGTCAATGTCACCCTTTTATTGATGATCCCGGATAAAATGGTGCCTCACATCAATATGCTTGGTTCTTTGATGTTGAACCGGATTTTGAGTTAACTTGATAGCACTCTCATTGTCACAAAACAATGGCACTTTCTTGAAGTTGATTCCATAATCCCTCAAAGTTTCCATCATCCACAAAAGTTGAGCACAACAACTCCCCACACTAATGTATTCGGCTTCGGCAGTGGAGAGTGAAATGCTATTTTGCTTCTTGGATGACCATGAGACAAGGGATCTTTCCAAGAGTTGACATGTGCCCGATGTACTCTTTCTATTTATCTTGCAACCGGCATAGTCCGCATCGGCATATCCAATCAATTCAAATTTTGCACCCTTGGGATACCACAATCCAACATCTTGAGTGTGCTTCAAATATCTCAATATCCTCTTTGCGGCCTTCATATGACTCTCTCTAGGAGATGTTTGATATCTAGCACACATGCACAACTAAACATGACATCCGGTCTTGATGCGGTGACATAGAGCAAACTTCCAATTAGAGACCGATATGCCTTTTGATCAACCATATTGCCACTTTTATCTTCATCCAAGCTTCCACTAGTCCCCATGGGAGTGCTAATTGGTTTTGCATCTTGCATTCCAAACTTCTTGATCATGTCTCTTGTGTACTTGCCTTGACTTATTAATGTGCCATTCTTCATTTGTTTAATTTGAAGTCCAAGCAAGTATGTGAGTTCACCCATCATAGACATCTCAAATTCTTTAGACATCATCTTTTCAAACTCCGCACACAAAGCTTGACTTGTTGATACAAAGATAATGTCATCAACATAGATTTGCATGATCATCAAGTCACCATCAACCTTCTTGGTGAATAGAGTGGTGTCAATCTTGCCCATCTTGAAACCTTTAGAGAGGAGAAAGTCGCTTAGCCTCTCATACCATGCCCTTGGTGTTTGTTTCAAATCATAGAGTGCTTTCCTTAACTTGTACACATGATTTGGTTTCTTCTCATCTTAAAAACCGGGTGGTTGTTCAACATATACTAACTCATTGATGAATCCATTGAGAAATGCATTTTTGACATCCATTTGGTAGAGCTTGATGTTGTGAGCACAAGCATATGCTAGAAGGATTCTTATTGCTTCCAATCTTGCAACCGGAGCATAGGTTTCACCAAAGTCCAATCCCTCTACTTGAGTGTACCCTTGTGCCACTAATCTTGCCTTGTTCCTTATTACAACACCATCTTGATCTTGCTTGTTTTTAAATACCCATTTGGTGCCAATAATATTGTAGTTCTTTGGTCTCTCTACCAATTCCCAAACTTCATTTCTTTCAAAATTGTTGAGCTCTTCATGCATCGCATTTACCCAACCACTATCTTTCAATGCCTTCTCAATGTTTTCCGGTTCTTCAAATGACACAAATAAATAGTGAGCATAAAATGATGCTAGTCTTGATCTTGTTTGCACACCCTTTTGAATATCACCAACAATTTGATCTAAAGGATGATCTCTTGCAATGTTTGTGGGTTGAAGCATTTGAGGTTGATTGCTTGAGCTTTATTGTGCATATGATTGATTTGCTTGAGAGGAACTAGCTTGATCTTGATTTTGCACTTGAGAATCACTAGCTTGATCATTTGAAGGAACTTGCACTTGATCTTTGTCATCTTCTATGTCAACCACTTGAGTCGGCCTTATGTCACCAATGTCTATTTCTTACATAGCCTTTGCCAATTGAGGTCCACTCACATCATCTAGATTCTCATTTTGATCTTGAAACCCATTGGTTTCATCAAATTCAACATCATGAACTTCCTCAAGTTGACCACTTCCCAAGTTCCATACTCTATAAGCTTTACTAGTGGTGGAGTAACCAAACAAGAATCCCTCATCACATTTCTTCTCAAATTTGCTCAATCTAGCTCCTTTCTTCAATATGTAGCACTTACAACCAAACACCCGAAAATATGCAATATTTGGCTTTCTTCCATTCAAGATCTCATATGGAGTCTTCTCCAACATAGGATGGCAATAGAGTCTATTTGAGTAGTAGCATGCCGTGTTGATTGCTTCGGCCCAAAAAGATTGACTCACATTATACTCACTAAGCATAGATCTTGCCATATCAATGAGAGTCCTATTCTTTCTTTCAACTAGGCCATTTGATTGAGGTGTGTACTTAGCCGAGAATTGATGTTTGATTCCTAAGTCATCACATAGCTCATCAACTCTTGTGTTATTGAACTCACTACCATTATCACTTCTCACCCTCTTGATGGTTATTTCAAATTCATTGCAACTTCTTTTGACAAAAGTTTTGAAGATACCATAAACATCACTTTTGTCATTTATAAAGAAAACACATGTGTATCTTGAGAAGTCATCCACTATCACCAAACCATACTTGTTGCCGCCAATGCTTGTATATGTAGTTGGTCCAAATAAGTCCATGTGCAATAACTTAAATGGTTTGCATATGCTCATCATGCTCTTCTTAGGATGAGTGTTGCCTACTTGTTTTCCGGCTTGACATGCACTACATAACTTGTCCTTCTCAAACTCAACATCTTTAAGGCCTCTAACCAAGTCATGCTTCACAAGTTTGTTCAATTGCTTCATTCCAACATGACCAAGCCTTCTATGCCATAAACAACACATGCTCGACTTAGAGAGTAAGCATGTTGATAATTGTGATTCTCTAGCACCAAAGTCCACTAGATAGAGATTCTCATATCTAAATCCCTTGAATATCAAATTTGATCCATCCACACTAATGATTTTCACATCATCAACACCAAAGATGCATTTGAAACCAAGATCATAAAGTTGAGCCACCGACAATAGATTGAAGTTCAAACTCTCAACTAATAGCACATTGGAGATGCTTAGATCATTTGATATTGCAATCTTTCCAAGACCCTTGACCTTGCCTTTGCTATTATCCCCAAATGTGATACTATCATACTCATTGCCACTAGAATTGATTTGGTTGAACATTCTTGAATCACCGGTCATGTGTTGAGAACACCCACTATCAAGAACCCAATGCCTCCCTCCAGCTTTGTAATTTAACTACAAAACAAATCAATGTCTTTTAGGTACCCATATTTGTTTGGGTCCTTGGAGGTTAGCAACCAAAGCCTTTGGTACCCAAATAGCCTTCAACCTTAGGCTCTTTTTACGTGTACCAATGTATTTGACTTTGACACCTTTCTCAACCTTGGTAAGCATGTAACAAGAATCAAGTCTAATAGATTTAGCACTTGCAAATTTTATTTGCTTATTCTTGTTGTTAGTGATGCAATTTGCCTCAATATGCCCAACTTGCTTGCACTTGTAGCAAAACCGACCATTGCTCCTCACAAAGCTTGGCTTTGAAGTTACAAAGGCCGCCTTGCCTTTCTTGGGAGTATAGCCAAGTCCCTCCTTAGAGTTACTATATCTTTGGCTACCCAAGCATTGTAGCAAGCGGGCATCCCCACCATAGGCATTGCCTAATGTACTGGTTAGCTTGTCCACTTCCTTCTTTAATTTCTCATTTTTCAACTTTTAGTGTTTGATCAACACTAGTAGTGAAGGTAGAAGTAGAAGTGGATGATAATGAAGAACTAGTGTTATTAGGTGTGGTTGCAACAAGTGTTTCATTAGTTGATTCATTCATTAGATCACAAGTTACACCCAAATCACATGTTATAGCAACATCCTCTACCCTGCTTGGCTCTAAGAGTGAGGAGTGAGCTTTTTCAAGCTTGGTGTGAGCTAGTTTGAGATCCTCATGGTCTTCCTTTAGACACTCATGAGAAGCACTTAGCTCATCAAAGGATTGTTCAAGAGTTTTTAATTTCTTAGACAATTCTTTGCACTTCTTAGACTTAGAGCTAATAAGATATTCGGCTTGCTCTAACATGTCCATGAGTTGTGCTATACTAGGCTCATCATCATCACTATCACTATCATTATCATCTTTTTCATCATCACTTGTGTCATCGTATTTTACCATGGTGGACTTAGCCATGAAGCACGATGAATCAAATGATGAAGACCTCTTGTTGATAGCAATAGAAGCATGGCCTTCTTTGTGGATGTCTTCCTCTCATCATCATCACTAGATTCATCATCATCAGAGGAAGCATCACTATCCCATGTAACCACATAGGATCCACCTTTCTTCTTTGAGAAGTTGAATTTTTTTCTCCTTCTTTTCCACCTTGTCCTTCTTGTCCTTCTTGCCTTTCTTCTTGTAATCATCTTCATCATCACTAGCATTGGGACAATCCGCCACAAGATGATCCGTGCTCTTGCAATTGTTGCACTTCCTCACTACATTCTTGCCTTTGAAGTTATCTCTTCTCTTTCTAGCACCATAGCCCTTGTTCTTCATGAATCTTTCAAACTTGCGCACAAAGAGAGCTAGTGCCTCATCATCACTATCAAGGCTAGATGCATCATCATCACTAGATTGCACTTTCTTGCCCTTGCCCTTGCTCTTGGAAGAAGAGGTGGTGGACTTGAATGCCACGGTCTTCTTACCCTTGTCATCCTCCTTCTTCACTTCTTCACTATCACTCTTCTCATTGTATTGATCCTCGGTCATCACATCACCAAGAACCTCATTTGGAGTGACACGCTTCATGCCGCCTCGGAAGATGATAGTTCTCAAGGTCTTGAACCTCTTGGGCAAGCACATGAGAAACTTGTGAGAGAAGTTCTCATCACTTGTTTTCTCACCCAAGGCCTTGAGAGCATTGACAATCACTTGAAGCCTATAGAACATTTCCGGAATGCTCTATCCATCATCCATCTTGAAGTTTGAGAGCTTGTCCTTGAGCATGTACAACTTGGCACTCTTTACCGTTGAAGTGCCCTCATAGGTTTGCTCTAATCTTGCCCATACTTCACTTGCTCTATCCAAATCCTTGATTTGCTTAAACACTTTTGAGTCAATGCCATTGTAGATGGTGTTGAGAGCCATTGTGTTACATTGGTTGTTCTCTCGATCTCTAGGTGTGGGGCTTGCGGGATCAAGCACAATGTATTCCTTCTCGGTGACCTCCCACACCTTCTCATGAATTGAGCCAAGATATCTCCTCATCTTTCTTTTCCAATAATCAAATGAGCTTGTGCCATCAAAGTGAGGTGGTTTGCCCCCAACATGATTGAACATGATATGAGCCATTTCAATACACCGAAGGATGTTAAGCCTTGACTAAACGGTGACCATGGCTTCGATACCACTTGAAAGGTCCTAGTATGGCTAGAGGGGGTGAATAGCCTAATAAAATTTCTACAAAGAACTTAGGCCAAGAGGTTAGTAACAAATATGGCTAAATGTGCAATGCTAGTGCATCTACTAACCTAGGCAAGCCACCTGCATAATTCTAGTTAATTCTTTGTTCTAAGCCACACAAGCATGCTAGCAAAAGCTAAAAGACTACACAACTACACAAGACAAGAAAATAAGCTACTTTGCACAAGAATAAGAAAGGAATGATCGTCGATTAAACCTTTGCCTTGTGAGGAAGCCAATCACCGGGACAATCAATAAGTCACTCACTCGAAGGTGAGGAAATCAATAGAGACACCAAGATTTATCCCCGAGGTTCATGTGCTTGCCGGCACGCTATGTCCTCGTTGTGTTGACTTCAACCGGTGGTTCGGTGGCTAATCGGTATCACACACCGAGCCTACACTAGGCGCCACAAGAACCTACCACGGAGGAAGTAACTCAAAGACACGAGCAATCCACTAGAGTTACCTTTGAGCACTCCGCTCGGGGAAGGCACAAGAACCCCCTCACAATTTGCCGGGTGTGGGCAAGCACAATCAACCAGCTCCTCTACACCTTCTTCTCCTCCAAGCCGTCTAGGGACACGGCAATGTCCCAAGAGAATAAGAACTGAACCAAGGCTTGCTCTCAAGTGCTCTAGAATGCAAATCACAAGCAATGATGCACTTGAGCTTCACTCAATCTCACTAAGGATGATCAAGATGATGAACTAGTGAGAGAGTGGGAGGCTAGAATGCAACAAAGTGTATGACAATGATCCAAGTGTGCAAGAGTGTCACCAAGTGATCAGGGAGGGAGTATAAATACCCCCAAGTGCAAATCTAGCCGTTACCCCACTCGAAACAGCCGTTAACACTCTTTTTCTACCGTCGGACACAACCGTCGGACTAAACGCTAGCGTCCGACGCTCACGATCTCGCCACGTGTCAGCTGAATTCAACGACGTTCATCCGATCGCAACAGATACCTCATCGCGCGCTTTTTCAAACCGTCGGACTGGGGGCGTCAGACTAAACACTTGCGTCCGATGCTCTCTCAGCTCACTGAGCGCGTGCCGTCGGACGATCGCGAGACAGTGCGTCGGACTAAAAATTCCCAGTGTCCGACGCTTCCAGAGAGGTTCAGAAATGCTAAAACATCGTCGGACATCGTCCGACGCTCGCCGTCGGACTATTCTCAAGCGCCCGACGCTCTCCCGAACGCCACGCGTCACGCCGACACTGCTCGTGACCGTCGGACTGAAGTGGGCAATGGTCTGACGCTCGTTTACCGAGCGTCCGACGCTTGCTATTGGCCAGAACTAGGGTTAGGCGTCGGACTCTACTCAATGGTCCGATGCTGCCCTTCCACACAGTCCGACCCTCCTTTTTCAGCTAATTTCAAGTCTATTTCTCACCCCTTGCTTCTATGTGCTAACACTCAAGGTCTTCAACTCTTGTGCACAGTGTGTTAGCATTTTTTAAACATTTTTCAAGGGTTTTCAAAGATACTCTCTAGGTTGGTTAGATCATTGCACATGAGATGCAACCTATAGCACTTGAAAGTAATCCAATAGCTTAGTTCTCCCCTTGATAGTCGGCTATCTATCCTAAATATGATCACTCCCACTTGGAGTCTTGATCACTAAAAGAAAAGCCCTATTTGGATATACCTTAGCCTCTAGCTTTTCTTCTTTAAGTCCTTTTCTTTCTCCTTGATCATTTCATCTTGATCTTTACTTGAGTTCATGTCATCTTCCTCCTTATCACTAATCTACTCTTGGCTACACATACTTAGCACTTAGATTAGTAACTAGGTTTCATCAATTACCAAAACCAAACTAGGGTCTTTCAGCGGTCAGGCAATGAGCACTTTGATTATTCTTTGAGTTGATTTATAGATTTTAGCAGGATTCTAACTGGATTTTCTTTTTAGGATTTTCTAATTTTCTTATGTAGCAATCTAAAAATATGCATGTTATTTATTAATTTTTTATGCCACCACAGGGAATATTTATTTCCATGGGGCTTAGAATTTTCATAATGCAACAAAGCAACTATAAATACTACTACCATCTATAAATCATTTTTTTATGCCACCACAGTAAATATGCCTACAGGGCCAGCATAGGTTCATTCACATATGGCTTTAATATTTATGATGCAGTAAATAAAGCAGTAAATATTTTTGTTGGTTTATTTTTAATATGCAAAAGTGATTGTACTAATAAATGTGCTAAGCAAAATTACTAATGAATACGAAATTAATTAGATAACTACCATTCTAACCTTATGGCTAGGGTACGGAAATTAAAGTCTACCGATAGGACTTAGATAGAGGAGAGTGCTTACTTAGTAGGTTCATTGTCTAAGGTTACCTCAGTCAATTCCCCATTTTACGGTGGTGTAGCAGGTGCTTCTTCTTTCACCTTCCATCTCTTTTCTGTCTCTTCTGCTTTTCTCTTTTCTGGCTCCAGCTCTTCCTTGTAAGCTTCTCTTGATTTTTCATCTCTCTTTATCCATTCTTCTACTTGTGCCTGGATCTTTTCTTTCTCTGCCTTAGCAATCTGGTCCATCATTTCAGCTTCCGCTTCCCACTCACTCCAGCGTGGTGCTTGTACGGCTTCTTCTTGCTCCTTGTAGCTGTCTTCATACTTCACAATCGTGCCAGGGAACTCCCATCCACAGTGAGGCTGGGCAGCCTGACGGCGGGGTTGGCATTTCCTTCTGTTGCATTGTTTCCTGATCTGCTCATGGTTAAGATGTGTTTTAAATTGACAGCATACCTTTCCGGTGGATAGGTTGAAGTGGATCTGTCCAGACCCGATGTAGATGATAGCATTGGCGGTGTAGAGGAATGGTATTCCCAAAAGAATAGGCGATTCATCGTCCCCCTGCGTGTCAAGAACTAGAAAATCTGCAGGTATATATTTATTTTAAATTCTTACCATTACGTACTTGACTACGCCTTCAGGGAATCTCAGTGATTGATCTGTCGTCTGCAACTGAATATATGTTGGGTGAATATATGTTGGGTATAATGTTAAATCATCAAATAATTCAACATATACCTTTTTGGACATTAAGTTGACGCCTGATTCAGTGTCGCATATGGTGTCGGGAAAAGTGATGTCTCTGATTGTGCATTCGATGATTGCTACATCTGGGTCACCTTTCTTTGTTGGAAATGGTTTTGGGAGCATATGATCATTTTCTGTGTTGATAGCATTGATTAGTTGAGCGGTTTCTTCAGGTACATGCTGGGGCTTGTTCTTCCTCCATCTTCTATTGTTCTTCTTCTTGGGTGCTGGTTGTTGTCGTTGCTTTTCTTGTTGATGGAATTGCTTCGGTACTGCTGGATTCTTGAGGATGCGGTTCTTGAATAAAAATCTCTCCTTCTTGTCCTTGATGGAGAGGACAATCTTGGCGTGTTCCGCATAGATGATGGCTTTGGTTGTGCATAAGAATGGTCGTCCCAAGATAATGGGTGCCTTCTCATCTCCTCCGGTATCCATGATCGCAAAGTCAATTGGGACATATGATTGCTCCACTCTGATAACAGCTTCTTCTAGTACTCCCTCGGGGTAGCAAATGGATTGATCTGCAAGCTGCAAACGCATATCTGTGTACAACAAAGGATCACGGAAAATTTTCTCATAGATTACCTTGGGCATTATGTTGACACTTGCGCCGAAATCGAAGATAGCCTCTGGAAAGCTGTGACATCCTATGGAGATTGGAATCACAGGTCTTCCAGGGTCTCCCATCTTCTCAGGTAGTGAGTGATCTATCCACTGCATATCTGCAGGCTCAATTTGGTATTGTGTTGCATTGTGAATATCAACAAGGTTAGCAGTTTCTAAATCCTCCGACTGGCCCGGAATCTTTCCTTTCTCAAATGGAGGTACAGCAGCAGCAAGCTGAGCTAATTGTGATTCTAATATTTTATTAAAGCTGTGCTGATTCTTTATAGCAGAAGCAAAGGTATCCATTCTAGTATTTATATTTTCTAAAGCTTTATCATTCGAGGCTACCTTTCTAGACATTTAATCTAACAATTTAGATTGACCAGCAACTAAATCTCTTAAAGGTGGAAGATTGTAATTATTGTAATTATTACCTTGGTTGTTACCTTGGTAATTACCTTGTCGAGATTGCTGATTCCATCCTTGGTTTGGTTGGTTCCATCCTTGATTTTGCTGAGGATGATAGTAGGTGTTGTTGTTGATGAAGTTTACATCCTCTTGCAACGTAGGGCAGTTGACAGCTGAATGCCTGTAATCTCCACATTCTTCACAAGTCATGCGAGAATCATTGATATGCATGACTTCCTTCTTCTCTATGTCGAGCTTCTTCATGATGAGGTCTAGCTTGGCAGTGACCATGTCAGTCTCCTTCAAATGATGGATGCCTCCTCCTCTCTTACAAGGTTGAGTATGTTCTTCATTACAGCTTGAATTTGAGGCCATCTTCTCAACAAGTGCTTGAGCTTCTAGAAGCTTAAGTGACAAGAAAGCTCCTCCAGCTGCAGCATCTATAGACTCACGGGTGCTTGAGATAAGCCCGTGGTAGAAGGTCTGCAATAGTAGCCAATCCTCTATCCCATGATGAGGACAGTCTACAATGTAATCTTGGAATCTCTCCCATGCTTCAGTGAATGATTCGTCATGTTGCTGTTGAAAACTTGAGATTTTCCCACGCAGAGCATTTGTCTTGCCTGTAGGAAAGAACTTTGCCAGGAAAGCAGTTGAGCATCGGTCCCATGTAGTGTTCTTGTCTTTGTTGGCGTAGAACCACTGTTTGGCTTTCCCCAAAAGTGAAAATGGGAAAAGACGGAGTAAAATAGCATCTCTTGGTACTTCTCTAATCGTGAAGGTGCTGCAAATCTCTAAAAAGTGTTGTAAGTGTGCACTTGCATCTTCATGAGCTTTTCCACAAAACTGGCCGGCTTAAACCATGGTGATAAGAGCAGACTTGAGCTCGAATCCATTCTCTCCCATGTTGACTGCTGGTCCAGTTCGGATGTTTTCTGTTGTTGGGGCAGAGAACTCGTGCAGCGTCTTCTCAGCCATGTCTTCAAACACAGGAGATAAATCTTCTCCTAAGTGTTCTTCTTCCAATGTTGGAGCTGGCTCCCTTGATGAATGAGCTTGAGCAGCGATGGGTGTTTTTGATGGTATTTTGAAAATGTCCCTCGCTTCTACAAACTTCTTTCTTCTCAGGAGTTTCTCTGGATCGTCAGTGAAATTATTTGGAAGAGAAAAACCATTCATTCATCACCCTGCATAACATAAGTAAATGATAAAAAACAGGGGTGTGCCTGTTTGAGTTAGAGATCAATCAGTAATACAATCTTATCCATGATATATATATATGCTATCAATATTTCCTATATTTAATGTGCCTTCCACGGCAACGGCGCCAAAAATGTTTGTTAACATCTACTAACGTCACCAAATATAACTATATAACTTTTAATGTGAGAGGCAAGATTAGAAGATGAATGGTAATTAATTAACTTGTCATTAGCAATTAGCCACTTTTCTATTACCAACATTCTTATGCAAGAACTAAGTTGTCATCCCTAATTAATAATGCTAAGAATAAATAAAGGTTTTATATATTAATCTGTGACTAGGCAGAAATAAATATAAATATAAACTAAGATCAATTCTGCAAGCGGACAGATAATTATACCATTGTAGCATTTTACCTAGGGAGTTCTATCATGTTGTCGATTTATATTTATACCACTGGGAAGGATTAGGATAAACTTTAATCTATTATATTGATAGTGATGGTATACAATGGATAAGTGACATTACTGATGTCATTTACTCTACTCATAACAGGTAGAGGTCACAAGGTAAATAAAGATAAAGGTGATAAGTATGATCAAGCATCATAAATAAAAGATAATCATCAGAGCACTTCTCTAGTCATAGTAATAGCTAGCCAATGGATAAACTAAGGAATTAATATCAAAGGTAATTCTATAACTACATCAATGAATAACTCTAATTAATGCAATTACATCTAGCAATCATTATTAGACTAATCATATATCATAATCACATGCAAAGGGCATCATCTAGAAATGATGTGAAACAGAGTCATCATCCAACTTCGTGACCGTGCCTGCTGGCCTACATACGGGGGGTGGACTACAGAGGACTCAACGCAGCTGTCACCTACGCGATCTACCACACGACCCAGCACATCAATTTGCACTCGCAGATAAACAAAATACCTAGACACCACGTCTACATACTGTTCATCATCTATCCATCGTCCGCATGAATAAACGCTATACGAGCAATTACATGAATTCAATAAGATCAAACCAACTATACTAGACATATAATGAAAGTAGACAAAGACTATTGTAATTAAGAACATATGAACTATTAAGAACAATGTTTCCCTAATCATAATGAAGAATACAATAATAGAGAAAGAACTATAATTATACAGAACTCCGTGCTCCAGACAGACGCCGGGGCTCCAGATCCGCCGAAGAACTAGAACTCCTCCACTTGTAATCTAACTAGGCTAGAACTATGAACTAGGAGGCTCTTGATGGCTTGAGGACTTGATGCCTTAAATGAATGATGGGTTGATGCCTCCAGGGGGGTCTACCCCTTTATTTATAGCTCGGTGGGATGCACGTACACCGTAGGATCAAACCGACTTGAAATAAGGGCCGAGAGGACTCCACAAAGGCGGCGGAAGAAGATTCCAGAAGCTGGGGCGAAACCCTAGCAGGGGGGCGCCGGCCGGCCCCACCCTGGTGGGTCTCGGGCCCCGGTGCTTCGGGTGTGTTCCAGATGTTTCTAGTGTTCTCGTGATGATGTTTCCTTGGCGGTTAAGTTACGTGGTAATCATGCTCTTTAACCCTTCTTTTATGCTTTTCTGGAATAGACCCTGGAAAATACAAAACATGCAAAACTCGTGGAAAACTGTTAGTTAAAACCCTAGACTAGTGTATATTCATGTATCCTTTGGTGTCTAAAGTTCTAATAAAAGTTGACGTTATCCACCGTCAACACGCTCCACCTCTGTTAGCAGCATGGCCGCGCTCGGGCCGAACTTGCCGAGGAAGGCGGAGGAACCGCCGAGCTTGGTGATGGCGCAGTCGACATTGGCGGGTGCGCCGCCGGGGGCCTTGACGAATCCCTCGTCGATATCATCGAAGTAGGCATCCTCGTCTTCCTCAGGGACTAGGCCGTGGCTCCCTATCCACTCGAGCTCGTCCGGATCCGCGCGGAGGAGGTCGCCCGGGGACTCGTAGAGGTGGCGGCGACGCCGAGCAAGGCCAATGCCAAGGCCTGCTCGATGACCGGGAGATGCGCGGCGGCGCCCGTGGCCGTGAAGGGACACGCCATACTCCCTGCTGCTTCCGCGCGCGTCAGTCTCGTGGGCCCAGCAGAAGTCGTAGCCGCGGCCCGACGGGTAGTCGCGGCCCGCGCGTGGCTCCTCGACACGGCCCCAGTGCGGCAGGAAGTCATGACCCCCACGTCTGTAGGTGTCGCGGGTGAAGCGTCCCCTGGGCGCATCGGTCCGGGTCCAGGCGATCATGCGCGTAAAAGAGCCGCCACCGATTGCGAATAGCGCGGCTCTTCTGGCGAGACGGACTGCCGGGACCGCGCTGGAGCGGAGTTCCTCGACGCGCCTGACTCCTTCGGACACCGTGACCCGTCGGGATGCTACGACCATGGTCGCTGTTTCCGCAGGGGGCCCAACGAAGACTTCCGCGCCGCCCGCGGCTTCACCCACGATGGCCGCTTGGTCGACTGCAGCCGCGCCTACGGCCACTACTTCTCCCGAAGCCGCAATGACGCCAGAGACCGGCAATGGGTCCTGGAGTAGCGGCAACGGAGCAGATGGATTATCGCTGAAGCTGTTGAGCAGTGCGAGAATGCGGTCGAGTTTGGCGTCGAGCCTGGCCATCACCACAGGATCGATGCTAGGGCCGGTCATGGTGGATGACGATGCCCTGCGCGGGATCTCTGATATCAAATTGATATGGATTGACTATGGATAGATGGATTAGCAGAGAGACACCCCGGATAGCCGCCCTTCCTCGGGGACTATCTTAGGGTTTCTTCTCGCCTCATTACAACCAATACCGGGTAGTCTCTTTTATAGAGACAACTGACTTGACCCCCTAAGGAAATATCCTAACCGAATCAATCTAACTTATCCATTACCTAACTAATCTAATCTAATCTAATCAGGTGTCGCACGGGCCTCTGGCCCGGCTCCACCTCCTGTAACACCACTGGTTAGCAAATGTGAAAGAAGATTAGCTGCAACCTCAGTCTTTTTGAGCCAGGCAGGGAGGTTAGAAGTCACAAACTCAATTTTTTCCGCACTACCAACCTTTTGCATGAGCACATTCCTGATGCAGCAAACAGTGATTGATCAAATAGACAAATTCAGAAAGTTATGCCTTTGGAGAGGAGCATACATAAATGCCAAGCAAAAACCAAAGTAGTTTGGTCAACTGTTTGCAGATCAAGAGATGAGGGAGGACTAGGAGTTCTGAATATTAAAACTCAAAATGAGGCTCTTTTGATTTAGCACCTCCACAAATTCTTCAATAAGGAAGACATACCCTGGGTTTCCCTAGTTTGGGAAAAAATACTATAACAGGAAATTGCCTGGGCATACAAAAAGGGGGTCTTTTTGGTGGAGGGACATCCTAAAGCTCCTAGATAAATTCAAAGGTATGGCAAGAGTGCAGATTAATGATGGAAAGGCATGCTATCTATGGGAAGATTTATGGAACAATGACTTACTTCTGCATCAATTCCCAGAATTATTTTTCTTTGCAAAGAAAAAGCAAATTGTCTTTGCTGAAGGAGTGATTCAGGTGCCTCTCCATAGCTTATTCCACCTCCCTCTTTCTTAGCATGCACATGCTCAGTTGGTCCAATTACAATCTGCCCTGGAAGGGGTTCATCTCAATGATTCCCCAGATAGATGGTCCTACATTTGGAACTCAGGCATATTTTCAGTAAGAAAAGCTTACAAGCACATGAATGGACACCTGTTGCTGCATCCGGTCTACAAATGGTTGTGGAATTGCTCATGTCAAAATAAGCATAAAGTGTTCTTCTGGCTTTTAATAAAGGATAGATTAAGCACCAGAGAGTTACTAAAAAGGAAGAATATGGTACTTCAAGATTACAACTGCACTCTATGTAATGGATCTGCTGAAGAATCCCTAGTACACCTCTTTCTTGACTGTCCTTTTGCTATCCAATGCTGGGCATGGCTTGATATTCAGATTGATCACAACCTTGATCCATTTCAAAACATTCAGAGTTTCAGGGAGCAGTTGCAGGTGCCTTTCTTCATGGAAGTCATCGTTCTAATGAGCTGGACTATTTGGAAAGCAAGGAATGATATGATTTTTCGCCAGATCAACCCAAGCTTACAAATTTCAAAGGACAATTTCAGAGTGGAGTTCCAGTTTATGTTGCTGAGAACAAAAAGGAGTTACTCACCAATTATAGACCAATGGATTGCCAATTTAGTTTAGTAGTCCTAGCTAGGTGCCTCTTTTTGCTGGCACTTTTGTTCTTTCTTAGTTTCTTTGTTCCTTAAGTCCTCCTCCCCTCTGCTCTTAGCTTTAATTGTATTTGTTTTTCTTCTTAAAACTGTTTTTTAATAAAGCACTGTAGGGGTGCAAACCCTTCCAGTTTCCCTAAAAAAAGATAGTGTGTCAAAGTGGAGGAAATATGTCACACATATCGCACTTAATATGTGCGTTAACTTGTCGATGTGTCACGAACCTACAGAGGATTCAGACGGTAATTACTGGAAATAGAAGTTGAGAGAGATAGAACAGCACAGAAATTGGGGCGAAACGAGAGCAGGGAGTGGATTCAGAGGACGAGTTCAGAGGTTCTGTTCTTCCATGCCATTCACGAACGGTTATAGGGGTTTATATTCCACCCCGACGCCACCGACCTTAGCCCGCAACTAAGCCCACTAAAGGATCCGAATGGCCCAAGCCCAAAGCGAGAACAGGCCAAGCAACACAATCAGCCACAGACAGACGGCTTCTTCCCTATTGCCGGATCCTTGACAGACTTGGCCATCCTCTTCTTCCTGCTGCTGACATACCTCTCCTCTTGAAAACCATCTTGACCCCAAGCTGGACACTTTGGAAATCTCCTATGTAAGTCAGTAGATTCCTCCCACGTACTTAGAGACGATGGCAACGTCGCCCAATGAACCAAGATCTGAGCAATGGTCGACGAGCCCCGCTGAAGCATTCTAGAGTCCAAGAACTGAATAGGAGCAACCTGAGATGTTGGATCCACCGACACCTGGGAGATATCATCTTCCACACGATGTGAGGGCCGTTTCAACTGCGAAACATGAACCACCGGATGGATAAGACAACCAGCCGGCAACTCCAATCTGTAAGCCATAGCCCCAACACGCTCAATCACCTTGAATGGGCCATAATAGCGATAACTGAGCTTATGATTAGTCCTTGGAGCGACTGAGGACTGCAAGTATGGTTGAAGCCTCAAGTAAACCATATCACCCAACTGAAACTCACGCTCCGAGCGACCCTTATCAGCGTGGGACTTCATACGCTGTTGAGCCCTGTGAAGATGGTGCTGGACAACATCAGATAGTAAATGTCGCTCAGTCATCCACTGTTCTAAATCAGGAGAGTGGCACTGCACTTCATTAGTGAGACCAAACTGTCTTGGAGCATAACCATACAAAACCTCAAATGGTGACCGGCCCAAGGCTGAATGGTAGGTCGTATTGTACCACAGCTCAGCAACTGATAACCATTTGTTCCACTGCCGCGGACAAGCATTCACCGCGCATCGCAAAAAACCTTCCAAGCATTGGTTCAGACGCTCAGATTGACCATCCGTCTGAGGGTGGTATGAAGAGCTCATCATCAACTGGGTATCAGACAGACGGAACAGTTCGCGCCACAAAGCACTTGTGAAGATTCTGTCACGATCAGAAACAATACCTTGAGGTAGACCATGCAGCTTGTAGACCGAGTCCAAATAAGCCTGTGCCACTGTCAATGCCGAGAATGGGTGAGCCAGGGGTATGAAATGACCATATTTGGTATATTTGTCAACAACAACCAATATAGTATCAAATTTCTGAGACTTTGGCAACCCTTCAATAAAGTCCATGCAAATCAATTGCCATGACTGAGTAGGAATTGGCAGCGGCTGTAACAGCCCTGGAGGCTTGATATGCTCAACTTTGGCTTGCTGACAGGTCTGGCATTCCTGCACACACCGAGCAACTGCAGCTTTCATTCTTGGCCAAGAGAACAGTTGCCGAATCCTATAATAAGTGGCTTGAAAACCTGAATGCCCACCCACTCCTGAGTTATGAATAGCTTGCATGACATGATGTTGTGCAATAGTATTAGCTCCCAACCAGATCCGACCATTGTGCCTGATTAAGCCATCCATGACTGAGTAGCCGTTGGTTGGATTCAACAATAACTGCTGAGCACTAGGATCATCTGAGTACCCTGTTTTCACACTTTCAATCCAGTCAGGGTTACAAAAAGAAACTGCCAGAATAGGAGATGAGGACTGACAGCGCGAGAGGGCATCTGCTGCCTGATTCAGAGCTCCTTGTTTATAAACAATTTTGAATTGTAAGTCCATCAACTTCAATAGAGCCTTTTGCTGAATGCGTGTAGTGATGCGCTGCTCAGTTAAGTTTAACAGGCTCTTGTGATCAGGTCGAATGATGAATTCAGCATGCTGCAAATAAGGACGCCACTTATCCACTGCATGTATAATTGCCATACACTCTTTTTCATATGTGGACAAGGCTTGATTCTTTGCACAAACAACTTTGCTTAAGTAAGCAACAGGGTGTGAGTCCTGTATGAGTACAGCACCAAAGCCCACCTCACTAGCATCAGTTTCCAACACAAATTGCTTACTGAAATCTGGTATGGCCAAAACCGGAGCATTAATTAGAGCAAGTTTCAACTGTTCAAAAGAAGTTTGAGCTTGAGTTGTCCAGACAAATGGAACCCCTTTCTTGAGTAAATCAGTAAGGTGTCGACTGATTAGACCATAGTGCCTGATGAACTTTCAATAATATCCAGTCAAGCCAAGGAATCCTCTCAAGTCCTTCACATTTCGAGGCACGGGCCATAGCTCTACTGCAGCAATCTTGGACTTATCAGTGGCCACCCCATCAGCTGATATGCAGTGTCCTAAATACTCAATTTCCCTCTGAGCAAAAGCACATTTAGACAACTTGATGAAGAATTTGTGTGTTCTAAGAATCTGAAACACTTGTTCCAAGAGCTCCACATGCTTTTCTAAGGTTGAGGAGTAAATAAGGATATCATCCATGAATACCAAAACTCCCTTCCTCAATAAAGAAGCAAATACCATATTCATCACACTTTGGAATGTTGCAGGCGCATTGGTTAACCCAAAAGCCATAACCAGGAACTCATAGAGTCCATTATGTGTTTTAAAGGCAGTCTTGTGAGTGTCTTCAGGATGGATGCATATCTAGTGATATCCTGCCCTAAAATCTAATTTGGAGAACCATTGAGCACCAGCTAACTCATCAATGAGTTCATCCACAATAGGCATAGGGTGCTTGTTCTTCACTGTGATGGCATTCAAATGCCTGTAATCAACACAGAATCTCCAAGTACCATCTTTCTTCTTTACCAACAAAACTGGTGAAGCATAAGGGCTCTGGCTTGGTTTGATAATGCCATTAGAAAGCATCTGAGACAGCTGCTTCTCAATCTCATCCTTTTGAGCCGGAGAGTACTTATATGGACGAATATTCACTGGTGATGCGCCAGGCAATAGCTGAATATGATGATCAAACGACCTCTGCGGTGGAAGAGTAGCTGGTTCCTGAAATAAATCTGCATAAGTGTGTAAGAGAGACTGAATATCTGCTGGAACCTCTTCTACCCCATCAATGGTCACAGATGACACCGAATGCTCGACAGAGAGGAGCTCAGAGGGCAGCATCCCAAACTTGAGTTGAACACAATGCTGAACAGCTTGCCTATTGAACAATCCCTGCAACCCTTGAGTTGAAATAGCCGTGCACTGCTCCACATGTTGCCTGACACCATACAACTCTACTCGTTTACCATGATAAGTAAACCGCATCACTTTTTTCGACCAGTGAACCCACATTGGACTGCATTCCTCAAGCCAATCCTCACCCAAAATCATGTCGACACACTTGAGAGGTAGCACACCCACAGCTGTGGAGAACGAGTGGCCTTGAACACTCCACTGTAATTGAGGAATGAGCTGGCTACAGACCATAGGGCTGCCATCAGCAGCAACATATGTCGCTTTTTTGCATGGTATAGAATCCACTTGAAGCTGATCAGCTAACTGGGTGCTGATAAAAGAGGCCACACTGCCAGAATCGACTAATATGAGGACCTCCAGTTTCCCAATCTTGCCACAGAGCTTCATGGTTCTCCTCTTGGGTGAATCAGGAAGAGGTGTGTGGCCCAAAGTCATCACCGTATCTTCAACAGCTTCAGGATCAGGGTCACTGTCATCAAGCCCTTCATCCTCTAAGGCATCCAAAAGTTCTTCAATGACATGTAATGCCACCTGTGGAGGACACTTATGATCCTTGCTCCATTTGTTCCCACATTTGAAACACAACCCGTTGCGACGCCTGAAGGTTCTGAGCTGTGTCAATTTGTCCTCAGGCTCGCCCGGCGTAGGCTGTGGTTTCAGCTTGTCACCCTCAGCCAATTTCCCTTTGCCCAACTGGGTCTTGAAGGAAAGGCGATAGCTGTCCTTGGCAACTGATCGGTTCTTCGGACGACCGAGTTCATTTTCTTGGAGTAAGGCTAAAGCACTTGCCGTGTCCACGTCCGCTGGACGGTGCAACACAATTCCTGATCGAATCTCTTCCTTTAGTCCTGCGAGAAACCGAGAAACCAGGAAGGTTTCATCATAATGGGGATTGTACAATAGCAGATTATGAGCCGCCTGTTCAAACTCAGCCACAAACTCAGCCACAGAGGAAGTCTGAACCAGAGACTCAAACTGCTGGAGAATCAGAGGATACTGGTCCTTGTCGAAACGAGCCATCACCAAATTGCACAGAGTAGTCCAGTCGGTCACGCGAGAACACCGCTCCACCATATGCAGCCACGTCTTCGCCGTGCCCTCAAAATTCAACGCGGCGAAACGGGTCTTCAGGGAATCATGCACCGAGTATACCTCAAAGAACATAGTACAATGATCCTTCCATAAGCGAGGGTTCGAGCCATCAAACTTAGGAAACTCCACTTTCGGCCAGGGTGGAGATCGTGGAGCAGAATCAGACTGAAACGGACTACAGAGATGAGAATCGGACGACATACCCTCCGTGGTGAACTGCGGCCGGGGTCCAAGGACTCCGCCGCAGTGCTCGCCGTGCCCCATGGGCCGCTCCACGTTCGTCGCAGGTGAGCGCGACGACGTCTCTGGAGCAAGTGATTGGTCCATGCCCCGGAGAGGAGGCGGTATCGCGGGTCCCAACGGCGGGCGCCCGAGGACACCTTGTCCAGGGACATGTCCAGGCTGCAGAGGCACCTCCAGAGCAACGACACGCGCCGCCAGTGAATCGAGGCGAGACAAAGCATCGCGCAGTGAGGTCACTGTCGCATCCGACGAGAGGCGCAAATCACCGAGCAGGGTCTCGGCGGAAACCTGTCGGGAGCCCATGTTGTTGACGGAATCCAGCGTCTGCCGCATCATCTCGCGCAACCCGTCGAACTGCTGGGCCATGGCAGAGAGGGAGTCCATCCTTGACGCCATGTCCTCAAACTTGGAAGAGAGATCCTCCATGGATGTCGCCATCTGCGACTGGAACTTCGTCGGCTTCCGCGCAGGCGCCAGCACGCGACCCTGAAAAAAATCCGCCCAAAACCAAGGCTCTCGATACCAATTGTCACGAACCTACAGAGGATTCGGACGGTAATTACTGGAAATAGAAGTTGAGAGAGATAGAACAGCACAGAAATTGGGGCGAAACGAGAGCAGGGAGTGGATTCAGAGGACGAGTTCAGAGGTTCTGTTCTTCCATGCCATTCACGAACGGTTACAGGGGTTTATATTCCACCCCGACGCCACCGACCTCAGCCCGCAACTAAGCCCACTAAAGGATCCGAATGGCCCAAGCCCAAAGCGAGAACAGGCCAAGCAACACAATCAGCCACAGACAGACGGCTTCTTCCCTATTGCCGGATCCTTGACAGACTTGGCCATCCTCTTCTTCCTGCTGCTGACACGATGGCTGGTTGGCTATTTCACTAGATGCTGCACATGTACCTCTCTCGCGTCATGACATAGCAAGGTAATTACTAATTGACACTCCTGCAAAATACAATGTGTGCCTAAAAAAAGAAAAACAAAGCTTACAATACAGGTTAGAGCTCTCTCTCAAGTCACAAACGGTCTACCATATATACCTTCTCGCTATATATGTCACCCTGCGTACTCACTTTGGCACTTAGCTACTACTCTATACCTACATGGCTACACACCTTGGAAATCAAATCTCTCTCCTTTCCTAATTTTCTCCACCAGACATTGGAGATACACATGGGCTGGCCGGCCTGTGAGTGCGAGGCATCGGGAGATGGTGTTGTGGGTCTCTACAGTTATGCATGGTGAGATGATCACACATAATAGTGATGAAGATGAAATGCAGAGAGAGCGATGCGCGTGCTCAATGAAGATTTGCCATGTTAGCTCATGTGTAGCAAGCCCGTTTGTTCTGAACAAACTCTGACGGTCACAACCAGGCTCTGGGCATAGCTAGGTCTGGTTGATATAGTTGAAAGCCATATGGTTATCTGCCTAATTAAAAACAACACAGAGATGTAATGCTCATCCCAGAAGCATATAATTGAAATGGTACATACAAGTCCATTATCTCTAGATCTCAGAGGTAGACAGAAATTTCTTCTGCTCTAAGCATATTCAATTTGCCTACTTGATCATAATTAGCTAACATCTGTGGAATTAAATAACAATGAAACCATGAAACAGCTAAATCAGTCATAGCGACTGATTGATGGGTTCTGTAACAGTTAAACATGGATGATTTGTTACACTACAATGTACTAGCTGGTAACCCCGCGCTTCGCGCAGGCAGCAAGCTGACAGGATACACGCTGTATATCAGATACCAGATTTACATGCAGTGGCAAAGAGGCTATATGTCATCGAATTATGATCAGGACATAACATTTAGTTGTTTTGCTGGAAGGGACAAACTAAGTAATAGTTGGTATGTAAAGAAATATCAAAAAAGCGAACTAATATGGAGGAGTGTAATTCATGGGTGATTTGGAACCCACATTGTAAAAAACACTGTGGAAGTGATAATATCGCAGGCCTTATGGGATGGAAGGCAAAGAAGAGAACATTCTTGAAGCCTCAACTCTGTTTAATTGTCCGCTGAAGAAGCCTCAACTCGGACTATTGATAAGTGGTTTCAAATAGTCCTAGAAATGAACTTATAAGTGGTTTCAAATAATTAACATAGTTTCAAAATAATTATGAACTAGTGAGACGGCATTAAAACTGAATGACAAATAAATTCAAAAATTATGCAATATATCCATGCTCATCATGTAATTAATACTAATATAATTGGCCATACTAAAATGAATGTCGTTTGATTATATATAAAATAAACAAATTTAATCTTTAAACAATATTGAATTACTATTAATTTTAATATCATTAATAACTGGTTATGGAAGTAAGTTTTAAGTAGTTTCAATGTCAGATCATTAATAATATTAGATTAATATCTTTGGTCATTAGTCATAAGTCATAAATCTATCTGTTATTGTTTCAGTGATATTTGTTCTTCATGGATGTTGATAATAGCGGAGTTTCATCCGTATTTTTGGAAATTTATGTAAATTCAGAAAGAAAAAATAAAAATATGGATTTTAATATATCTATTATCGAATCCGCTATAAATACAGATATCATATTAATATTCTTCTCCTGGTCACAGGTATGTTGCGTGGTCGTTTTCCGCCTCTACTCTCATTTTTCATTATATTTTTTTACTAAAAAATACTCTTTGTTTGAAATTGCCGGTCATTCTATCTTTTCAATGTATATAATTTTGCTACATATCTAAGTACACATTATATCTAAATACATATATAGTACTAAAAGCTATATATAACTATAGAAATTAGAACGAGTTACAATTTAAAATGGAGTAGAATAGTAAAACAGGAGGTATGGTCATGTGTGTGGATAAAATATTCATTAAAAAGGTTGTGCGCGTACATATCCTTACTTTATTTATGGCTCGCCATGCCTTAGACGTGTCCTAATCCTAGAAAAGTTGGTTCCTTGTAGGCATTAGATTTTTCACAATGCATGTGCATTACAGTCAGGTAGAGTCTCATTATTGGTCAGTGAAATAAAGAAATCAGAATTTTTCACAATGCACCATGTGCAGTACAGTCTCGTACAATTAAATAGTTGGCTGAAAATAAAGAATTCGATCGACATGAAGAATACATTATGCTAAATTTGTTTGGAGAATTATCGAAATATCTTTTAACTTGATCCCTCCTACCAGTGTGCATAATTTGTTCATGGGATAGTTGGATGGGCTCAATAGAAAACGAAAAGCTCAAATTCTAGTGGGTGCAAGTGCAATTTGTTGGGCACTTTGGTTAACTAGAAATGCGGTTGTGTTTCATAAAAACGTAGCGTCATCTTATTTACAGGTAATCTTTAAGGGGACGTATTGGACCAGATCTTGATCCGTGCTTCAGTGCCAATTCATAATTGGGGCTGTAGAATTATTGAGACAGTCGTGATGAAGGTCTTTGCAAGACATGGTTGATGCTTTTGCGATCGAATTGCTGGTTAGAATGTTTTTGCTGAGAGTTTTTTTCTTTGAGTTGGGACAAAACTTTATTTTTGTAATTTCTTGGTTTTGAGTTGGTTGCATAAACAGACTGCTGTAATAATAATGGTCAGCCATATGCATCAATCGATGTAGAAGATAGGATATTAATATATTCCCTTTTCAAAAAAAAAACCTCTAGCGTCATAACACAAAAGTTATCATAATTACGAGCCCTCCTTAAAAATCTGCCTATAAAAGAAATACAAACCTTACAAGTTAGAGTTGTCTCAAGTCACAGACGTTCTACTTTGTTGGTTCTTCCAAGAGTCACCCTTCTAAGTTAGCCACTCTATCTATGCTCCTCAGAAACCCCTCCTTGGTGTTTCATTTCTCAAGGAACATGGGAGATACATGTATACATATACTTGGGCATGCGAGGTATCAGGTGGCCATATTGTTAGCTAACCATTTAGATGTGTATTGTCAGTGTAGCCACTGCCCTGTACGGGCT